>OX381707.1:59373772-59942255 GCA_947462335.1 Harmothoe impar | reverse complement strand
TGTACTCTACTTCTACATACCCCTTCCATTCCTTGCCCTTTCAAGCTATAACCCGCCCCCTCCCTGCCTTTCATTCCCAATATCTATCCATCGACAGTCCTCACTCCCTAGAAGTTCCCCACCTAGGTCACTACCAAAGGTAGGGAGTCCCATGCAGTGAGCAGAGCGTGTCCCCACCGCTACCACTGTAGGTATTGGTACACCATGGCCCTTTCCTGTGTATTAACACGGAGCCTGTACATCTCACTCAATGTAAAATCCGGGAGAAACTATGCATTACCTATTCAAACAAAAGGCATGGCAGTACCCTACACACTCAGGGGCACATTTAAATGGAACACCTGTTTTGAAAATTATTTTTAGTCCATATATTATGGTCAAAATAAAGTTAAATTGCGCCATAAGACTGAGACAGATCAATAAAATGAAAACAGGTGTCCTACCCCTTTATAGCCTACACATATTAGAATAACATGCAAGCATAACCTTTGACCTGATTTTTACCATCTCTCCCGGAAATTAGGCATAGTGATTGTTAGTTAAAAACAATTAATCCTTTGAAGGGTAATACCCAAAGATATATCCCCAAAAGTCACTGAATCAAACTCTAATATGGTAGAATTATCAGGTGTATATTCCATTTAGTTAATTTTATATTGGAAGTTAAACATTAGGGATTTTCACCTATCAGGCTCATTGACTGTACACAGGGTGATTACCCCCCGTGCAACAGTGTGTACAGGCACTCACCATAGCCTAACTACTGGTGCCACCGGTTTGCAGTTATATATAGAACCAACAGGGGTAAATGTGTAGAGACTTTTTGTACTTCAAGTGGCCTTCATGCATTTACTTCTCAATGTATCATAATTCTGATTTTTACTTTGGGTTAGTGCATGTCTTCTTTACCAAGACCACCTTTTAAATATTATGTGTGATAATTTATTCATTTCCAATGGAACTCCCTACCAAAGGTGCCCCCCCCTCCCCTAAGGTCCCACACCATCCATGGTCCTTGCTCCCTAGAAGTTCCCCACCTAGGTCACCCCCAAAGGTTCCCCCCTAAAGTGAGATTAATCATACTAGCTACTCCCTCCATGGTACTCTGAGACTACTCTACCACAAAGGCCTACCTACATATGCTATACTAGCCATTCCCTCCATGGTACTCTGAGACTACTCTACCACATAGGCTATCGGCCTCGGGGCCCGGGGTACTCTGAGCATACTATACATATGGTACCACATATAGGCTACTCTGAGACTACTCTACCACATAGGTACACATAGGCCTGCAGAGGTTATAGGCCTTGGGGTACTCTCCCGGCAGGGGGGGGGGTATTCAATTTTTTTTTGACACTGGTGTGCGGCTGGCCCTTTGACAACCCTTACCCTTGGTGAGGGGGATTTTGGTCAGAAGTGACCCTTGGTGAGGGGATATCGGTCAAAAGTGACCCTTGGTGAGGGGGATTTTGGACAAAAGTGCCTAGGTTTTAGCAATTTCCTCCGAGGAGTCGGCCTTGGTGTAAGAATTTTGGTCAAAAGTGACCCTTCTTGTGAAGAATTTTGGCGAAATGGGGGATTTTGGTGAAAAGCAGACCCTTGGTGAGGGGGATTTTGGTCAACCCTTCCCAGTGGCACACCTGTGTATACATACAAAATATACCAAGTGCCCCCCCCCCCCGGGGTACTCTGAGCATACTAAGGGAGTGTTCATTTATTATTTACAGGGGGGTTGGTGGGTTTGGGGGGGGGGGGGCGTAAAAATTTCCGACCCCTCCTGAGGGGGGGGCGTAAAAAATTCTGACCCCCCCTTGAGGGGGGGGGGGCGTAAAAATGTAAGCCCCTTTTTAGCAAAAAAGCCCGCGCGCTACTATAGTTCAAAGGGGGGGGGCAAATTTTTTCGGCGCCTTGGGCGAGGGGGGGCGCGAAACGTTACACGCGCTCTGTAATTAATAAATGTACACTCCCTAACAGGGGCGGATCCAGGAATTTGGGGAGGGGGAGGCGTAATACCTACAGCATTGGGGATGTTGAAATATAGAAAAATAGGGGGTGGGCACCCCTTGCACCCCCCCCCCCCCACTGCATCCGCCCTTGCACTACTCCCTGCATGGACCCAACCCTCCCCCTTCTCCCCCCCCCACTCCCCCCGCTCCCCCCTGGCGTCTCCGCCCGGCGCTAGCACAGACTACATTACGTAATATGATCTAACGGGGCCAGTCAATCCGCGGTATAGCGTCTTGCTAGAGGCATACCGCTCCCTGCTGCCACCTAGTGGCCAAAGGCCGCACTACAGCCGCCGCAGTGGCGCCCCCTAGGGGGTAAAACGGAACTAAGCGCGGCGATGCTTAATGCATTGGGTCAATGACGGTCTCATGTCTAGAGTATGTATGCCTATGACGGTACCAAAATAACTCTTTTTTTACCCACCAAAAAAAATGCCCAAAAAGAAAAAAAAAATGTTGTAACACAAATAATTTTTTTAGGCCTAAATTCATTACACCAATAGTCCATGTGCTCATCATCAATATCCTCCCCCATGTTTCAGAGCACACAGCCATGTTGCGCATGAACCCGACACGAATGGAGCTGAAGCTGGATGACCATGAGGAGTATGAGGCAGTTAAGCGGGAGCGGGAGGCCGAGCGGGAGGCCAGTCGACGAGCAGCTCAGGCAGCGACAGACTCAGAGGTGGCCATGACACCCGAACCCGATACAACACAGCGAACACGCCAAGAGACAATACATATGAGGATCGGATATGATCCACAGCCAATGCCACAGCCATCTAAAATGCCTGTTCACCGATAGCATAGAAGACAATAATCATATAGGCTTTAATGTAATCTCCAGGTGTCGATTGTGACCTGCACAAAAGACGATTGTGTTCCTTAGATAATGGGTGGCGATATGGTGTACAGCATATCCATTGTATGGATATAAACGGGTATCTGACGCCTGCGAGGTTAGTCTTTGTATATATATATTACCACTCTATATATAAACATGAAGTGTCCACAGCTATGGTGGAAGTACTGAATAGGAACTCCCTAAAGGATCATGTTTGATATACATTGTAATAAAACATTTGGGATCTAATACTCTTATACTTAAAATTGAACTCTTGTGAAATAATAAAGTCAAGTACTGTTATGGACTCAAATACCCGCCTTCCTTAATAATGGGAGAAACCACATAAAATTGCTTCACATTGTGTCAGGCTTTTGATCCACTTTAATTTAAAATGATTAAAAAAAGATTAGTGGATCTTATCGTTCAAGTTTCATATTCGTTTATGGACCCAGGGCACATCTGTGCCCACAGGGTCTTTTACGACGGATTTCCACAGAAATAAGACATTTCTTTGGTCACTTTGACTTCCCATCATGCAACTGATAAAGGATTTAAAAACATTTCAAATATACAAACAAATACTCCAGATCAATACCTTTCCAAATATAGTTGTACCAAAATAATGGGGTCAATATTTCATACTGAAATATGCAAAATAAAAAGGGTCACTATTCACCTTTTTGCACCATTTTAGTTTAGCATTGAAAGAATAGGAGTAAAGCCTCTAAACTGCCCTCCCCTAGAGTGTAATCCTGTACATTTACATAGTAAAAAGAGAGGAACGCTTTTTTGAGACGGTATATGAGACACTTCCACAGATCTTACCCCCCCCCCTCCCTCCAAGCATATATGTATTAACAAGATGAAACAGGATGAAAGATGAAAATACACTGGTCCTCGTCTGGGAGCCTTGCACAGAGGATAGATTTCTACGTAGATTTGAGTGGACAATCTCTCACCCAGACTTTTAATAAATTACTGGTCTCCGAAGTAGACTGGTGTGCAGAAGTAGGGAGGTGGAGTTGGCGACTGGAGGCACTAAATAAAAAAATAAAAAGTGTGCATAATATTATCAGGAGCTTTACTGGGACACACCGGAGGCCAAGTTCTACAAGGAGGCATACAGCCCTACCGCCGATAATTAGTTCTTCTCTTTTCCACTTAAGTGTCCCTCTGAATTTTGAAATAGTTTTTCGCATAAAACAAACATATCTAATCTGAATTAAATGCTGTAAAGTTCTACATACATGTCTGCATGAGGTGGGGGGGGGCGCTATCTTTTTTTAAAAACTAGACATTTGCAAGTTGGTAGGACAACATATTACCAGTAGCCTATCTAGGCCTAGGGCCTACTTGGAGACTTAGCATACATGGAGCAATGTATGCAACCCTGTTTATGCTCTGTTCGAATTGATATTTGGCATCCACATTGGGTATCTGCATGGGGGTGTCCATATGGGATGTCCACATGGGGTAGTTGTCTGCATGGGCCAAATTGGGCTCTCACTCTTCCTGAACTCTGTCACATGGCGGCGTTTGTGCTCGTTTGAACCAGATGAGTTGTGATAGAAACTCTGACAGCTGTTTATGCTCCAATCGACTTAATTTTGGCAGACTGCTTGTGCGATCTGGATGGAACCTGGCGGGTGTTTGTGGCGTGGCAATCCCAGTCCACACCCACCTTCTTGCCCACACCCAACTGTTGCCCACACCCATCTGTTTGCCCACACCCACCTGCTTGACTGCTATCAGATAACATACTAGTGTGACACACGATTTGAGGGTAGTTTTAGCCTAGGAATACAGTTCTGCTCTCAGAATTGACAAATAATTCATTATTCTTGAAATAATTTAGAAGTTCAATCTTTCAGTCAATCAATTCAACCACTTAATCACCCTGACCCTCAGTCATCTGTGATGTTAATCACACGTTCAATCTTTCTTTAATACATACAATTTACCAAAGAAAATGCCTGGGTCCACTGTGATGCCTATCACTATACCATTCATTTTTCTCCTTGTCCTTGTGAGTTATCAAACAACAAAATAAAGCACATTTGGTAAGAATCATGACTCGAAATTGAATCGTTCTGCCAAAAGCAGCATATTGGTTTCTAATGAAATGACACATCACTATGGATACGCAGGCAAATGACTTTTTTATATTGACGACAGAATCAGTATCAGGCCATGTTGTTCTATGATGTATTTGCAGATAGCAGTAATGAGAATGTTTCAACATCAATCATTAGGGGCTTTTGTTGTTGGTTTCCAGTTGACATGGTTATCCAGTACCCATGACAACTCTTAAACTAAGTTGAATTAATGTGAGACCTCTAATTTGAGATATTAGGTCCTACATGACTACATATCTTGAGGAATGCTGTAGGGAAGCAACCTCCTCGTGAAACAACATTTATCTTGAGGAATGTTAATTCCTTTATTAGAAAATATATTTTGTGTTGAGATCAGCATGTTTGTTGCTATGGAAACAACCCATCATCATGAACACCAACTCAAATTTTTTTACCTCTTTAAATCAATCTGGCATGCCCATAAGGCATGAACTGCAAATTCAGTTGTACTGGTAAATATTACACATACAAATTGAATAAGAATGGACAGGTTTATGATTTCAAGCAATTTCACCAGCCATCTTAGATGGGCCTCGACTGCTAACTGTTCGATATCTAGGGCCCCAAACAGGTTAAATCGACATGAGCTTAGTGACATATCCAACGCCATTGACACCCCCAGCGGGGCAAATCTTGATGGTCCCATCACCCTGGGGGAGATACAATATCATTTAAGAAAAACACCAAACAAGGCACCAGGATCTGACAGAATACCAGTCCAAGCCCTGAAAAACCTTGACATAAGCAACCTATTCTCACTTCCATAATGAACAACATATACCAGACATCCTCCCAGCCCCTCAAGTGGAGAAAGAAACAGACATGTCGTCCCCAACCCCAAACCGGACCAGCCTACAGCTAAGAGACCAATAACACTATTGCAAACCACTTCCAAACTCCTGGAGAAGGTTTATAGGGAGAGATTTCTCTTTGCCTCAGAGGCTAATGAGTGGTTTGCCAATAAAATGAACTTGCTGTACAAAGCTGAAGAGCGTAGGAGTGCAGCCATTGTCATCTATCTGGACCTAGAGAAGGCATTTGAAATGGTCAACCACACTGTCCTTTTCAGCCCTTGCCAGCAGGGGAGTCCAGGTCAAGGTCCTTACCTATGTCAAGTGTTATCTTCAGGACCGATCAATACGTGTTGACTATGTGGCGTTGGAAGGTGGAATACCTCAGGACCCACCATATTCAATATGGTCATAGCTGAGTTGCACACTATAACACTGCTATAAATCCCCAGGTATAAGCCTAAATCGCGTATTAGCCGCACCCTGACATTGGGCCGATCCTATAAGCCACACTGGCCATCTGTTTATGGTGACTTTGGTGCTGCACCATAGTAGCAAAAACTCGTGTATAAGCCGCACCTTGACATTGGGCCGATCCTATAAGCTGCCCCAGCGATCTGACTCGCGTACTAGCAATGGCTTATATGCAAGGTTTTATGGTAGATAAAGCTACCCTACTCTCATATGCAGATGACCTGGCTATTGTGGTGGTGGCCAAAAGAGACCTGCTTACAACAGCACAGCGTGCCCTGAACATGGTATTTAAAAAATGCATCGTTGGAGCTTAAGATCTCAACTGAAAACACTCAAGCCATGACATACCACCGCGCCACACCTTCAGTGCTCTTGCATCTTGGCACCCAACCAAACCAATGAAGGCCTCAGTTAGGAATTTGATAAACCCTTAAACTTTAAAAGAAAAGCCTGATTTGGTTGAAAGAATGAGAGCCTGAGTCAACATAATGCGCTCCATCTAAGGCCTTATGTGGTAAGCAAGTAGGGAGAACCCCAAGCTCTTTTATCTGCAGGCCATAAGGTCACTGATGGATTAAGCAGCCCCTGCTCTGTATGTGGCATTCCCCAATCACCTCTCATCAAGGGCCCAAAGAAAAGCTCATAGGAGCCTTATGGACCAACCAGACAAAGTACAGATGACAGCCCTGGTACAGATGAGACCACAGGAAATGGCAGCCAGGCTATCTGCTCCCTCTCATAGTCTCCAGAGCAAACACTGGCAAATCATTTGCTTTTCCTCTGATATTGTGAGCTGACCAATCAGAGCACTCATACATCCCACCGTTGCCAATGAGTGCCGATGTGACAACCATACGCGGCAGACTCTGGCTCCAGGAACGACCGCTAGAAGTGTATGACTTGGCAGTGTTTGCTCTGGAGACTACTCCCTCTCCCAACAGGATGTTTGGTGTCTGCCACACGCAAGGCAGGAGGAAGGGTCTATGATCGCCCTTATGGCTCCTTCCCACATCCCTCTAGAGTAATACCAGTACATACCTGGATGAACCAGAGTCAAAGGAAAGCAAGAAACCTCTCCACTAGTCCAGGGAGTTATGGTAGGAGAGGAAACTGCAGATATAGGGCTCAGTTCCCAGAGGCCATACATCTATATACAGATGGGAGTGTCATGCTGGAAACTGGCCACTGTGGCAGTGCTGTGTTCCATCCAGAAAGTAAGCAAGAAGTGGTAATACAGGTGTCCGATCACTCAACCACTCTTGCTACTGAACTCTATGCCATATACATTGCAGTATGCAATGTGCCAGGCTATGACATGGTTATCCATACCAACTCCTTGCAGTGGCGGATCCAGGAATTTTGGAAAGGGGGGGCGCTGTAATACCTACAGCATTGGGGGTGTTGGACCATCTAAATTAAAATGTACAGAAAAATAGGGGGGGCGCGCGCCCTTTGTACCCCCCCCCTGGATCCGCCCCTGCCTTAAGCACAATCCAAACACTCCAGGATCACCACTCTCCACACTCTATGCCACGCACAATACAGGAGGACATAGTATGTAGACACTAATGCAAACTCACTACCGTACTACACTGGACCCCATCACAAATGGGTATACACGGCAATGATGCAGCTGCCAAAAATGCTGCACTCCCTCATGAGGCAGTGTTGCACTACAACCTTCCCTCCATGGGTTGGACAATGAGAACAAAAAACCCATCTCCCAATCTAGGGACTGGCATAAGCGAGTCATGGCAGAACCAGTTCCACCTAACATCCAGTGGAGTGCACAAACTAGGTTGACACGCTTCCCGGTTGACTTTAGATGATGGGTAGACATCCCCAAAGTGCTTTTTCACTACAGGACAGTACTCTGCAGTGTGTGTGCTCACTTCCTACCCTGATACGGACTACAAGATGTCACAGTACAAATTCGCCCCCAGAATGTCGTAAATAGTGCCAATGAAAAACTGTACTACTGTGCATATAATCAGTGGTAGGAGGCCTTAAATTTGTCACAGAATCATAATCTACGGCCCTAATTGTTCCCAAAGGCCTTGGTAAAAAAATTTATAAAAAGTTGGTTGTTGCCATGGTAACCCTGGGTGGTGCTTGGAGGGGTCAAAGGTCAAGGTCAAAGGGTGCTGGGCACTTGTAAAATGTCTCCAGTTTGAGTAAGTCAGTTTCCATAGCAACTAGCGCAAAATCGGAGCACACTTTTTTATGCGGGATGCAAATAAAAAAATCAGATATGTGTTAAGCTTTAATTAAAGGGGTCATTTATTACTGCACACTCAAAAGAACACTACATTTTGCCCGTCTGAAGGAGAAAAATAAGGTCAGAACCAGAAATTTTGTGGGCTATTTGTACCGTGACACTTTGAAAGGCTTGCATCTCAAATGGGTCCTGATGCCACTCTCGAGGACATAGGCATTAATGGCCTCAAGGAGGTGGCTAAAGGGGACTGCAAGCCAATTGTTCATTTCTGCAAAGACAACAAGTGACTATTATGGTAGAGTTAAAGTTCAACCAAACCATCCTACAACCCATCTAGCCCCCAAAAAGAATGGGCCTCAAGGCATTTTACCACCATTGTATATAACTAGCCACGCTGGCCTTCTAGTTTTGATGCTCCATTGGTAGACTGTGGAGACTGCCTGCGTTTCCACCCCCTATTCTTTTGGCATTACTGGACCATATTGGTCTGCATGTAGCTCCCTCCCTTCAACATTTAAAAAGTTCTCTACAAGCCCTAAAAATATAACCCGTCCCATAGAAGCATCCCTGACTACAACAGCCTCAATATTCACATGCTATAACCATAATTATTCTTTTATCTCTCTTATTAATCCCACCTCTTATTCAAGCAAATTCATTAGTTCCTTATCACAAAATGCATTACTTTCCTATCACATCTCCCTCCCAAGGCTCCAAAACGAATGGACCTCAAGGCATTTTGCCACCATTGTATATAGCTCCATACATAACCCGGCCATGGAGCCCAGCCAGGGCCCATCAAGAGCCCGGCGGAGCATATGTAGAGCTCAGCAGGAACCCAGTCTGGAGCCCATGAAGCCCAGCCTGAGCAGTGAGCCCAGGCGCGGGGTGGCAGGCCAGCCTGAGCCCTTTGGGTTAGAGCCAGAGTCAGAGGTCATTGTCATTGACTCAGTCCAGCCCGGGAGGGGGGGGGGACACTCAATTTACTTTTGAGAGGGCTGTCCGGGTGAACCCCTGGCAACCCTTGCTTAGGGAGTGTTCATTTATTATTTACAGGGGGGGGGGGGTGGTGGGTTTGGGGGGGGGGGGCGTAAAAATTTCCGACCCCTTCTGAGGGGGGGGCGTAAAAAATTCTGACCCCTCTTGAGGGGGGGGGGGCGTAAAAATTTAAGCCCCTTTTTAGCCAAAAAGCCCGCGCGTTACTATAGTTCAAAGGGGGGGGGGGGCGAAAAATTTTCGGCGCCTTCGGCGAGGGGGGCGCGAAACGTTACACGCGCTCTCGAGGGGGCGGGGCGTAAAAAATTTTCGCCCCTCCACACGAAATCTCACCACCCCCCCCCTGTAATTAATAAATGAACACTCCCTTAGGGCGATTTTGGCAGAAAATCCGGAGAAAATTGACCTTTTTACGGTTACTTTCAAAATGAACCAATTCCTGCAGAGATTTTGGCAAAAATGATTCTCTGTTTAGAGAGATTTGGGAGAAAACGAACCCTTGCTTAGGGAATTTTGGTAAAAATGGAATGTTTTATCATGGACCTATAAACTTCATGGTTTTATAGGGTATTTTGAAAATCAGCGGAGATGTTGGTCAAAACAGTCAATTCAGAGGTTTTGGTTAAGATTGACCCTTGCTTAAGTTAGGGAAATTTTGCAAAAGATTTGTTGAAAAAGTACCCTTGCCAGCCAGACACATGCATGTGTATGCAAAGTATACTGAGTGCCCCCCCCCCTCCCCCCGGGGTAGTCGAGCCAGATCCCGCAGAGCCCATCAAGACCATCAAGAGTCCAAGGAAGTCATGGAGCCCATGGAGAGGCTGACCAGAGATAGTTCATCTAATCTGAACTTGTCGATGCGGGCCAATCTGATAGGACCCTGTCCCGCACGTAGTTGGTGTAACGTATGTGCTGCCGCCTGGGGAGAGAGGAGGGAACTACGGACGATGAGCGATAATAAAAGGACAGTCTACACGTGACACTGAACGATCATGGTTGTGTTTCCATTCTGATCATTCCTTTAGTATCCTACACATCTTACATGGCTGTCAGAAGTGGTTTTCTCTACACAGGAGAGAAGGTTGAACCCACCTGGTATTGCTAAGTGATGAAATGATGTTTGTGCATACCAGGAGATGTGTGAAGGATTTGTCAAGACTGAGGAAACAGTGAGTAGACTTGATGCCCCAAAGACAAAGTGACCTGCCTTGAACTTTTGTGTAACCAATGTGCTGTCAAGAACAATACAAGTATTGAACCCAATCTGGATTGAAGGAGTCAATGTGCCATATGTCAAGTGTGTGAAGCCTATATAGTGTATTCTAGCTAGTCAAGTGTGTTGGTTCCCGGACCTGTTCCAGCACTGTAGTCCTACTGATAGCTAGTGGTGAGCAATTCTGCAAGGAATAAGTATAAAGGCTCAAGTTAAGATGGCAGAAAGTTACTCCAACGGCAGTGCTCCCTCCATGAACTGGGAGGCTACCGACCTGTCCAGGGAGTGGCAACGGTTCAAGCAACACTGTACATTCCATTTTGGGGGTCCCCTTTCAAAGAAGTCGGAGAAAGAGAAGGTGAACTTTTTAATGACATTCATCGGGGATAAAGGTCGTGAGCTGTACAGTACCTTTACCTGGTTACCGGCCACTGGGGATGATCCAGCAGAAAATGAGAGTTTACAGGCAGTGTACAAGAAATATGAGGACTATGTTAAGCCATTCAGAGATGAGATCAGAGCAACTGCCAGGTTCCTGCGCAGGAAGCAGAAGGCAGATGAAAAGTTCGACGATTTTGTCACGGCGCTGCGTGTACTGGTAAAAGACTGCGGATATGATCCCACTCATGAGGACCGGATGCTGCGTGATGTGATTGTCATAGGAGTGCGTCAGGCATCTGTGAAAGAAAAGTGCTTTGACAAGGGGGAGGAGCTCACCCTTCGGATGGCCATCACATTTGGTCGTAGCAATGAGTCCTCAAGGGAGACTATGCAGGTGTTGGACTGGGAGGAGGACAGCGCTGTCCACGCAGTCAGACACGACAAGCACGGTAAAAATAAAAAGAAGCAAGCACCACCTAGAGAGAAACCACCCAAGGGTAACCAGAAATCTGAGATGTGTGAAAAGTGTGGTTATGATGCGAGTCACAGCAACTGCCCAGCACGCAATGCTACTTGCAACTACTGTAGGGGCAAGGGGCATTTTGTATCGGTATGCACTAAGTCCAAGAGGACATTCAAGAAAAGTGCGCATGCCGTTGACGAGCGCTCAAATGAAGAGTCGAGCAGTGACGAGTCTGACGTCGGATTTGCCCATCTAGTGCACGCAGTGCAGCCAGTACGGGAAGAGCCACAAGGTGAATGGTGGGAGAAGTTGACGATTGGTGGTATCAAGGTACGGATGCAATTAGATACTGGCGCTTCAAAGTCCTTTATGTCTGCAAAGACATACAATAAGATACCAGAAAGACCTGCCATTCGACCCACTAAGCGTGTATATCTGTCATATACACAGCACCCGATTCCCCTACTTGGATCTGCGGTGTTCCGGGTGTGGTGGAAATCTCAGGAGATTGAGGTCAAGTTCTACATCACTGAACAGGACCAGAGTACCCTCTTGTCTGGAGCGGCATGTACCGAGTTGGGCCTCATCAAGCGCATACATGCAGTCGACAGAGGTATAGACAAATATCCAGAGCTGAGGAGTTTGACTGGAACTCTGCCAGGAGTGTACTCACTGAAGATTGATCCAACAGTGAGACCAGTTGTACATGGGAATCGTCGCCCATCCCACTCCATGCGCGAGAAGGTTGTGTCTAAGCTGAAAGAAATGGTGGCAGATGGTCACATTGCCAAGGTGAAAGAACCTACTGATTGGGTCAGCTCCATGGTTGTGGTGGAAAAGAAAGACAAAATTAGGATATGTTTAGATCCAAGGGACCTAAACAAGGCCATTCGACGGGAGCATTACCCAACACCGGCAGTAGAGGACATTGTGGCATCCATACCAGATGCAAAGGTGTTTACAGTTATTGATGCCAAGTCAGGTTTCCTACAGATCCAGATTGACTATGAATCAAGCCTATTGACGACCTTCAACACGCCAGTGGGAAGGTACCGCTGGCTAAGATTGCCCTTTGGGATAAAGTCGGCACCAGAGATCTATCAGCGGATAATGGATGCCATGTTAGAGGACATTCCAGGAGCATATGCAGTGATGGACGACATACTAGTGGCAGGGCGTGACGAGAGCCACCACGACAGTATCATGGCAAAGGTCGTCAGACGAGCAACTGAATGGAACCTGAAGTTAAACTTCGAGAAATGCCAAGTGAAGAAATCGAGTGTGAAGTATGTTGGCCACATACTTTCATCAGAGGGCCTCCAGATAGACCCTGACAAAGTCGAGGCAGTTCGAGATATGCCAAGACCCCAGACAAAGGAGGACGTACGTAGGTTTTTGGGATTCTTGCAGTACATCTCTAAGTTCATCCCTAACCTGAGTGACATTGATGCGCCCCTTCGAGAGCTCACAAAGAAGGATTCAGACTTTGTTTGGGAAGAGCCTGAACAGTGCAGCTTTGACAAGCTAAAAGACCTGTGTTGCAACGCACCAGTACTGGCTTACTATGATGTGCGGAAGCCAGTTAGGATTCAGTGTGACGCCTCTGGCTATGCTTTGGGAGGTGTTCTGTTGCAAGAGGATAGACCGGTGGCATACACTTCAAGAGCCCTCACAAGCACAGAGAAAGGATATGCACAGATTGAGAAAGAGACTCTTGCCATCGTCCACTCTTGTAAGAAGTTTCACCACTATGTGTTCGGCAAGGAGGTATTGGTGGAGTCCGATCACAAGCCGCTTCAGTCTATCTTCAAGAAACCCATACTAGCGGCGCCAATGAGACTCCAGACGATGATGCTGCGCCTCCAGCCCTACGATTTGAATGTTTGCTATGTTCCAGGGAAGGACATCCCAATGGGAGATGCCCTTAGCCGTGCAAACCTACCTGGTGAACAAGAGGACATTGAACACATAGTAGTTAACATGGTCAACTTCATCGCGGTCACGCCGACGAGATATCGTAGCTTCCAGGAAGCCACCGCAGATGAAATGAATGAGCTATACCATCTGATACTAAAGGGATGGCCAGACACTAAAGAGCAAGTTCCACATAGCGTGAGAGTGTATTGGACAAATAGAGATGAACTAGCTGTATCAGACGGGATTGTATACAAAGGTATGCGGATTGTGGTACCACCAAGCCTTCGCCCAGAGATGCTATCACAAGTTCATGAGTCGCACCTCGGAATCACGAAGTGCAAGCAAAGAGCTAGAGAAGCACTTTATTGGCCGGGGATGTCACAGCAGATCGAAGACTTGGTCAGTGACTGTGCGATCTGCAACACCTTTCAGAACAAACAGCCAGCCGAGACAATGCGTCCCACACCGACACCCCAACGTCCTTGGCAGGAGGCAGCCAGTGACATATTTGAGTGGAAAGGGGAGAACTATTTGTTAACTGTGGATTATATGTCTAAGTTTATCGAAGTGGACAAACTAGCAGACATGTCGAGCGAGACCACAAAGGAGACGCTAATGCGCCAGCTGGCTACACATGGCCTACCAGATGTGCTAAGGACTGACAATGGGCCACAGTTCTCAAGTCAAGCATTCAGAAAGTACTGCGCCGAAAAGCAGATTACACATGTGACCTCTTCTCCCAACTACCCACAGTCGAACGGAGAGGCCGAGAGGGCAGTGCAGACTGTTAAAAGACTTTGGGCTAAGTCCAGTGACAGAGCCCAGCGATATATGGCCTTATTGGACTATAGGACGACTCCCATGGAGAGTTGTGGCCTATCACCAGCCCAACTGAGTATGGGCAGGAGACCCCGCAATATGATCCCGATAGCAACGGAGCTGTTGGACCCAAAACAGATTGACATGCAGGAGGTGAGGAAGGCCTTGGATCAGTCCAAAAGGTCACAAAAGCACTATCACGATGCTAAACACCCACGAGATCTACCACCACTTCAAGTGGGTGACCCAGTGAGAATGGCACCATTCCCAGGAACCAAGAGATGGGTACCAGCTACCATTGTCAGGCACCATGAGCAACCAAGATCCTATATAGTGGATCGTGAAGGGCACAAGTACAGGAGAAACAGGCGACATCTGCGGTTGGCAACACACAAAGCTAACAGTTTTGGCGCCTCGGATGAACTGACTAGGCCTAATGTAGCCCCTAGCCCTACAATGGATGTAATACCACAACAGCCGGTTGTCCCGATGCCATCTCTGCCAAGTCCTAAGCCGCTATCGCCCAAGAAAGCCACCCATCCAACTGTGGATAGCCCCATGGGTGTGCTTCCCATTCCTGCTGGCGGAGAGGGTTCTGTTCATAGTGAGGGTGCACAATATCGCACCAGTAGTGGCAGGTTGAGCAGACCCCCAAGGAGGCTTGACCTGTAATGTGTCTGTTTAAGAGTGACACAAACAAACCAACAAAAAAAAAACCAAAAAAAACTGCCGTTGACATTTATAGTGTTTATTATGTGCAAGTTCTGAGTGACTGATTTTATTTATTTGTATTTTATTGTGTTTCCTTTCAGGGTATTTTCAAAGCCTATTATATTGACTCAGTAGCTACTCCAGGAAATTATCTTGTTCCAGCTTTCATATGTTGCTGTAGTTATCCAGTGTTCCTTGTTGTTCAAAAAAAAAAAAAAAAAAGTGTGAAGAAGGGGAGATGTAACGTATGTGCTGCCGCCTGGGGAGAGAGGAGGGAACTACGGACGATGAGCGATAATAAAAGGACAGTCTACACGTGACACTGAACGATCATGGTTGTGTTTCCATTCTGATCATTCCTTTAGTATCCTACACATCTTACAGTTGGTAGAGTTGGATGCTGCACAACTACAAAAATTGTAGCCAGAGCCAGAGCCCACTGGGCTCAGCCAAGTCGTGGCGGGAAACACGTGTGCTGTTTGTTTTGTTTGTATTAGCAACGTATTCATACGCGGCACTATTTGTCAGATAGGGAATGCAATGGAATGCTACAACGTGTGTGATAGAACAACAAAGTGTGTTTGATAACCACTCATGTATATCTGAAAGTATTTTCATATCTCTCAAATCAAGAATTAAGCGGGGGGAAATTTAATACTTCGGAACTACATTCCTCTCTTCGCAAGTCGACAACTGCATCCGGTGTGGTTGGGTCGCTTGGAGATCGCGTCAAGATGGCCGAAGTATCACCCAGTTTGAGCCACTTCGGCCCGAATATGTCGGTGTCCTACTTCCCCGCCATCCCTACAAAGGCCCCTAAGGCCGCGATGTCATATTCCCAGTAAGTACTAATTGTTGTGTGAGTTTTGTTGGAGTTTATCACAGAAAATGTACTTTTTATCATGTGTTTCTAGGTCATTTGAGTGACTGTCTGCCTCCCGCCCCGGCTCCGAATCCGCCGTGGTGTGGGAGTGGCTCTTTTGCCGCCACTTTCTAAGTGTTATAGTTTAACCAGGGGCTCTGGTTTAACTTTTACTTTAATGGTAAATAGCATATACAAAATTACATTGATATGGATTATGGTATTTCACATGACGACCTTTTACATGCAACTTTTAAAAATGTGCCATGTTGAACAGTTCAAATTCATAGCCATAGGCATAGGCTCGCGCATAGGCTGCAATGGCCAATGTTAATTGTTATAGTGCCTAAGTTAGGGAGTGTTCAGTTATTAGTTACAGGGGGGGGGGGGGGGGGTTGGAGGGGGGGGCGTAAAAATTTCCGACCCTTCCCGAGGGGGGGGGGCGTAAAAAATTCTGACCCTTCTTGAGGGGGGGCGCAAAAATTAAAGCCCCTTTTTATCAAAAAAAGCCTGCGCGTTACCATAGTTCAAAGGGGAGGGGTGAAAATTGTTTGCGCTCTCGAAGGGGGGGGGGGGATTTCGACCCTCCACGCGAAATCTCACCACCACCCCCCCCTGTAAATAATAAATGAACACTCCCTTTAGTGCCTCTGACAAAGTCAAAGGGGCTACATGAAAAGTCGATAATAAACTAAATTTTTCTGACCTCGATATTCTACAATTTTCAAACAAAAAGTACCCCAAAAAACGTCGAAAATTAGGTGTGTTTTATTTCGGGGGAAAAAAAGAATACCTTAAAAGCTCGCATAGAATTTGGAATTGGATGTAAAACTGCGGGAGTGCTATTTAACCGGGGAAGTACCCTTGCTAACTTACCACCTTTTGCAGTGTGCATTTCTTAGTTACGGGCGGGGGGTGTAAACATTTCCGACACCGCCTGAGAGGGGGGGGGGGCGTAAAAAAAATCTGACCCCTCTTAAGGAGGGGAGGGCGTAAAAAATTCAGCCCCCATGTTACTATATATAGTTCAAGGGGGGGGGGGGGCGGTGAAACATTTTTGGTGCCTTCGGCGTGGGGGGCGCAAAACATTCTACGCGCTCTTGAGGGGGGGGCAGTAAAAATGTTTCGCGCAAAATCTCACCACACGCCCCCCCCCCCCCGGTAATTAATAAATGAACAATCATTAAGCCTACAATGTCACCGTCATGGCATGTGCGGACCCTTTGAAGCAGATCTATTAAAGCGTGCCTTTTATGCAACAGGTGGAATTTTGCAAGTACCTGCTTGCCAAAAAATTCCCGATGTTGTCAAGTGAATAACAACACGGAGTTCAATATCAGAGGGCGGGAGATGTGGACCCTCATACTGCACTCTACTCCTAAATTCTTTTACGCCCCCACTCAGGAGGTGTCCTAATCCTTTATGCCTCCCTTCCCCCAAACCCAAGGCAACATCCCCCCCCCCACCCCCCTCCATTTGATTTTTCTTTGAACAATAATATTTCTCCCAAAATCTGACCTAGATATTCTACTGTCTACAATATTCAAACAAAAGTACATGTACCCCAAAAAATATTTGGTGTTTTTTTTAGGGGAAAAAAGAATACCGTAATGCCTCGCGTATAAGCCTAACTCGCATATAAGCCGCACCTAGACTTTAGGCCGATCCTATAAGCCGCATTGGCTATCTCATTAAGGTGACTTTAGTACTGTACTATAGTACAGTCAGGTCGTGATCAAATTAACTGGATTATCAAGGCTATTTCAATGCTATAAAAACGGTCCCCACCAATTCATCACTCGAAGGTGTGGTCACTGGATTATTAGCTATGGTCGACAACCTTTCTCAAAACGTCAAAACAGATTCAAATGTTTCATGTCGACCAAAAGCTTCTGGTAGTGGGGGGTTGAAATTGAAAATGTTCCAAAATTGACAAAAATAAATATTTTTACAAAAATCCAACTGCATAACATGAAAGGCTCATACTTAATGTATATGTCTGCCGATTTTTATGTTTGTATGTGTTAAAATAAAAAAATTGGAAAGGATTTTCATTTTTGTCAATTTTTTTCATTTTACCCCAATAAAAGAGATCACAAACTCATCATTTTTATAAGTAAGGAATCACAATTTCACTTAAATCTTTTGTGGTATGTAAAGTAAAGTAGTGCGGCCCGACAATGTCGAAAGAAGCATAGTAAATCAATAATTTACCTACTCTGCAGATCATCTCAAACTCAAAAGTCTTATTTCTAAGTTTTCATAGCCATGAGCCCATGACGTGACAGCTGATTTACCATCAAAACTCGCCGATTTACCATCAAAACTCGCCGATTTACCATCAAAACTCGCCGATTTACCATCAATACTCGCCAATCTAACATTAAAATAATTGACAAAGATAGTTTAATGACATAAATCGCCATGTCAACAGTCCGTTTGAAAACAAACTGACAAACCGGAAGTGTCACCGTCACCTAGGCAACCAGTACATTCAAAATGGCGGACTTCCGGTTTTCAATGATTTGTTGGGTTTGCAGCTTGATTTAACACCAAAACTCACCGATTTAACATCAAAATTTGCCGATTTAACATCAAAACTTGCCAGTCTCATTGTTAAACTGCCGAGTTTGTTGTTAAACTGCCGAGTTTGTTGTTAAACTGCCGAGTTTGTTGTTAAACTGCCACCGCAGCTCTATTATCGCCCACCCACTGTCAACATTTCTCAGTCCTTAACTGCTTGTCATAGGGAGGACAAAACTTTGCAATTTCGGTCTCGGGCGTAATACGGAAACGGCGGTAGCTCATTTTCTATTAACCTGATCGAAATTTCGATGGCACCATCGTTTTTCCCATCGAATTCCGCACTAGAAAAGTCTGTTTAAAAAAAACTTTAGATTTTTTTTTTCAATCTTTAAACGACATTTCAGATTGGCCTAGATTATGGGCCTATCCGTTAATCATAAGCCCCCCCCCCCCTACCCGCCCCAGATTTGGCAGAATGAGACCTATCCCCAACACCCCCACCCCCCTACACACTGACACTGTAGGGGGTGTAGATGGGGGGGGGGTCACATGTCGATTTTAAGAAATGGCCATGTCACATGTCAATGTCGCTTAACAATCCCCATGTCCCATGTCGATTTTAAGAATTGCTCATGTCCCCTGTCACTATCTTTTCAAACCTCATGTTGCATGTCACTAAGCTCCATGTCGCATGTCGATTTTAAGAAATGGCCATGTCGCCGTGTCGAATTTAGCCATCCACCCCCATACTGTAGACCTTCTTATACGCACATAGAAATAGGTTATGTTTGCCTCAAAGGGTCAACTATATGGTGAATGTCGTCTGCTATTTCCTATGCCGCTCTCTGCTACTTACCAGGCCACCACAAGCCTCACACATACCCCTTTTGTCATAAGAAAGTCGAATGAGTGATCTAATTTTAATAAAATACGTTATTTCCCATTTCTGACAGCAGAATCGTAATCTCCAGGAAAAACTGACCCACTTTGATGGGTCACATGCCTTATTTGATCAAATTCCAGGCGAGCAGGTGGGTGTGGGCAAGCAGGTGGGTGTGGGCAAGCAGGTGGTTACGGGCAAGCAGGTGGCTGTGGGCGTCGTCGCCCGCCAGCACGTAAACACCGCTTTACGTTTCGGCCAAAAAGCGAGTCGGTCGGATCGTAAACTGCAGCGGCATGTATCTGTTTCGCTATGTCTGTCGGCCACGGGCGGCGTGCGTTGCAGACATTTTTGGCTGTAGGTGAGCAGGTGGCTGTGGGAAAGCAGGTGGCTGGGGGCGAGCAGGTTTTGCGTTCTCTGTTTTCGCATTCTTCGTTTTCGCGTTCTTCGTTTTCGCGTTCTTCGTTTTCGCGTTCTTCGTTTTCGCGTTCTTCGTTTTCGCGTTCTTCGTTTTCGCGTTCTTCGTTTTCGCGTTCTCCCTTTTCCCTTTAACCCGTTCTCCCTTTATCCCGTTCTCCCTTTATCCCGTTCTCCGTTTCTCCCGTTCTCCGTCTCTCCCGTTCTCCGTCTCTCCCGTTCTCGGTCTTTCCCGTTCTCCCTTTCTCCGTTTATCCCTTTCTCTGTTTATCCTTTTCTCCGTTTAACCGTTTATCCCGTTCTCCGTTTATCCCTTTCTCCGTTTATCCCGTTCTCCGTTTATCCCGTTCTCCGTCTCTCCCGTTCACCCTTTCTCCATTTACCCCGTTCTCCGTTTACCCCGTTCTCCGTTCATCCCGTTCTCCCTTTATCCTGTTCTCCCTTTATCCCGTTCTCCCTTTATCCCGTTCTCCCTTTATCCCGTTCTCCCTTTATCCCGTTCTCCCTTTATCCCGTTCTCCGTTTCTCCCGTTCTCCGTCTCTCCCGTTCTCCGTCTCTCCCGTTCTCCGTCTTTCCCGTTCTCCCTTTCTCCGTTTATCCCTTTCTCTGTTTATCCTTTTCTCCGTTTAACCGTTTATCCCGTTCTCCGTTTATCCCTTTCTCCGTTTATCCCTTTCTCCGTTTATCCCGTTCTCCGTTTATCCCGTTCTCCGTTTATCCCGTTCTCCGTCTCTCCCGTTCACCCTTTCTCCATTTACCCCGTTCTCCGTTTACCCCGTTCTCCGTTCATCCCGTTCTCCCTTTATCCTGTTCTCCCTTTATCCCGTTCTCCGTTTATCCTCTGTTTTCGCGTTCTTCGTTTTCGCGTTCTTCGTTTTCGCGTACTTTGTTTTCGCGTTCTTTGTTTTCGCGTTCTTCGTTTTCGCGTTCTCCCTTTTCCCTTTAACCCGTTCTCCCTTTATCCCGTTCTCCCTTTATCCCGTTCTCCGTTTCTCCCGTTCTCCGTTTCTCCCGTTCTCCGTCTCTCCCGTTCTCCTTCTCTCCCGTTCTCCTTCTTTCCCGTTCTCCCTTTCTCCCTTTCTCTGTTTATCCTTTTCTCCGTTTAACCGTTTATCCCGTTCTCCGTTTATCCCTTTCTCCGTTTATCCCGTTCTCCGTTTATCCCGTTCTCCGTTTATCCCGTTCTCCGTTTATCCCGTTCTCCGTTTATCCCGTTCTCCGTCTCTCCCGTTCACCCTTTCTCCGTTTACCCCGTTCTCCGTTTACCCCGTTCTCCGTTCATCCCGTTCTCCCTTTATCCTGTTCTCCCTTTTTCCCGTTCTCCCTTTATCCTCTGTTTTCGCGTTCTTCGTTTTCGCATTCTTCGTTTTCGCGTTCTTCGTTTTCGCGTTCTTCGTTTTCGCGTTCTTCGTTTTCGCGTTCTCCCTTTTCCCTTTAACCCGTTCTCCCTTTATCCCGTTCTCCCTTTATCCCGTTCTCCGTTTCTCCCTTTCTCCGTTTCTCCCGTTCTCCGTCTCTCCCGTTCTCCGTCTCTCCCGTTCTCCGTCTCTCCCATTCTCCGTCTTTCCCGTTCTCCCTTTCTCCCTTTCTCTGTTTATCCTTTTCTCCGTTTAACCGTTTATCCCGTTCTCCGTTTATCCCTTTCTCCGTTTATCCCGTTCTCCGTTTATCCCCTTCTCCGTTTATCCCGTTCTCCGTTTATCCCGTTCTCCGTTTATCCCGTTCTCCGTTTATCCCGTTCTCCGTCTCTCCCGTTCTCCGTCTCTCCCGTTCACCCTTTCTCCATTTACCCCGTTCTCCGTTTACCCTGTTCTCCGTTTATCCCGTTCTCCCTTTATCCTGTTCTCCCTTTATCCCGTTCTCCCTTTATCCTCTGTTTTCGCATTCTTCGTTTTCACGTTCTTCGTTTTCGCGTTCTTCGTTTTCGCGTTCTTCGTTTTCGCGTTCTTCGTTTTCGCGTTCTTCGTTTTCGCGTTCTTCGTTTATGCGTTCTTCGTTTATGCGTTCTTCCTTTTCCCTTTAACCCGTTCTCCCTTTATCCCGTTCTCCCTTTATCCCGTTCTCCCTTTATCCCGTTCCCCGTTTCTCCCGTTCTCCGTTTCTCCCGTTCTCCGTCTCTCCCGTTCTCCGTCTCTCCCTTTCTCCGTCTTTCCCGTTCTCCCTTTCTCCCTTTCTCTGTTTATCCTTTTCTCCGTTTAACCGTTTATCCCGTTCTCCGTTTATCCCTTTCTCCGTTTATCCCTTTCTCCGTTTATCCCGTTCTCCGTTTATCCCGTTCTCCGTTTATCCCGTTCTCCGTTTATCCCGTTCTCCGTCTCTCCCGTTCTCCGTCTCTCCCGTTCACCCTTTCTCCATTTACCCCGTTCTCCGTTTACCCCGTTCTCCGTTTATCCCGTTCTCCCTTTATCCTGTTCTCCCTTTATCCCGTTCTCCCTTTATCCTCTGTTTTCGCATTCTTCGTTTTCACGTTCTCCGTTTATCCCGTTCTCCGTCTATCCCTTTCTCCGTCTATCCCGTTCTCCGTCTATCCCGTTCACCCTTTCTCCATTTACCCCGTTCTCCGTTTACCCCGTTCTCCCTTTATCCCGTTCTCCCTTTATCCCGTTCTCCCTTTATCCCGTTCTCCCTTTATCCCGTTCTCCGTTTATCCCGTTCTCCGTTTATCCCGTTCTCCGTTTATCCCGTTCTCCGTCTCTCCCGTTCTCCGTCTCTCCCGTTCACCCTTTCTCCATTTACCCCGTTCTCCTTTACCCCGTTCTCCGTTTATCCCGTTCTCCCTTTATCCTGTTCTCCCTTTATCCCGTTCTCCCTTTATCCTCTGTTTTCGCATTCTTCGTTTTCACGTTCTTCGTATCGCGTTCTTCGTTTTCGCGTTCTTCGTTTTCGCGTTCTTCGTTTTCGCGTTCTTCGTTTTCGCGTTCTTCGTTTATGCGTTCTCCCTTTTCCCTTTAACCCGTTCTCCCTTTATCCCGTTCTCCCTTTATCCCGTTCCCCGTTTCTCCCGTTCTCCGTTTCTCCCTTTCTCCGTCTTTCCCGTTCTCCCTTTCTCCCTTTCTCTGTTTATCCTTTTCTCCGTTTAACCGTTTATCCCGTTCTCCGTTTATCCCTTTCTCCGTTTATCCCTTTCTCCGTTTATCCCGTTCTCCGTTTATCCCGTTCTCCGTTTATCCCGTTCTCCGTTTATCCCGTTCTCCGTTTATCCCGTTCTCCGTCTATCCCGTTCTCCGTCCCTCCCGTTCTCCGTCTACCCCGTTCTCCGTCTATCCCGTTCACCCTTTCTCCATTTACCCCGTTCTCCGTTTACCCCGTTCTCCCTTTATCCCGTTCTCCCTTTATCCCGTTCTCCCTTTATCCCGTTCTCCCTTTATCCCGTTCTCCCTTTATCCCGTTCTCCCTTTATCCCGTTCTCCCTTTATCCCGTTCTCCGTTTATCCCGTTCTCCCTTTATCCCGTTCTCCATTTATCCTGTTCTCCGTTTATCCCGTTCTCCCTTTATCCCGTTCTCCATTTATCCTGTTCTCCGTTTATCCCGTTCTCCGTTTATCCCGTTCTCCGTCTCTCCTGTACACCCTTTCTCCATTTATCCCGTTCTCAGTTTACCCCGTTCTCCGTTTATCCCGTTCTCCCTTTATCCCGTTCTCCCTTTATCCCGTTCTCCCTTTATCCTGTTCTCCCTTTATCCCGTTCTCCCTTTATCCCATTCTCCGTTTCTTCCCTTTCTCTGTTTCTACCGTTCTCCGTTTATCCCGTTCTCCGTCTCTCCCGTTCACCCTTTCTCCATTTACCCCGTTCTCCGTTTACCCCGTTCCCCGTTTATCCCGTTGTCCCTTTATCCCGTCCTCCCTTTATCCCGTTCTCCCTTCATTCCGTTCTCCGCTCATCCCCTTATAAAAGAAAAAAAAGAATCATGACTGTCGACCATAGCTCCCCTGTGTTTCCCAACTCAGATCTATGTCTCATCGTCCCTTTTTCCTTTGAAAATCTCTACGTCCTTGTTGGACACCGGAATATCACAACCTGACTGTAGCTAAAACTCGCGTATAAGCCGCGACTCTGGGTCGATCCTATAAGCCGCACCAGCGATCTCACTTGTTTACTAGCTGCAGCTTATATGCAAGGTTTACGTAATGAAAAAGAAAGCTGCATCTGTTTTCAAAAAGTCTCGGATGAGTGAACTCTAACTTTCATTCTCATGGCCTTGTCCTTGGACCTCCCTTTAACACTTCTTTTTAACCTGCAGGGCAGTGAATGCGGCGCCGCTGACAGCACTGATGGGGGTGGTGGTGGATGGCAGACAGCAGATTCAGGTAAGACTCTTAAGGCTTAAGACTCTAGGCTGTATTGATTCTATCATGATTGATTTATTCAGAGAAAAACTCTACCCCAAAATTCGTTTATACCCCCACCCAGGAGGTGTCCAGATTGTTTACGCCTCCCCCAAACCCAAACCCAAACCCAAGACCTCCCCCCATCCCGTTAATAACTATATTTCAATATAGAAAATACCGTGGGAGGAGGTCGTTGAGCATCAGCCACCTCAAGCCCCGGGCCCTCTAGAATTGGCGTAATGCAATGGAATTATTACTAGTTCACCAGGGCTAGTCCTTGGGTGGCTTACAAAGTTACACAACCTATGTTTACATAACTGTGTGTCCTGAGTCTACGATCCACTTTGATTCACTCGTGCATGCTACTGTGTGAAAACAGTATACACACAAATTAAGAGTCATGTGCTAAACGTGTGTACACTGATCGGGCTTCAAGCTTTAAGCAGACAAGCAAACATATGGGTCCTCGACAAAACAATGCCCCACAAGTAGACAGCGTACTTTCTGGTAGCAAAGCCGTAATTAACATCTACACATGTATTACCATAACCAGTAGCTTTTTGCGGCTTAGTCTGATCTATATAGAATTCATCCTCAAATGATATATCAGATCTAACGGAAGTTGGGAGAGGTTTGATCGAGCGTGTGTGCAATTTTCTGCACTCCCTGCTTTAGGTGGTAATGTATTAGCCCCCGGCTAGGGAATTTCCCGTACCGACTACCCACCCACACCCTACTCCCCCAGCCTTGTTGGTTAATTAGGACCACTCCCTTCATGCAGTTTTGTATGTTCTCTATCCCATTAGTCCCTTTACCATCGATGTTGCCCTTTTGAAGGACGGGAGCACTAAGAGTAAACTGTGATTGTAGACAAAGTTCCACCCTGGTGTTTATAAGCCTGAAGGTGGTGTTTAGTTGGTGTTACATGTAAGACGTTTATGGAACTGTTCAAATAGACCTTAGGGGTCAAAGCAATGTGGCCCTTTGTGTATAGTTTGATTCAAATTCTATGGGTATGGATACCACTCCCCAAATTGCATATTGATGGGCAGTTTACTACATGATAACGATTCCTGTACATTTCTGTACCATGTGAGGGTTATACGCGAGGTGTTTGGACCTATTCTATACTGCATCAAAGTACACACAATCAAACAATTGGGGTGAGGATTATGTATATACACAAGATGCGGGTTAACATGAGAAATTATACTTGAGACTTTTTTTTAGAAGTATTACGAAGTACACGCCATAGAGGCAACAAAATATTCAAGGCGAGTTTAATAGAAGTACCAATGTAATAACCAAAAAGTCAATTTTGAGGCACATTTTAGCTAGACTAGAATTAACATCTAGCCTGTCCTTGAACGCGGCCATTGTCAATTTGACGAAGCCATTGTCAATATTGTAATAGAAAGACTAAGGCCGGCTGGGGAATGCAAGGAACACGAGAACACAGACAGTTTATGAATAAAGGCTTGTATTCAGGAAAGTGCTTGACTAGAGGTTATTATTTATACATAAGGCACATCAACAGTTCTTATGACCAACTGCGGAGTTCGGAGCTCAGGGAGTACGTCCGTCGCCAAGCTTGAGCCAAAGTAGACTGAGGCGCGACTCCGCAGCGCGCCCTAATATAGGGCTCGCTACGGAGGCGCCCTCTGGTGGGCGGCGGACGAACTACTCCTGCGCTCCAGACTCCGCAGCGGCTCCTTCCCGCTACACCCTTCCCTCGTTATTTACAGCTGTACCCTCCCTCCCTTATTGAAGTAGAGATAAATATAGACTCCGCAATACCGGATTACAATTGGTGGTATCCCTGCGACTTAACTGTAGTTACATTTGACTCAACATGCTTATTTATGTAGCGCTGCTCCCGCGAAGTTACAGTCGTAAACGGTGAGATCGGCTCGATCCTATGTTAACATTAATAATATTTAAACTGCACGACTCCTGCGGAGTTCGCTTATGATATAACCTATGCGGAGTCCCCTGTGGGGATCTTAAGTCTCTAATGCTGCCGGAAACATGCTGCCCGAACTTCTAAGGTGGTGAGGTGGTGGATGGTGATGATGGTGAAGATGACGGGTGGAGGGGATGACCGGTGCCTCCACGCCGGCCGCTCCGTCCGGACTTTCTGCGGGGTCCTACTCGTCCCTACGGCGAGGGGGGGATCCTCCTCCTTCCTACAAGTCAACACAATTTAAAGGTAAGGTCAGGTAAGATTTCTCTCTTCTTTTACTCCTCCCTCCCGTAGCGCTCACGATGGTAGTATCACTTCTCCCCTTCTTAAGTACTACCCGTGGAGGTCCTGTACTGGTCCTCCGCCGCCCCGGGGCCCTATACCGGGCCTCTGGCGTCTGCTTCATTCCCCTCCCTTCCTTCTTACGGCTTCCCCTCCCTCTCGTCCCCTCTGGTTATTATCAGGCTGGATGGCGAACTCACCTTGCGTGGTCGTGGCCTCCGCTCGTCTTGGAGTAGCCGGTATCTGGTTGTGATTGATGCTATGACATCGTATGTCCCCGGGCCAATCACCCGTAGACGGCTGGATACGTCGCCCCCGGTGGCCGCAAATTCCTCCCCCATGGAGATGGGGGGGAGTAAAAATGCAGCCCACCGCTCCAGCCGGTTTGGCTCCCTACCGGAGACAAACCACCACGGCATCCAGGCGGGTGGATCTGCCGTGGGCCCGTGCCGGTGGGATCCTAGCACTCGGGCGGCTGAAGGAGGGCCACTCCCTGGGCGAGCGGTTGGGGAGTGTCTTTGCGGTCGAGCGCTGGTGGGTGTGCGGAGTGGCCTGGTTCGCGTTCCCCCCAGTCGCTGCTCTTCCGCCGCCTTCTGATGATATTTGGCTCTTCCTTGTAGCCCTCCCCACTTCTGAGTGGGCGCCGGGGGCACCACCCTTTCCGTCTCTGGTCTGGCGGACTCCTTTGGTACTTTACGCCTCGGGTGGCTGTCTTGTGGGGACCGCCACTCCTCCGGTGCCGCTGCAGGGGGAAAGTCCTGTACTAGAGCGTCCAGGTGGGGGTTGGGTGGGGGGTGGGGTTCGTCTGGTTCCCTCAAGGGGGTAGACGTAGGTGGCCGGGTGGGATCATAAGGGTAAAACACTACTCTGTGTGTGGGGTTGCTGGGTGGCAACAATGTTACCAGAGAGTTGTTCCACTCCCCGTCGTCGTTGCGCCCCTCCTGCCAGACTACGTCTCCCGAGCCATCCCACATAGCCAGGAGATGTACCATCAGGTTGGCGGGCATGATAAAAAGCTCGCCGGCTACCTGAGGCGTCGCGGGCACCACCCTCCGCGTGTCGGCCTGTCCAGTGGTGGGGGTGGACGTGCCGGGGATGGTAGCGTCTGGTTCTCCCTCTGGAGGTGGGGACTGTTCCGGGCGTGGTGACTCTCCGCCTGCTACTTCCCGTGGGGAGATAGTGACGGTGGTGCGCGTCACTTGCTCCTCCCCCTCCTCTTCCTCCTCGGAGAGGGCTACACGGTGGTATCGTACTGGGGGGCGCGGGGGGGGCTCTTCCACCTCAATGACGTATCCCGCGCTGTGCGGGATAAAAAGACCTGGGGAGGTCTGCGCAGGGGAGGAGAGGGTATGGGTGAGGGACCTTTCGGTGGGAGGGGGAACTCCTGCTGCCACCAGAGCCTCCTTCTCCTCTGGAGTGTCCCCAAAGCTTAGGTAGATGCGCATGCGCTCCTGCAGGCGGCGGGCCCTCTCTTGTGATGTCTCCTCGTCCTCTGGCTGATCCGTGGGGGGGGGGTGGCGACTGCCCGCCCGGGGTCCCCATTGCCATGAGGTTGGTGGCGGCCAGTGCCGCTTCTGCCTCGGAGGAGATGCTGGCTGCCGGTCGGCCTTCCGGCGAGCCCAGGCTGAACCCGGGTGAGGGGCCCAGCGAGTCCGCCCGCTCTTCCTGCAGGGGTGAGGTGGTGAGCTGCTCGGAGGCCGTTAGGGTGGATTCACTGCCCGATGGTGCCGCCTCCATCTCTTCTGGTTCTTTGGTTGGGGGTTGTTTTCGCTCCGCCTTTGTGGGGGTACGGGTCAGTACCACCACCGGCACCCGCAGTCCGATCTCCTCGGCAGTTGCTGCCTGTCTCGGGGGTTTATTTGGGGGTAGCATGACCACTGTCTCCTTCCTTTTCTTACCCCCCGGTGTACTCTCCTCCGTTTCTCTCCCCCGCTTTCTGGCTGAGGCAGAGGTGGAGCCAGTAGATGAGGTGGAGGAGGTTTTCCTGGCGGAACTGGTGGAGGTAGAGGTGGACGAGGCAGAGGAGGTCTTGCTGGAGGAGCCGGTGGGGGTAGAGGTGGAGGAGGTCTTGCTGGAGGAGCCGGTGGGAGTGCCCTTTGAGGTGGTGGCTACCTTCCTGCCCGACTCCGCGGATGACTCCGCAGCCTGTTGTCTCTCTCGGGCTCTCCTCTCCTCCACCCTGGGAGACGATCGATTAGGCACAACCACCACGCTAGGGACCGCCTTAGACGACGAGGAAGTGGTCTTACCCTTACCAGCCGGGGATGACTTGCTGTTGCCAGAGGTAGTGGGCCGGGCTGCGGAGTCGCGGCTCCTACTGGCGGAGGCGCTGCTCTCCCTCCGGCTGCTGGACCCCCGGGCCGGTGTGGAGGATCGTCGGCGGCTGGCCGACTCCGCAGACGGTGAGGGTGCCGTCTCCCTGGCCGCGGACGCTGGGGAAGTAGAGGAGGGACGGCGGAGGGTGGGGTCAATGGGGTGTTTGTCCGGCATGGGTTTCTCCCCGGTCACCCAGGGGTGCTTAGGGTCCCGGTGATAGCCCTCGAGGTGTCTCCTCAGGTCTCTTTTCCGCACGGCGGCAAAGACCCCCCCTGCATTCCCTCCTCGGCATCGGTTGGTGCCTGTGCCCCGGGGGCACAGCCATCCCATGGCCTGGCCATCTGCGTGCTGCTCTCTGATGTGCCTTGCCCTATTACATGATTTGGTGAACGTCTTATCACACAAGGAACAGTGATACAACCCGTCTGCCTCCATGTCGTCTGCATGCGGAGTTGGAGTGAAGATGGCGTCTTTATTATGGTTCTCATCCGGGCGGTGCGGATCTCGCCTCTCGCGAGACCTGCCGCGAGAGGATGACTCCGCCGAACTCCGCGCGGAGTCCCGGTCGTCTGCATCCTTAGTTTGCCTCCCTCTTCCCTTTTCTTTAGACCTACTGCGATCTCTACGGGAGCCTGAGCTTGCTTGCTCCTCCCTGCGAGTTTTTGATGGAGCCGTGGTTGATGTAACTCCCTTCCTTCCCCTCATTTTTGCTGTGATGCTCTGGGACGCTCTGGTCGTTTCTGCGGAGCTTCGCGGAGTCCCCCGCCCGCGCTGGTGCGCGGCGATCCCCGGCTCTGCCCGCTGGTTCCCCCCGGGTGGTGCGGAGTCGACTCCGCAGCCGTGCCCCGACCATTTCCCCACCCACCTAACTACTGCTGCCCCCTCTCTTTCTTGTACTCCCGGGGGAGGAGGGGGGATGACCTTCAGTTGATCGAACGGTACTACTTTGGCCTTCCTGCCCTCCCCCTTTATTTCGTACACTGACTGAGAGATGCGGGCCGTTACTACCCAGGGGCCCGTCCACAGGCGTTGCAGCTTGGGACTTCGCCCTATCTTCTTGCCGGGGTGGTGGTGGTATACCGTGGCTCCCACCTCTATCTCCCGGGTGGTCGCCCTCCCGTCGTAATTGCGGCTCTGTCTGGCGACCGACGTCCCAATGTGTTCCCGAGCCAGGGCGTGGGCAGTGGCGGTGTTCCTCTGCAGGCTAGCGACATACCCCGGCCTGCCCTCCCCCACCCCTTCCATGGGCTCTGGGTACAGAAGGGCCAAGGGCAGGTTAGTTTCCCGCCCCAACATCATCATATTTGGTGTCACTCCGGTCGTGGAGTGCACCGAGGACCTGTATGCTGACATGACCATTGCGAGATGCTCGTCCCAATCTGAGTGGTCCTCCGCTACCACCGCGGAGAGCAACGCCTCGATGGTGCGGTTAGCCCTCTCCACCATTCCGTCCGAGCGTGGGTTGAAAGCACACGTGCGGGTCTGCCTGATCCCCAGAATGCGGATGACTTCCCGGAACAGGTTAGACTGGAAGTTGCGCCCTTGATCGGAATGGAGACTAACGGGGGCCCCAAACCGGCACACCACGGTGTCCACTAGTGCCCGAGCCACCGTGGCCGCCTCTTGGTTGGGGATGGCCACCGCTTCGGCCCATTTCGTGAAGTAATCTATGATGACTACTATATACAAATTCTTCCTGGGGGTTAGTGTCAGAGGTCCCATAACGTCTATGGCGATCCTCTCCATGGGCAGCCCCACCCCCACGTGTCCCATAGGAGCCCGTGTGGGGTGGGGTGCCGGCTTCCTTTCAAGACACATTTTGCACGTGGCCGTCCAGTAGGTTATGTCCCTTCTGAAGTCCGGCCAGTACCATCTTTCTTGTAGCTTCCGTACAGTTCTGTCCCTCCCAAAGTGTCCCACCATACCTCCCCCGTGCGCTGCCTCGAAGGCCTCGGCCTTCCTTTTGTCAGGTACCAGGATCTGAAACGCTCTGTTGCTTCCGGGGACGAACCACCATCTCCCTAGAAGTCCTTGCTTTATGGCCAACCTACCCAGTTGTGTAGCCAGAGATTTCACCGCGTACCCTTGGTCTGCCAGTGTCTCCTTGCAAGGTTCGGTCCCTTCCTCCACCCATTTGTACACCAACCCTAGAACGGCATCCTCCTTCTGGTCATTTTTCCAACTCTCTCTAACTTCCCCCGCTATGTCCGGGTCGTCTGCTCCCCGTCTAGTAATGGCCCGTACCGACGCCGGCACCGCCTCCTCTTCCTCGTCTGACCTCCCACACTGTCGGCAAGGGATCCGGGAAAGCCCATCCGCATTGCCGTGTAGCCTGCCGGCCCGGTGTTCTATAGTGTAATCGTAAGTGTCCAATATGGAGATCCATCTGGCCACTTGTCCCTCCGGTTCTTTGAAGGCCATAACCAACTTCAATGCTGCGTGGTCCGTGCGGATGAGGACGTTCCTCCCCAGTAGGTAATGTCGAAATTTTCGTAGCCCGAAGATAATCGCCAGTAATTCCCTACGGGTGACGCAGTAGTTCCGTTCCGCTCTGTTGAGCGTGCGGCTGCCGTATGTGAGGACGATCTCTCGTACATCCCCCCCCTCCCCTTGTCTTTGGGACAGCACCACCCCAAGGCCGGTGTCAGAGGCGTCCGTGTCCATGACCAGTTGTCCCTCATCCTCCGGGTAGCCCAGGATGGGTGACTCCATCAGTAGGCGACGCAACTCGTCAAACGCCACCTGACACCCCCTGTCCCACTTGAAAATTCGTCCCTTATCTGCCATCTGTGTGAGGGGTTTCGCCAGGGTAGCGAATTCCGGGACGAAAGCCCTATAGTAACCAGCCAGCCCCAGGAAGCTCCGCACCTCCGTCAGACTCTCCGGCACCGGCCAGTCCCGTATAGCCTCTATCTTCGCCGGGTCCGTAGCTATCCCATCCTTGCTGACCACATGCCCCAAGAAACCGACCTTCCTTCTAGCCAGCTGGCATTTTGATGGTTTGATTTTCAGGCCGGCGGCTTCTAGGCGCCCCAGTACCTCCCCCAATCGTTGGAGATGGCCCTCGAAGTCTCGGGCGAAGACGACGATGTCGTCGAGGTAGACCAGGCAGGACGTCCATTGTAGGCCCCGCATGGCTACCTCCATCAGTCTCTCGAACGTACCGGGGGCATTGCACAGTCCGAAGGGCATCACCGTGAACTGGTACAACCCCCGGTGCGTCGAGAACGCCGTCTTCTCCCGGTCCTCCGGGGCCATCTCCACCTGCCAGTACCCGCTGACGAGGTCCATGGTGCTGAACCATTGGGACCCCGCCAGCGTATCCAAGGAGTCGTCGATGCGTGGTAGTGGGTATGCGTCCTTTCTCGTGGCCTCATTGAGACGGCGGTAGTCCACACAGAAACGCATGGTGCCGTCTTTTTTCTTTACAAGAACCACGGGGGAGGCCCATGGCCCGTTTGCCGGTTCTATGATGCCCGAGGTTAACATTTTTTCTACCTCTGCTTCCACTAATGCCCGCCGATGCGGAGCGAGTCTCCTTGGTGGCATCCTAATCGGGGGGTGCTCCCCTGTTCGTATGTGGTGTTGGATGCAGTTTGCCCTCCCCGTGTCCCCTGGTCTCAGCTGAAACGCCCCACAGTGCTTGCGCAGGAGGTTCTCCAAAGGGGTCTTCCTATCCTCCTCGACGCCCTCCGTCAAGATGCGGATGAGGTCGTCCGCTTCCCCCGGGGTTCCCTGTGGATTGCAGGTGGCGACTCGGCACTTAGCCGCTTCCCCTCGGTTTATTTCCGCCGGTTCTTCCACGGGTTCCAGCGAGGCCAGTGTCATATCCTTGTACACGACGACTGCGTCTTGTCCAGGGTTAAATATTCGCACTGGTGTGGTTTCTTTTGTCGTGTCCACCAAGGCGCGCCCGACCAGCAGGCCCCTGTCTTCCTCCACCTCCCGTAGGCCTTCCACCAGGCCTCCTTCTCCTCCCGTCCAGTCTCCCACCAGGTATCCCCCTATTATGGCTTCTTCCCCTGGCGGTATTACTTTGGTGTGGCAGCTTATGACTCGACAGAAGTTCAGTTCTTCTTCCTCCAGCGTTGGTAGCAGCAACCGTTCCCCCGCCAAATCCACCAGAAATCCCGTTTGTAACAGGAATCGCGATCCCACTATTGCGTCCGTAGGTAGCTCGGACAGCTGAAACGTCACCTTCCACGATCTACATTTGACCCGGAGCAGCACCGTGACACGCCCGTATAATTGTAGTGGCCTCCCTTCCACCGAGTATACAGCTTCGTTTGTCACCTCGTAGGCCCCTGGTTCCCCATGGGTCCGCCACCAAGAGAGGGAGAGCATGTTCACAGTAGCCCCCGTGTCCACCAGACATTCTACGCTACTGTCCCCTATTCTCCCCTCCACCAGGAGGCCGGACCCGCCCTTCTCCAAGCGTCCTACCACGATCTCTGTGCGCCCCTCTCCCATGTCGACCCTAGACTGGCCATTGTCTAGGGTCGGTTTTAGTTTTCCGCCGGCTGTGGAATGATGGCCGGCGCGGAGGCGGTTCCTCCCGCTGCACTCCCGCTTGCCTCCCTTGCGTCAGCTGCGGCTATCTCGTCCCTCCACCTGGGGCAGCTACTCCTCTGGTGTCCCAACGCGGCACAGTGGTAGCATCGGATCTCGGACATCGGCAGCCGGTCCTTTCTCGGTCGGTTTGTTCTTTCTCCCCCCTTGTATGACGATGAGGAAGAGGAGGAGTTAGCCGGTTTCCCTAGTGCGGCCTTCATGGTCTCCCGGAATTTGGCGTTCTCCTCCCTCTCCTTCACGGCATCCTCCCGCATGGACTTGAGCTCTTCTCCCATTGTTTGGCCCGTGGCCCGGACATTCTGTGCCGAGCCATGCGGCCGCATGCAGGCTTCTGCATGCAAAGCCACTTGTACCGCTTGGGAGAGGGTAGTAGCCGACGATTGGTGTACCCACATTTGCATCTGGATGTCCTTCAAGGAGTCCACGAAGTGGTCCTTTGCCATAACATCCACCGTAGCCATGTCCGCCAGTGGGTACGCCAGCCTCGTGTACCTCTCTACTTCCTCCGCATGTGTTTGGAGGCATTCCCCCTTGTTCCTCTCCTTGCCCTTTAGTATGGCCTTGTATCTGGCGGCCTGGTTAGGGGGCTGGAACCTCGAGACGAGCGCTGCTCTCAGTTTCCTGTATCCTCCCTCCGCTCCTGGTTCTATCCCCGACAGAAGACGTCTTGCTACCCCTGTCAGGCTTAGCCCAAGAAATACCCCGGCCGTGGTTTCGTCCCAGCTGTTCGCCGTACAACACAGATCGAAGTGAGACAGGTATTCCGAAAGGTGTGTCTGGCCGTCGAACTTCCCAGGCATGTAGACTGGTTTCACCGGCTTCCTGCCCCAGCTCCCTTCCTGCTGCAATCCTTTCCCTGCCCCCGGTGTCATCGTCGTGACTGACCCAGCCACATTTGGTGACAGGTACTTCTGCGCATTCAGCTGGTAACCTTGTGGTTTCCATTCCATTGCGTCTCCCCCGCCTGGTGGGCCTCCCCCCATGTACGTAGCTGAGACCAACGGCTGCATACCCCCTGGGTTTGCCACTTGAGGATCTACTTGCGGCTTGGACTCTGCGTACCCCGTCCCCCATTCTCTTTCCGCCGGCTCCGTGGACACTCCCGCCCAACCCCCTTGGTTGATGGTGGCCCCACTTTGCCCCTGCACTTCAGCTGCTATAGCCGCCCTATACGCTGCTTCCCTCCTGGCTACTTCCTCTCGAGCTGCTTCTACCTTTGCTATCTCTCTCCGCACCGACTCTGCCCTCATGGCGTCCTCCTCCGCCCTTTCCACTCTCTCCGCCTCCATGCGTTTCCTCTCTGCCTCCAGGGCTGCGGCCCCTTCCCTAATCTCAGCCCGTCTTTTGGCCTCTATCCTGCTGATCTCTTCCCTTTCTCCCTTTCTCCTCTCTTCCTCCCTTTCCGTGGCCATTCGCAAAGCTTCCACTTCCCTAGCTACTTCCTTCTTTGACTCCTCTATCCTCTTATTTTCCTTTACCAAGGCCATCTCCTTCATCCTCGCCCGCACCTCCTGTAGGATGTACTCATGTCCCGTGGGGGTGGCCCCGTTTCCTCCCCTTCCCTCGACTCCGTTTCCTGCTGCGGAGTCGACTCCGCACTCCTCTCCCGCGAGATCCCGCGCTGGCCGCGAGAGCGGGACGGTTTCCTTGGTAACTTTGTTTACCTCCGCCGCCGCCTCCTCCTCCGGCGCCCATGGTACAGTATCCGCACTTTCTCTCCCTTCTAGACTCCCCTCGTCCTCTCTTGGTGCCCATATCCTCCTTCCTTCATCTGCTACTCCGCAGGACCTCTCTTTTTCTTTGAATGCTTTCGCCATCTCCTCCCATTTCTCGTTCTGGAGCTGTCTTTCTCTCTCCATTCTGCCGATTCTCTCGGCCTCCTCGGATCTCCACTTCATCACCCATTGTCGTTGTGACTCCGCAGCTCTCCGCATTTCCTCCTCCTCTTTTCCTTCCTCCGTTTCTGGTCCTTGCGGAAAGCCTGGAGGTGGTTTGACCGTCTCCTGAAGACTTCTGGGTCCCCCGTACTCTGCTCTTCCCTCCCCCTTCCTCTGCGGAGTCCGGAGGTACACGTTCTCTCCCACGTCTACTTCTTCCACCTCCTCAAAGTCCCTCATCCTCTCCTCCAGATTCGCCGATGCCAACCCTAATGACCTTCGTCCTTCCATCTTCTCCGGGCGTGATTTGCTGTCTTTTTAAACCGCTTGTCACCACTGTAATAGAAAGACTAAGGCCGGCTGGGGAATGCAAGGAACACGAGAACACAGACAGTTTATGAATAAAGGCTTGTATTCAGGAAAGTGCTTGACTAGAGGTTATTATTTATACATAAGGCACATCAACAGTTCTTATGACCAACTGCGGAGTTCGGAGCTCAGGGAGTACGTCCGTCGCCAAGCTTGAGCCAAAGTAGACTGAGGCGCGACTCCGCAGCGCGCCCTAATATAGGGCTCGCTACGGAGGCGCCCTCTGGTGGGCGGCGGACGAACTACTCCTGCGCTCCAGACTCCGCAGCGGCTCCTTCCCGCTACAATATATTCCTCAAAGTCATATTAAGCCTGCAATACAACAGTTAACCACTCCTATACAACTATTCCTGAACGTCACATCATTGACTCATACAGTATAACTCTGAACCACATACAAACATAATCCCTTGTGATTACAACAGTGAATTTTCCGGGGTGGTGCTTATGATATCACACTATGTATGCATATAGACACAGTCTTGAAATCCATAATCCAAGCCTCTCATGAGTTGCATTGGTTATATTAAAAAGGGTCAGGGACAGTGGTATTTGTTAAGTGTTATCGCTCCTCCAGGCTATTCATGTCTACCCCCCAAAAGACCCATACATGATGTCATATTACTGTACTACATAAGCGGTATCACAATACCATGGTTCTACTGGTTGTAGATTAACACTTTCCTGCTAATACCGAGGATAACATTGGGAAGATCAAATGCATATTGTGAGACAATACTAGGATGACAAAATTAAATTGGATGTGTTCATTTTTATGTATAGGATTGTCTAAAGGTCTAACTAACAAGGGATTTATAAAGCCTGATTATTTAAACAACGTACCTCACTATAGATATATAATTTATCACAACCTAAAATATTTCACTCAAGGTCCAAATCTGATTTTTTTTTCATTTAAATTTGAATTTAAAAAAGGGTGCTATAGCGATCAAATATCCTGCAATTTGTGTTGAAATGACTGAATAAGAATCTGAAATCATACAAATGACTGCAGTTAAAATCAATCAATGTTTGCAGTCAGTGGAGCCGACTGACCCCCACTGCGGTGTTTGCCTTGTGCTATTATTGATAAGGTCCACTCAGCACCTCCCTACACGACTCAATTGTGGCTGCCTGGTGGGAGGCTAGACATATTATACCGTAAATTCCTGTGTAGAAGCTACGGCTTTAGTTTGAGTTTAGCATCTTTTTATTTTGCAAAAGTAAATCACATAGCAAGGGGCGCTTTCCGCATAATGCCAAAGAAAAAGAGATAGCATTAGAAATTTAACATATATGTGGTCATGTTCACACTAGCTTTTAAAAAGTCAGAACCCCCTGTGCGGCTTATATGCTTTCCCCAAAGTCTAGGTGCGGCTTATACAAGGGATTTTGCTAATAAACAATTTTCAGACCCTAGGCATGGGTGATTGTATCGTCTCAAAGTCTAGGTGCGGCTTTAATATAAAACACATGGGTTAGACATATTAACGAGACTTTACGGTAGGTATAGACCACCATGTGTGGGTATGTGTGGTACAGTGAGGGCTGGTAGGGGATTAGCCTCTTAAGTGTTGATCGTGTAGTGATCAACAGTATTACACACGGATAATAATGCTGTAACTGTGTAAGAGGGCGCAGCCAACAAGCATGCAGGGCTAAGATTAGGGTATGGCTGAGACATTATCATATATTTATATACCGGAATTTATGTATAATAACTTTCACTAAAATCGAATACCCTTATCTTAGTGGATGGATGCCACTAGTTGTCTCCATATATGTATACGAGTGTAGGGGTGTGACAAAAAGTGTTTATGCCAGAAATAAACTCTATAGCTTTTCACAATATGTGGGTATTTTTAGCAACCGAAGTAAGCTAGTCTCCTTATGTGATTACGCGTTAGATCCCGAGAATAGCGTAGCCTAATGACATGTAAGACGCTGTACTGTACTTTGACGTATCAGCTATCAGGTATTATGTATTATGTAATGTGACTTCTGGTGAGTAATTAAGCTTTATAGCATGTTCCAAATATAGTCAATTGCCCTTTGTACTGTAAATCTGCCCCGGTTAGATAAATGAGTCTGTATACCCTGATCCATGTACATCCATATTGAGTAGACCTCCATAACCTTTACTTTGGCTGGTGAAAGTGTGTTGCTGAATAGTAAAGTTTGCCAAGATCGCATTGAGTAAAGTAAACGGTGCCAACCCTCCCCTATAGTCATATTAGACCAAAAATCTATTGTCATTTCTATCGAAAGTTAACCATGATTTATCAGATCAAAAACAATTATACTGTCGACCTTTTGACAAATGGTACGACACAGTGGCATTTGAAAAGTTCTAACCTGATATAGATGACACACCTTTAAGGGCCGCTTATTGCTTTAATGTGTTTCTTCCTTTATCGGCATGTATACAGGACTAGCGCATTAGGCTATGGGGGCTACCATCTTGGATCAGAGCAATGCATTGTGGTGCCTTTACATGGGTAAAAATCGACACAGGCGACACGGCGACACAACCCTTTTAGGCCCTTTTAAAAATCGACCCACAGGCACAGGGGTTTTTCTCTAAGTTCTTATAAGGACCATATTAATAACGATGTTGCTCCCATAATGCATTTCACCCAAGGCGATTTTGTTGGGTCCTGGTCGGTGGTTACGTTCCCGCCCAGCGCCATGTTGTTACGGTATTGCAACCTTATTCTCACGGCACACCCCAAAGCACCAAATGTTCACACTGAGACTTTAGAGTCGCCTGCAGCTTGTATACCTAAAAATCTACACGATGCCACTGCCCCCCTGCTATAATTCGACACAGCGACACGGTCAAAGTTGTGGGTACCCATGTAGAGGCACATTGTGGTTAGGCCCCCGACTCCAGAGCAGTGCATTGTGGGTGAATTTCTTATCAGCACCTTTGTTCTAGGTGTGAGGGGAGGGGATTAGCCTAATAAGAGATGGGGTTTTAGCCCCCGGCTACCTGAGGTAACTGTAACAGGATGCGCTAGTCCCGTTGTGTGTGTAGCTGGTTGAATTATCAACCAATGAGATAATTCCCTGGCCTTCACTGCGGACTTTTTAGGGTGCATTACATAACACCTGGTACCCATCATGCTGGCTGTTATCGCTGCTTATCTCCCCGGGTACCTTATCAACCAATGGTGCCCCCTACTAAGGAACCTGCAACTTTGGTATAACTTTGAGACATGCCCGAAGGGTCGGCATGATGCACCAATGCAGCACCGATGAGTTACATGCCGGGGCTTCATTGGTGCATCATCCCGACAAATGGCATCTTTTAGTGACATGCCATCCTTAAAGGGTTAATGATATAAGTGAGACACTGTTGTTGTGGTTCCATGTGTCAGTGTGTTTGTATATCTGCAGCACCCGGTGACCCCACGCTGTAGGATGCGGCATCAGGTCGGCTTCACCAACCGGTGGCGGCTCCCACAGTCATTAGGGGGCGACCTGCTGGGAACCGCACAAGCAACCAAGGCCATTAACGTCTCCATGAATGACAGTCTGCGGAATATACTCTCAGGTGAGTTCACTGACTAAGTAAAGCAACAATTTGATTGTACCTCCCCTTGAAAAAGTCATGAATGATTAAACGTAGCTTTGAATATATCTATCAAGAAAGAAATAGAAAGAAATAACTATTAATTTTGAAATAAATGATTCTAATGGGCTGATTTTTCTTCTTCTGATCTTTACTTTAGCTGAGCATCCAAGAACCTCTATCAACAAGGATGTCTCGCGGCCATACGCGTTCCTTGTCAATGGAGGCCGGTCTCGCACAAGTCCTGAAATCTCACTGTCTAAGGCTGCTCCCTCCAACCTCCCACAAACTGCAGCTGCCCCTGGCAAAGCACATCCTGAGTAAGTATCGATGTGTGAATAACAATTTGTTTTGCTTCTTCTTTTTTAACTATTTTTTACATATTATAAAAATATTTTTTTATCACATTACAGCAAATGGTACATAAAGATCATATTTTTGTGGTTGACAATAAAATGAGCTCAGCTTGATATAAATAGAAAATTTAAGGACTAACTTTAATCTTTAATTGTACCTTTTAGGAAGGGATTAACCATGAACACTTTCATGCCGTCCACTGCTCGCCCAGTCAAGCCGCAAGATGTATTTGCATATCACTCCAAACGCAGTGCCTCCTCCCTCGGTCCAGGTAAGCTAACATTACTTTCGCTCGCAATCTAAGATAACAGAAATATGTGCTGAAAGTTCAAATTACAGAAATGAAGGCACATGATACTGATCTTTAGCAAGTCCTTGATGAGCAGATGATGTATACAAAAAGTCTCATCTTAAATTAGTTTGAGCCTAATTTTTTTTAATTTATTCTTCCTATATTGGACGGGTTAAACAGTAAGGGCCATGACTATTGACAGTTCGAACTGTCAATAACAGAATAAAATTCCATTATTGACAGTTCAAACTGTCAATACCAGGATATAATTCCCTTATTGACACGTCACACTGGCAATGAGATAAAAAAGATTCTCTTATTGACAGTTCCTTATTTGTTGCTGTCAAATACGTTTAAATCCCATCTGTAATAATGTTTATTTTAGGTATACAGTATGTAACTGACGATTTTGGATCATTCTTTCAATGCTTTCATATTAGCTATTTCATGTTGGTTTTCAAGTGTTTTTTTATCAGTTGAATTCCTAATACGTTTCTTCTGTATGACATCTTCAACAGAGACCGGCACATACAAAACCAAAGAGAGTAAGACAGACAAACAACCCCCCACTCCCCCTTAACACCGATCTAAAAATACATTAATACCAATCTATGCATCAGGATCCCATCTGACATCTATGAATACAAAATGTGTATAAATTGAATATTGATTCAACCATATAAGAGAAACCCTAAAATCCCACCAATATTACAAATCAAGTATACTCATTATCTGAATTCCACTCTTCAAATGTTTACGGTTCCAATAAAACTGTTCCAATAAAAATGTACAAAATGTGAGAATAATATCGGATATTACATGTTACATTACAGGATACTAATGGTTTAAGTAAGTGCTTCCAATTAATGACCTCGAATTTCCCTCTCTTTCTCATTCATGGCATGTCTTTATGGCAACCGTTCTGTAAGAATTTCATGCATGCATTTCCAATTCTGCGATCCCATTCTAGCATTGTATGAACCCTGCATGTGTAGCCATCGACACGCTAACCCACATAGCGAAGCGCGACATAATTACCAGGAATATTGGACCTAATGCATGAATAGGGATTATAACGTAACACTGACACGTTACTCTGCTGTCTAGAAACAGTTTATGGGATCGTATGACACCTTTTATCTACCCCATACTGAACATAACATCCAAAATGTATCGTATTATACCTTTACAATTTTCAAACAGCACACACATAATGCATTCATCTCTAGAAAAAAAAGCTAAGCTTTGTTGTTACCGTAAATTCCCGCGTACTACCCGCATCTCGCGTATAACCCGCACCCCGACTTTGGGAGAATCCTATAACCCGCACAGGGGGTCTGAGTGCTCCTGGGTAAAAACCCTCGTATTACCCGCACCTAGACTTTTGGAACATTTGAAAATGTCACCCCTACGCCAGCCCTTCTGTGAGCATCCACATGCACTCTATACATGGTACATGAGGTAGGGTGGGCAAGGTGTAACCGCCACAAAGCTAACATGGGGTCAGTGGGTGGGGGGGGGGGAGAAAGCTGTGACCGCTAAAGGTACTACATGTACCAGGAGCTGAGCCCCCCCCCCCCTTCCCAAGGCAGTTAGGTTTGTGGCGGTCACACCTTGCACCCCCACCCCCCTATCTGGCCCCATTCCCCCCCCCCCCTCCCCATACAGCTACCTTGGGAAGGGGAGGAGTCATTTCAGAGCAATTTCTGAAATCTCAAAAAACAAAAACCCTCGTATTACCCGCACCTAGACTTTGGGATAATCCTATAACCCGCATTGGCGATTTGGTTCGCGTACTACCCGCGGGTAGTACGCGGGAATTTACGGTACTCGTTTTTGTCCTGTCGCAGCCTGTTCTATCCCCCTTATTGACCCAGGGTACCCTGGGTCTCTGTGAGACGGTTTTCCCCCAGAAATCGTTGTTTGGTCAGCTGACTTTGCACTTTCCCCCTGCTTCTATTTTACACTGTTTCCACATCAAACAACACTGGTATGATTCTCTGCAACAATGTCTGTCTTGCTGTTTTGTTCGAACAGTGCCAAATAAATTATTTCCCTATGAAAAATATAAATTAAAAAATGTCAAAAATAAGCTAAAATACAGGTCTGTGTGAACTAGTGCTGAAGCATAGGCCAGTGACCTTGAATCCACCCTTTAAAAGATGAGCGTTCACACAGACACCCATAGAGCTCAGTGTTGAAGGGAGGGTGAGACGCTTTTGTGAGACGCTTTTGGTGCAATTTCCACTCTTAAAAAAGGTCAGTGGGAACTAGGTTATCTGTAAAGGCACCCCGACTCCTATACCTGCAAGGGTTAGGGTGGTGGTATTCTGGATAGGAACAAGGGGAGGTTGTGTCGGCCTCTTCTTTTTTTCTCTTCTTGGGACTTTGGGTTTGGACTTTGGATTGGGACTTTGGGTTGGGACTTTGGGTTGGGACTTTTGGTTGGGACTTTGGATTGGGACTTTTGGGTTGGGACTTTGGATTGGGACTTTGGGTTGCGACTTTTGGTTGCGACTTTTGGTTGCGACTTTGGATTGGGACTTTGGACTGGGACCCTGGGTCACATGTGACGTATATCACACAATCCATCTTTTGTTCTTTTTGATAGAAAGAAACGTGACTCTGTCGTAAGGCCAAAAAAAAAAAAAGGTGTGTTTCAGGCAACATGGTCAGAAATTCTAGGGTAGGTAGGTCGGATTTTTTTTTTTTTTTTTTTTTTTTTTTTTAAACATAGAGAACCAGGAATGAGTCGCGAATGGGGAAATCGACTCGCGACTCACCAGAATGATTCAATAATTCCTCTATTGACTAGGAATATCAAGAAATTATTGCATATTCCTCTTAAAGAGCCATTTTCTGAAGTTAATCAATCATTCAGGCCTCTGAGGTCACTGGGAGCTTGTTTTTGAAAGAATTTGTAAAAATTGAGAAAAATAAACAATAAAAATCAAAAAAAAAAATTAAAAATTCTCCAAAATTGGGAAAAAAAATGCTAGGGTCGGCCCTTTTTTGAATCTAGGGTCGGGTTGCCTGAAACACACCTTTTTTTTTTTTTGGCCTAACAATGAATTTTTATCAAATTCAGAATATTCGCCTAGTTTATGTTTGTATTCTTACCACACCATCTGATCCGTTTTCAGCTTTTAAAACATCTTTACATTCCCCCTATATCAAAATACTGTCCCCAAATCGGCACAAAACACCCTGGCATGTTTTTATTCCATTCCACATCAATGATTAAGGCCTATTCTTTCGCATCAGATGTTCTACTGACATGCCTGGGTGTGAACTGGGAGCTTCACCGTCCCTTCCTGATCAAGTCAGAAACGCTGGCCGCTCTCCTGCATGCCGCTGAGACGCCCGGTCCCAAGCGCTACTACAGGAACAAGATGTCAGAGACACTGGACAACTACATCAGTAAGAACAACTTCTACAGTGCTGAATACCAGGTACATTTCTTCTTAAAAAAAAAATCTATTTCTTAATGTCAATATTAAAATCCTGAACACACAAGTTTACTATAAACCTGGTCACATTTGTCCTTGACCTATTTAGCTGAACTTTCTGCATAACTGCTTTGTTGTAGCTATCTGTAGGAGTTAGGATGTTATAGGAATGCTAATTTTCTGCAGAAAGTTGCAAAAATCGTCTGTCGGCTAAGGAGGGAATGGTCTTCTAGGCACAGCTAATGAGAGAGATGTTAGGTGTTGGCTCATTCTTGCTGTATACATGATCTTAAATATCTACCATAAATTCCCGCGTACAAGCCACGGCTCAGAGTCAAACTCAGCTTAAAATTGATACCAAACATGCCTAGATATAGTGTGCAGTAAATCTACCAGTAATTCTGTGCGGCCTATAGGATTTGTCAAAGCTAGGGGTGTGCTTATGGGCGAGTTTGACTTATGAATACACGAGAATTTATGAAGAATTTAGGTAGAAGTGATAAAATCTTTTAAAAGAACATTAACTGAAATTATTCTGTGTACAGGAGATGAGTCAGCGCCTGTGTATGGACGATGTCGATGACACAGAAGGTTGCGACATTGACCACCCAAAACATGTATCTGAACAGCGCGTTAACAATATGACGGTCATTGAGCTGGACCTTGTCGATCCTCTCATCACTCCACACAGTAAGTATAAAAAAGGGTTAAACCTAGGCCTACTTTTAAACAGAAAAAAACACCATCTTCTTGACATTATTTGTTGAATTTACTTTGTCCAACATTTATAACCTCAAGATGTATTTTTGATATTGTTTTGCTAGTGTTTGTTACAACACAATCTGTACCGGTCTGCCAGGCCAGTGTACTCCTGCCATGATAAATAAAAGAAAGTCAAATCAAATCAATCAAATCAGATATGTGCATTTTTATCCATGCCCTGTTTGTATTTTCTCACAGCTCTGGCAGTAGCACTGGGAAACCTGTACCATGAAGAAGTGGAGGTGGATGTCAACGATGTGGTCGGTGTTAGCGCTGCTGCACATGTACTCAAATACCGCCACTTGGAAGATGGGTAAGGCATAACACTTTAACAATTTCATGCAATTTACTAGCTGTGGGCCTGCTTCATCATGATGACATGATTAGAAGAACCTTCATAGCTGAAGTAAGTTACTCATACACTGGTTGAATCTACTTGTAGCTGTGCCAGTATCATGCTGAGAACCATTAACTGCCGCACGGTATGTGGATACCACGACGCAGCGGCCCGCACTCACCAGGAACGGGTTCGCGCTGCCTGTGAACGCTGGCTAGAGCTCAACCTCGTACCCAAGGTACAGTACAAACTCGCCCCCACAACGTATTTGTCACAGAATCATTATCTGTGGCCTAAATTGTTGCCAGAGGCCTTGATGAAAAAAATATAAAAAGTCAGAACCAGGGATTTTGTCGGCTTTTTGTACTATGACACCACAATATCCTGAATGATTTAGAAGAAATTTAAGGCATTTACCTCGTAATTACCATTCATAATCAAGATTCGTGATATATATTTAGCTTTAAAGTGATTTGGAAACGTGCCTTTAAGCCTTATATTACTTTACATTTACAGCTTTCCTCAGAAATCCAACTGCGAGAGCTGCCCATGGATTTGCTGCAGAAAATCCTCAAATCCAACAGGTAATCTCAATTATCTCTCCCTAAGAATAATCCCTGACTCTAGGACCGTATTGCTACAGTATAGGATAGAATTGAAAGGTAAAAAGACAAACAGCAACGTATTCCTCAAAGCTCTGCATGGCTTACTCTTGAATGATTTAGCCAGTTCTGTACCACTTAATAGCTGAGATCAGACGGTAACATGTATTACGGTAGAAGTTTTCTATTCTTTACTAGTATTGGGGATTTTCTCACAAATTGGTTAAGAAATACTGTACTTGTACCGATAAACTCGTTTGTTACTATCTGCCTTATCAAGCGAGCTGATAACATAATAACACCCTGGTAATAGTGGTATGCCGCATCTGTACCGTAAATAGCTCATTAAGCGCATCTGCGCTAATAAATTCCAAGTCCCTGTTTAGGCCATTATCCTGCGCTTAAACGGGACATTTGCTCTTTTATTTTGAGCCGCATGTGCTTAAAGTGGCATAATCACCAAGCCTATCCTACTCACAATTCTAGTACATGTACTGTTCTACAGGCATGGGATTCTTCCGGATTTATCGGGATTTCCGGATTTTTAAGGCCAAAAAAGTCATCCCTGTGATTTGTGCATATCCAATGAACAAATATTTTAACATTAATAGGGGGGGGGGGGTCTTAGTCTCTAGAGGGATTTATGCCATGCAAATCATACAAAATTCCCCGCAGATCACATCTTTTGGCTGCTTTTTGGATTTTTCTTCAAAACCCAATCCCATGCCTGGTTCTAGTCTACTATATGGTTACGTGCGAGTGGTAAGAACTCCCCTTAAAACGCACAATAACAATACTTAACATGAGACACATTGACTATTGCAGGTTGTTCACGTACAGCGAGTTCTGGCTGTACCGGGTGCTCATCTACTGGGTGTTCCTCCAGATGAACCCCACCGTACAACTGATGCCTACCTACTCCTCGGTGCTCACCTTCTTCAACAGGTAAGGCTGCTCTGGTGTAAACCTTTAAGGGCAGTATAGTCCTTTAATGCATTATCATATATGGCCTTTGTTGGCATGCGTACAGAACTGGCGAGTCTACTCACCAATCGCCAGACTTGCATCATAATACTAATGCTTCGAGAATGTATAAACCCTGTAGGGGCTACATGATTGAATGCTGCATTCATGTACATGTATCACGATGACAAAAAAATCATAGCACATTGGAGCATAGTACTCTAAGCGTCATAATTCATGAATCAATGATGAGTCAGCAGTATACAAATTTGTAGGTGTAGTACCGTACTATAATTTGCATCCCAAATTCTTTCAGTTTACCCAAGTCGTCCGCTCTCCTAGACCGGGAGGAGGGTCAGCACTTCACGGCCCTCTTCATGGCACTCCGCCTTCACGGTGTTACAGAAAGTAAGTACATTAGGGAGTGTTCATTTATTAGTTACTTTTTTTTTTTACAATTTATGCCCACCCCTCCTGAGGGGCGGTGGGCATAAAAAATTCTGACCCCTCTTGAGGGGGGGGGGGGGCGTAAAAATGTCAGCGAGGGGAGGCGTGAAACATCCTACGCGTTACGCGCCTCCGCACGTAATCTCGCCACCCCCCCTTGTAATTAATAAATGAATACTGCCTTAATATTTGTATCCAATAAATATCTGCCGGAACAATGTTTAACACTATGCACCACTGAACTCCCGTAGGTCGAACCCAATTACCGGTAGATCAACTCAAGACAAGATTGTTTTGTACTTATCCCTATGATAAACAAAAAAGTGAGTTTGTATTACCTATGAAACTTGTCGCTATTTATGAGCTTTTTGTATATATTCAGACATGGAAATCATCTTGGTCAAAATTATGGAAAATCTAAATAGATAATTGTTGTCTTCTTGATTCACACTGGCTCTGTTCAATGGCAGCTTTATTTCTTAACATTTTGTTACTTCAGCCAACAACCTGAATGACGTCCAAGGTATGAACGTCATTCCCCAGGCCTGGGTGGTACGGATCTTGTCACAGCACTACCATGCGCTCCAGGGTGGTGGCGACATGTGGCTCATGAACAATTTCAACACTTTCGCTGTGCGGCAAGGCTTCATGTTAGACGATGAGCCCCACTACCACTCAGAGATTCTGTCTCTGCACGGCTTTCACTTTGAGCTCAAGGCTGTGCGACAGAATAAGACGGGCTACTACACTCTCTATATGCAGGTAGGTAATCTTTTTGTGATGCTAGAGAATAATGGCTTGCAGTCGCTACTTAAATCTTGATGTAAATCAAATATGGTTAAGATCGATTCTACGATATCTCAGTCCGTCTCGTGAGTCATGAAGTTCATCAGGGAGTTATGAGATATATCCCTGTATCTTGAAATATTAGTACAAGAAATGCTGCTTTATTGCGAGTCGTGCATATAATGGTACATCTCATTACTTCTAGCGCCTCAAGCCTGGAGACCCTATCCTGTCCTTCCGGCAGTGTGAGAGACACACATTCTCCATGCGACCTGACCGTGATGTGCGCTACTGTATCCGGGTGCAGTACTTTGACGGAGACAAGCAGTGTCAGATGGTGACCACCGGCATGATGTCACAACGCTTTGGTCTCACCCCCAAGACCAGCAAAAGCGAGGTATGTCCACGAATACATTTGAACATTTGCTTTTGTATCACAGCTCCTCTTTTATCTGTCACAATGGTCTTCGGATAAAGCTTGAAACTAAAGAAAAAGCAGTTTGACTTTCTAATTTTCCAATATATATTATAAATGTATCGGTCCGATTTCCAGAAACCTCACATACAATACTTAAGATTAATACGATAATGAAATGATATAATGTATTGTGTGGTAGAACGTGCCAAATAGTGGCTTTATTAAAATTTTAACACTTTTGCTATTGAAATTGAATTGAATGTGACGGTATATTTTTGCTTGTAGGTGCTTACTGTGGAGCGGGCGGTGGCTCCGCTCTACGTTACCTTCTCGCTGCTCTTCCCATCTTCATAAAACACCATTAACGGAGGATCTTATAACTCAACCCATCTGGGACATACTCAACTTTATGTATATCAATGCTCATGACAAATCTAAGTCTACTTTTAGAAAATGTAGAAAATTGTTGAAACATCTTGCTTTCTGAGATGGGGAAGATGGTAATCATTTTTAACCTGATTCAATATGTAGTATACAGCTTATGTTAAACTCTTTACACTCATACCATTATGTTTACATCTGAAAGCAAAACCAGTATTATGACACGAATATTATGTGTATAATAAGTGAACATTTATCTTAAGTCAAAAGCGAACCTGTGATCATGCCAAAAACTGCTTTTTGTAAAAGACATCGGATGAACTTGTAACCTACATGAAATAATGCTTCTTGTAGTTGATAGTTGATTGACCAACATTTGATCAGACTTATATAGTCAGTCTTCAATATTTAAACTGTGTTATATATGTTTGTAAGATTCGAAATAATTATAGCAGTGTTCCCAAAAACTATGTCATCAAAGAAGAGGCATAGCAATGTGGAATAACATATGAAGATATTCTGTGCAATTTAGTATTGATCGGGATAGAACCGTATACATACTTTAGTGAAATCGATTTAGTCCTGTTATGTGTACATGTTTTATTTGCTAGGTTTCACCATGCAAACCTCAGCAACAGTATTCCCAAGTGCCAAAAATGTAACATAGTTTGGATTTAATTTTATGTCTATCTACACAACGAGTGCTTCCTATAACCGTTTTCATACTGTTGGTGTTGGCTATCACCATCATGTTGGTGATTGTTTCTTTTTTAATTGTTCACGCCAATGCTGCTATGTACGACTTTTGTTACTGTCTGGTATAAAATTAAAGAATACATACATGTACAATCAATAACAATTGTATACTTCTTTTATTATATCACATCACAAAATACAGGTCTTTTTTGCTAGAACACAAAGACTTTCACATTATTCCACGGAAGCCCTACAAACCTCTTTCAATATCACTTTTTACAGAAATACGCATAGGGTTATGGATTAATATCAGCCGAAGCAGCCTTGAATATGAAACTAGTGCAGACACATCTACATTAGTCATGCTGAAAGTCATTATAGTGAACACAGAATTGGAATGGTCTCTGGTTCTACCTATATACATTGTATAAACATATCTGTACACTATTGTTTCACCTATTGGTGAGCAGGAGGTCCACGGCTTGTGCCAGGTCGTTGACATAGCCATCTGGCACAACAGAAGCATGCGGCTCATCGTACGGCCTATAACGCAGAGCAGAACGGGAAAGTCAAATAAGTTAACATGGAGAACTGATCTTGATCCTACTGTAATACTTAACAGCAGAGATGCCACTTTTCCTACTTTTGAACGAATTCCTACTTTCTTTGCTAGAATTTCCGTATCCAATCCAGCTAATTTCCTACAGAAGATTGACCAATATCTTAAGATTTCCTACTTTTTGTCGACTCGGGAGTGACATCTCTGTGACGGGTATATCACACTTTTAGTACTCTGAGCCAACCTTTTTAATTATTGCCCATTTTCATGTGAACATTGTCACCTAGAGACCAAAATCTCAACTACCATAACTTTTCACGCAGAGGCAGCGGCTAGTACGCAAGTCAGATCGCCAGTGCTGCTTATAGGATCGTCAAGTTCAAGTTCAAAATATTTTTATTTTTTCCTAGTCAGAGGGGGCATATATGCCAGTTTTTACTAGTACATGTAAAGTAAGATATTAAAGTTGCCATAATCAGTCCACCTGTTAGGCTTAGAATTTTCCCAGAGTCTAGATACGGCTACTACGCGAGTCAGGCTGATATGCGAGAATTTACAGTAGTTTCCATTGAACTCTTTAATACATCAAACTATGGCACTAGTTCAAGCGGAGTTATAAATACCTGAATTTGCCGGTGCGAACCTGCAAGCCCATCATACCGCAGGCCTGGGCACCACCCACATCATTGACAATATCGTCCCCAATCATCAGTGCCTGAAATAGACAATATTCTGAAATTAAGCCACTGCTCCTATAACATTGTAATCTACAGGTATCTGGTAAACCCTGGGGTTGACGACCTTCCGCCTTATAGGGCCTAGTCAGGACTGGAGCTGGTTGACGCGGCCCGGGAAGTAATGGTCACCCAGGGACAAGGTACCAGTCAGGGTGTGTCTTATCAGTGATTGTAACCACAACCTGCGGCAAGACTACAGGCCAATAGGAAAATATATCAATATTTTACAAAAATCTTGAGCGCCAAGCAGGTAGCCAAACTTTTGGATGTTGGGAGCATGTCGCCTCAACCCCCCCCCCCTGGCCTAATGGGTTGAAACAAATTGAGAAACATTTTCAATGGATTCTAACACATATCGGTCACTTAATTTATTTTATCAATAACAACAATACGGGCACTTACATGTTGTGGCTCCACCCCCATGTCTTTGAGTGCTGTGAGGAAGAAGGTGGCTGCTGGCTTGCCGACCACCTCCGCCTCAGCATCAGCCGCATACTGAAAGATGGACAGATGCTTACAAGTGTTTTAAACTGTATCAATAAGGATTTAAAAGCTCTCGATAATATTTCTATTGGATCATTCGGTTTTGACAGTGCCTTTCTTCCAATGGTAGTACCATTCAACGTCAGCACAACCACGTATATACATAAACTAAGTGTAGACCTAGGACTTAATTGTATATTACAAGGGGACAAATTCAAGGATTTTACGGCAAAGCCGTAGTGGCTTGGGTTTTATAGGATTGTTATGAACTACAGGTGAGAAAACGAGGGGGCATAGATTTATAATTTTTGGTGTTTCTGGGGTTCTTATGCAATTCAAGTTTGATGGTTTGCAGCAACACTGCATGGCCAGTCAATTACATGCACTTAGCTAAATCTTTTTGATTTTTATTGGTTTTACTGCAGTTGGTATAACAATAGAATCCAATATGTGCCAATGGAATCAAATAGGTACCAATGCAACTCCATTGATGCCTATGCAAATATCATCTTGGCAGCCATCTTGAAAATTACCTGGATCAAACATCTGAGTCTACCAATGGATTCTACACCCCAGAAAACCCTATTATACATGTGTCATACAAGGAAATCAGACAATCTTGAGTTTTTGGTGGCCATCTTGGCAGCCATCTTGGAAATATCTCGGATTGAAAATCTGAGCCTGAAAATGGATTCCACATCCCAGAAAACCCTACTATCCATGTATCACACAAGGAAATCAGACAATCTTGAGTGTTTGGTGGCCATCTTGGAAATTTCTCTGATTGAAAATCTGAGCCTGAAAATGGATTCTACATCCCAGAAAACCCTACTATCCATGTATCACACAAGGAAATCAGACAATCTTGAGTTTTTGGTGGTCATCTTGGCATCCATCTTGGAAATTTCTCGGATTGAAATTGTGAGCCTGAAAATGGATTCTACATCCCGGAAAACCCTATTATCCATGTATCACACAAGGAAATCAAGACAATCTTGAGTTTTTGGCAGCCATCTTGGTAGTCAGAGGGAAGAGGAGGGGGCAGAAGGAGGGAAGGCAGAGGGAGGGCAGAGGGAGGAGAAGGTAACAGGAAGGAGGAAAATGGGGTAGAGTGGGGGGGAGGGGTAGATGGGGTAGTAGGAGGGGGGCATAGGAAGGAGGAGAGGGTAGAGGGAGGAGGAGGAGAGGGCAGAGGGAGGAGGAGAGGGCAGAGAAAGGAGGGAGGAGGAGGAGAGGGCACAGGGAGGCACAGGGAGGAGGAGGGGGGCACAAGGAGGACTTGTGATGGCCTTCCTTTAAAGACTGTAAAATATTATTTCAGGGTTGGTGCATGTGTGTGTGGGGTGGGGGAGGGGTAATTATGTTGGACTTCACAGTTTGTCAGTTGAAACGTGACTCTGTCGTAACAATGAATTTTTATCAAATTCAGAATATTCGCCTAGTTTATGTTTGTATTCTTGCCACACCATCTGATCCGTTTTCAGCTTTTAAAACATCTTTACATTCCCCCATATCAATTTACTGTCCCCAAATCGGCACAAAACACCCTGGCATGTTTGTATTCCATTCCACATCAATGATTAAGGCCTATTCTTTCCAATCAGATGTTCTACTGACATGCCTGGGTGTGAACTGGGAGCTTCACCGTCCCTTCCTGATCAAGTCAGAAACGCTGGCCGCTCTCCTGCATGCCGCTGAGACGCCCGGTCCCAAGCGCTACTACAGGAACAAGATGTCAGAGACACTGGACAACTACATCAGTAAGAACAACTTCTACAGTGCTGAATACCAGGTACATTTCTTCAGTTTAAAAAAAATCTATTTCTTAATAATGTCAATATTAAAATCCTGAACACACAAGTTGACTATAAACCTGGTCACATTTGTCCTTGACCTATCTAGCTGAACTTTCTGCATAACTGCTTTGTTGTAGCTATCTGTAGGACTTAGGATGTTATAGGAATGCTAATTTTCTGCAGAAAGTTTGCAAAAATTGTATGTCGGCCAGGGAGGGAATGGTCTTCTAGGCACAGCTAATGAGAGAGATGTTAGGTGTTGGCTCATGCTTGCTGTATACATGGTCTTAAATATCTACCATAGATTCTCGCGTACAAGCCACGGCTCAGAGTCAAACTCAGCTTAAAATTGATAACAAACATGCCTAGATATAGTGTGCAGTAAATCTACCAGTAATTCTGTGCGGCCTATAGGATTTGTCAAAGCTAGGGGTGTGGCTTATGGGCGAGTTTGACTTATAAATACACGAGAATTTATGAAGAATTTAGGTAGAAGTGATAAAATCTTTTAAAAGAACATTAACTGAAATTATTCTGTGTACAGGAGATGAGTCAGCGCCTGTGTATGGACGATGTCGATGACACAGAAGGTTGCGACATTGACCACCCAAAACATGTATCCGAACAGCGCGTTAACAACATGACTGTCATTGAGCTGGACCTTGTCGATCCACTCATCACTCCACACAGTAAGTATAAAAAAGCTTTAAACCTAGGCCTACTTTTAAACAGAAAAAAACACCATCTTCTTGACATTATTTGTTGAATTTACTTTGTCCAACATTTATAACCTCAAGATGTATTGTTGATATTGTTTTGCTAGTGTTTGTTTCAACACGGTCTGTACCGGTCTGCCAGGCCAGTGCACTCCTGCCATGATAAATAAAAGAAAGTCAAATCAAATCAATCAAATCAGATATGTGCATTTTTATCCATGCCCTGTTTGTATTTTCTCACAGCTCTGGCAGTAGCACTGGGAAACCTGTACCATGAAGAGGTGGAGGTGGATGTCAACGATGTGGTCGGTGTTAGCGCTGCTGCACATGTACTCAAATACCGCCACTTGGAAGATGGGTAAGGAACACACTTTTGAAGAAATAAAAATACCTCACCACTGGTTTATGAAAATAATTTCATGCATTTACTAGTTTTGGGCCCCCTTTTGGCTTTATGATTATCAGAACATTATGACATATGATTAAAAGAACATTTTATCCTATTGTAGCGGGAAGGAGCCGCTGCGGAGTCTGGAGCGCAGGAGTAGTTCGTCCGCCGCCCACCAGAGGGCGCCTCCGTAGCGAGCCCTATATTAGGGCGCGCTGCGGAGTCGTGCTTCAGTCTACTTTGGCTCAAGCTTGGCGACGGACGTACTCCCTGAGCTCCTAACTCCGCAGTTGGTCATAAGAACTGTCGATGTGCCTTATGTATAATTAATAACCTCTAGTCAAGCACTTTCCTGAATACAAGCCTTTATTCATAAACTGTCTGTGTTCTCGTGTTCCTTGCATTCCCCAGCCGGCCTTAGTCTTTCTATTACAGTGGTGACAAGCGGTTTAAAAAGACAGCAAATCACGCCCGGAGAAGATGGAGGGACGAAGGTCATTAGGGTTGGCATCGGCGAATCTGGAGGAGAGGATGAGGGACTTTGAGGAGGTGGAAGAAGTAGATGTGGGAGAGAACGTGTACCTCCGGACTCCGCAGAGGAAGGTAGAGGGAAGAGCAGAGTATGGGGGACCCAGAAGTCTTCAGGAGACGGTCAAACCACCTCCAGGCTTTCCACAAGGACCAGAAACGGAGGAAGGAAAAGAGGAGGAGGAAATGCGGAGAGCTGCGGAGTCACAACGACAATGGGTGATGAAGTGGAGATCCGAGGAGGCCGAGAGAATCGGCAGAATGGAGAGAGAAAGGCAGCTCCAGAACGAGAAATGGGAGGAGATGGCAAAAGCATTCAAAGAAAAAGAGAGGTCCTGCGGAGTAGCAGACGAAGGAAGGAGGATATGGGCACCAAGAGAGGACGAGGGGAGTCTAGAAGGGAGAGAAAGTGCGGATACTGTACCATGGGCGCCGGAGGAGGAGGCGGCGGCGGAGGTAAACAAAGTTACCAAGGAAACCGTCCCGCTCTCGCGGCCAGCGCGGGATCTCGCGGGAGAGGAGTGCGGAGTCGACTCCGCAGCAGGAAACGGAGTCGAGGGAAGGGGAGGAAACGGGGCCACCCCCACGGGACATGAGTACATCCTACAGGAGGTGCGGGCGAGGATGAAGGAGATGGCCTTGGTGAAGGAAAATAAGAGGATAGAGGAGTCAAAGAAGGAAGTGGCTAGGGAAGTGGAAGCTTTGCGAATAGCCACGGAAAGGGAGGAAGAGAGGAGAAGGGGGGAAAGGGAAGAGATCAGCAGGATAGAGGCCAAAAGACGGGCTGAGATTAGGGAAGGGGCCGCAGCCCTGGAGGCAGAGAGGAAACGCATGGAGGCGGAGAGAGTGGAAAGGGCGGAGGAGGACGCCATGAGGGCGGAGTCGGTGCGGAGAGAGATAGCAAAGGTAGAAGCAGCTCGAGAGGAAGTAGCCAGGAGGGAAGCAGCGTATAGGGCGGCTATAGCAGCTGAAGTGCAGGGGCAAAGTGGGGCCACCATCAACCAAGGGGGTTATGCGGGAGTGTCCACGGAGCCGGCGGAAAGAGAATGGGGGACGGGGTACGCAGAGTCCAAGCCGCAAGTGGACCCTCAAGTGGCAAATCCAGGGGGTATGCAGCCGTTGGTCTCAGCTACATACATGGGGGGAGGCCCACCAGGCGGGGGGGACGCAATGGAATGGAAACCACAAGGTTACCAGCTGAATGCGCAGAAGTACCTGTCACCAAATGCGGCTGGGTCAGTCACGGCGATGACACCGGGGGCAGGGAAAGGATTGCAGCAGGAAGGGAGCTGGGGCAGGAAGCCGGTGAAACCAGTCTACATGCCTGGGAAGTTCGACGGCCAGACACACCTTTCGGAATACCTGTCTCACTTCGATCTGTGTTGTACGGCGAACAGCTGGGACGAAACCACGGCCGGGGTATTCCTCGGGCTAAGCCTGACAGGGGTAGCAAGACGTCTTCTGTCGGGGATAGAACCAGGAGCGGAGGGAGGATACAGGAAACTGAGAGCAGCGCTCGTCGCGAGGTTCCAGCCCCCTAACCAGGCCGCCAGATACAAGGCCATACTAAAGGGCAAGGAGAGGAACAAGGGGGAATGCCTCCAAACACATGCGGAGGAAGTAGAGAGGTACACAAGGCTGGCGTACCCACTGGCGGACATGGCTACGGTAGACGTTATGGCAAAGGACCACTTCGTGGACTCCTTGAAGGACATCCAGATGCAAATGTGGGTACACCAATCGTCGGCTACTACCCTCTCCCAGGCGGTACAAGTGGCTTTGCATGCAGAAGCCTGCATGCGGCCGCACGGCTCGGCACAGAATGTCCGGGCCACGGGCCAAACAATGGGAGAAGAGCTCAAGTCCATGCGGGAGGATGCCGTAAAGGAGAGGGAAGAGAACGCCAAATTCCGGGAGACCATGAAGGCCGCACTAGGGAAACCGGCTAACTCCTCCTCTTCCTCATCGTCATACAAGGGGGGAGAAAGAACAAACCGACCGAGAAAGGACCGGCTGCCGATGTCCGAGATCCGATGCTACCACTGTGCCGCGTTGGGACACCAAAGGAGTAGCTGCCCCAGGTGGAGGGACGAGATAGCCGCAGATGACGCAAGGGAGGCAAGCGGGAGCGCAGCGGGAGGAACCGCCTCCGCGCCGGCCATCATTCCACAGCCGGCGGAAAACTAAAACCGACCCTAGACAATGGCCAGTCTAGGGTCGACATGGGAGAGGGGCGCACAGAGATCGTGGTAGGACGCTTGGAGAAGGGCGGGTCCGGCCTCCTAGTGGAGGGGAGAATAGGGGACAGTAGCGTAGAATGTCTGGTGGACACGGGGGCTACTGTGAACATGCTCTCCCTCTCTTGGTGGCGGACCCATGGGGAGCCAGGGGCCTACGAGGTGACAAACGAGGCTGTATACTCGGTGGAAGGGAGGCCACTACAATTATACGGGCGTGTAACGGTGCTGCTCCGGGTCAAATGTAGATCGTGGGAGGTGACGTTTCAGCTGTCCGAGTTACCTACGGACGCAATAGTGGGATCACGATTCCTGTTACAAACGGGATTTCTGGTGGATTTGGCGGGGGAACGGTTGCTGCTACCAACGCTGGAGGAAGAGGAACTGAACTTCTGTCGAGTCATAAGCTGCCACACCAAAGTAATACCGCCAGGGGAGGAAGCCATAATAGGGGGATACCTGGTGGGAGACTGGACGGGAGGAGAAGGGGGCCTGGTAGAAGGCCTACGGGAGGTGGAGGAAGACAGGGGCCTGCTGGTCGGGCGTGCCTTGGTGGACACGACAAAAGAAACCACACCAGTGCGGATATTTAACCCTGGACAAGATGCAGTCGTCGTGTACAAGGACATGACACTGGCCTCGCTGGAGCCCGTGGAAGAACCGGCGGAAATAAATCAGGGGGAAGCGGCTAAGTGCCGAGTCGCCACCTGCAATCCACAGGGAACCCCGGGGAAGCGGACGACCTCATCCGCACCTTGACGGAGGGCGTCGAGGAGGATCGGAAGACCCCTTAGTGGAAGCAGAGGTAGAGAAAATGTTAACCTCGGGCATCATAGAACCGGCAAACGGGCCCTGGGCCTCCCCCGTGGTTCTTGTAAAAAAAAAAGACGGCACCATGCGTTTCTGTGTGGACTACCGCCGTCTCAATGAGGCCACGAGAAAGGACGCATACCCACTACCACGCATCGACGACTCCTTGGATACGCTGGCGGGGTCCCAATGGTTCAGCACCATGGACCTCGTCAGCGGGTACTGGCAGGTGGAGATGGCCCCGGAGGACCGGGAGAAGACGGCGTTCTCGACGCACCGGGGGTTGTACCAGTTCACGGTGATGCCCTTCGGACTGTGCAATGCCCCCGGTACGTTCGAGAGACTGATGGAGGTAGCCATGCGGGGCCTACAATGGACGTCCTGCCTGGTCTACCTCGACGATATCGTCGTCTTCGCCCGAGACTTCGAGGGCCATCTCCAACGATTGGGGGAGGTACTGGGGCGCCTAGAAGCCGCCGGCCTGAAAATCAAACCATCAAAATGCCAGCTGGCTAGAAGGAAGGTCGGTTTCTTGGGGCATGTGGTCAGCAAGGATGGGATAGCTACGGACCCGGCGAAGATAGAGGCTATACGGGACTGGCCGGTGCCGGAGAGTCTGACGGAGGTGCGGAGCTTTCTGGGGCTGGCTGGTTACTATAGGGCTTTCGTCCCGGAATTCGCTACCCTGGCGAAACCCCTCACACAGATGGCAGATAAAGGACGAATTTTTAAGTGGGACAGGGGGTGTCAGGTGGCGTTTGACGAGTTGCGTCGCCTACTGATGGAGTCACCCATCCTGGGCTACCCGGAGGATGAGGGACAACTGGTCATGGACACTGACGCCTCTGACACCGGCCTTGGGGTGGTGCTGTCCCAAAGACAAGGGGAGGGGGGGGACGTACGAGAGATCGTCCTCACATACGGCAGCCGCACGCTCAACAGAGCGGAACGGAACTACTGCGTCACCCGAAGGGAATTGCTGGCGATTATCTTCGGGCTACGGAAATTTCGACATTACCTACTAGGGAGGAACGTCCTCATCCGCACGGACCACGCAGCATTGAAATGGGTTATGGCCTTCAAAGAACCGGAGGGACAAGTGGCCAGATGGATCTCCATATTGGACACGTATGATTACACTATAGAACACCGGGCCGGTAGGCTACACGGCAATGCGGATGGGCTATCCCGGATCCCCTGCCGACAGTGTGGGAGGTCAGACGAGGAAGAGGGGGCGGTGCCGGCGTCGGTACGGGCCATCACTAGACGGGGGGCAGACGACCCGGACATAGCGGGGGAAGTTAGAGAGAGTTGGAAAAATGACCAGAAGGAAGATGCCGTTCTAGGGTTGGTGTACAAATGGGTGGAGGAAGGGACCGAACCGTGCAAGGAGACACTGGCAGACCAAGGGTACGCAGTGAAATCTCTGGCTACACAACTGGGTAGATTGGCCATTAAGCAAGGGCTTCTAGGGAGATGGTGGTTCGTCCCCGGAAGCAACAGAGCGTTTCAGATCCTGGTACCTGACAAAAGGAAGGCCGAGGCTTTCGAGGCAGCGCACGGGGGAGGTATGGTGGGACACTTTGGGAGGGACAGAACTGTACGGAAGCTACAAGAAAGATGGTACTGGCCGGACTTCAGAAGGGACATAACCTACTGGACGGCCACGTGCAAAATGTGTCTGGAAAGGAAGCCGGCACCCCACCCCACACGGGCTCCAATGGGACACGTGGGGGTGGGGCTGCCCATGGAGAGGATCGCCATAGACGTTATGGGACCTCTGACACCAACCCCCAGGAAGAATTTGTACATAGTAGTGATCATAGACTACTTCACGAAATGGGCCGAAGCGGTGGCCATCCCCAACCAAGAGGCTGCCACGGTGGCTCGGGCCCTAGTGGACACCGTGGTGTGCCGGTTTGGGGCCCCCGTTAGTCTCCATTCCGATCAAGGGCGCAACTTCCAGTCTAACCTGTTCCGGGAAGTCATCCGCATTCTGGGAATCAGGCAGACCCGCACGTGTGCTTTCAACCCACGCTCGGACGGAATGGTGGAGAGGGCTAACCGCACCATCGAGGCGTTGCTCTCCGCGGTGGTAGCCGAGGACCACTCAGATTGGGACGAGCATCTCGCCATGGTCATGTCGGCATACAGGTCCTCGGTGCACTCCACGACCGGAGTGACACCAAATATGATGATGTTGGGGCGGGAAACTAATCTGCCCTTGGCCCTTCTGTACCCAGAGCCCATGGAAGGGGTGGGGGAGGGCAGACCGGGGTATGTCGCTAGCCTGCAGAGGAACACCGCCACTGCCCATGCCCTGGCCCGAGAACACATCGGGACGTCGGTCGCCAGACAGAGCCGCAATTACGACGGGAGGGCGACCACCCGGGAGATAGAGGTGGGAGCCACGGTATACCACCACCACCCCGGCAAGAAGATAGGGCGAAGTCCCAAGCTGCAACGCCTGTGGACGGGCCCCTGGGTAGTAACGGCTCGCATTTCTCAGTCAGTGTACGAAATAAAGGGGGAGGGCAGGAAGGCCAAAGTAGTACCGTTCGATCAACTGAAGGTCATCCCCCCCCCTCCCCCGGGAGTACAAGGGAGAGAGGGGGCAGCGGTAGTTAGGTGGGTGGGGAAATGGTCGGAGCACAGCCCAAAGAGGGAAGCCCCCCCCTCCACAGTAAAAACAACGGGTTTTGCGGGTTGCGGAGTCGACTCCGCACCACCCGGGGGGAACCAGCGGGAAGAGCCGGGGATCGCCGCGCACCAGCGCGGGCGGGGGACTCCGCGAAGCTTCGCAGAGACGACCAGAGCGTCCCAGGTCATCACAGCAAAAATGAGGGGAAGGAAGGGAGTTACATCAACCACTGCTCCATCAAAAACGCGCAGGGAGGAGCAAGCAAGCTCAGGCTCCCGTAGAGATCGAAGTAGGTCTAAAGAAAAGGGAAGAGGGAGGCAAACTAAGGATGCAGACGACCGGGACTCCGCGCGGAGTTCCGCGGAGTCATCCTCTCGCGGCAGGTCTGGCGAGAGGCGAGATCCGCACCGCCCGGATGAACACCATAACAAAGACGCCATCTTGACTCCAACTCCGCATGCAGACGACATGGAAGCAGACGGGTTGTATCACTGTTCCTTGTGTGATAAGACTTTCACTAAATCGTGTAATTGGGCAAGGCACATCAGAGAGCAGCACGCAGATGGCCAGGCCATGGGATGGCTGTGCCCCCGGGGCACAGGCACCAACCGATGCCGAGGAGGGAATGCAGGGGGGGTGTTTGCCGCCGTGCGGAAAAGAGATCTAAGGAGACACCTGGAGGGCTATCACCGGGACCCTAAGCATCCCTGGGTAACCGGGGAGAAACCCATGCCGGAAAAACACCCCATTGACCCCACCCTCCGCCGTCCCTCCTCTACTTCCCCAGCATCCGCGGCCAGGGAGACGGCACCCTCGCCGTCTGCGGAGTCGGCCAGCCGCCGACGATCCTCCACACCAGCCCGGGGTTCCAGCAGCCGGAGGGAGAGCAGCGCCTCCGCCAGTAGGAGCCTCGACTCCGCAGCCCGGCCCACTACCTCTGCCAACAGCAAGTCGTCCCCGGCTGGTAAGGGTAAGACCACCTCCTCGTCTTCTAAAGCGGTCCCTAGCGTGGTGGTGGTGCCGAATCGATCGTCTCCCAGGGTGGAGGAGAAGAAAGCCCGAGAGCGACAACAGGCTGCGGAGTCATCCGCGGAGTCGGGTAGGAAGGTAGCCACCACCTCAAAGGGCACTCCCACCAGCTCCTCCAGGAAGGCCTCCTCAACCGGCTCCACCTCTACCTCCACCAGCTCCTCCAGGAAGACCTCCTCCGCCTCGTCCACCTCTACCTCCACCAGTTCCGCCAGGGAAACCTCCTCCACCTCATCTACTGGCTCCACCTCTGCCTCAGCCAGAAAGCGGGGGAGAGAAACGGAGGAGGGCACACCGGGGGGTAAGAAAAGGAAGGAGACAGTGGTCATGCTACCCCCAAATAAACCCCCGAGACAGGTAGCAACTGGTGAGGAAATGGGGCTGCGGGTGCCGGTGGTGATACTGACCCGTACCCCCACAAAGGCGGAGCGAAAGCAACCCCCAACCAAAGAACCGGAAGAGATGGAGGCGGCACCATCGGGCAGTGAATCCACCCTAACGGCCTCCGAGCAGCTCACCACCTCACCCCTGCAGGGAGAGCGGGCGGACTCGCTGGGCCCCTCACCCGGGTTCAGCCTGGGCTCGCCTGAAGGCCGACCGGCGGCCAGCATCTCCTCCGAGGCAGAAGCGGCACTGGCCGCCACCAACCTCATGGCGATGGGGACCCCGGGCGGGCAGTCGCCACCCCCCCCCCCACGGATCAGCCAGAGGACGAGGAAACATCACAAGAGAGGGCCCGCCGCCTGCAGGAGCGCATGCGCATCTACCTAAGCTTTGGGGATACTCCAGAGGAGAAGGAGGCTCTGGTGGCAGCAGGAGTTCCCCCTCCCACCGAAAGGTCGCTCACCCATACCCTCTCCTCCCCTGCGCAGACTTCCCCAGGTCTTTTTATTCCGCACAGCGCGGGGTACGTCATTGAGGTGGAAGAGCCCCCCCCGCGCCCCCCAGTGCGATACCACCGTATAGCCCTCTCCGAGGAGGAAGAGGAGGGGGAGGAGCAAGTGACGCGCACCACCGTCACCATCTCCCCACGGGAGGTAGCAGGCGAAGAGTCACCACGCCCGGAACAGTCCCCACCTCCAGAGGGAGAACCAGACGCTACCATCCCCGGCACGTCCACCCCCACGACTGGACAGGCCGACACGCGGAGGGTGGTGCCCGCGAAGCCTCAGGTAGCCGGCGAGCTTTTTATCATGCCCGCCAACCTGATGGTACATCTCCTGGCTATGTGGGATGGCTCGGGAGACGTAGTCTGGCAGGAGGGGCGCAGCGACGACGGGGAGTGGAACAACTCTCTGGTAACACTGTTGCCACCCAGCAACCCCACGCACAGAGTAGTGTTTTACCCTTATGATCCCGACCGGCCCCCTACGTCTACCCCCTTGAGGGAACCAGACGAACCCCACCCCCCACCCAACCCCCACCTGGACGCTCTAGTACAGGATTTTCCCCCTGCAGCGGCACCGGAGGAGTGGCGGTCACCACAAGACAGCCACCCGCGGCGTAAATTACAAAAGGAGTCCGCCAGACCGGAGACGGAAAGGGTGGTGCCCCCGGCGCCCACTCAGAAGTGGGGAGGGCTACAGGGAAGAGCCAAATATCATCAGAAGGCGGCGGAGGAGCAGCGACTGGGGGGAACGCGAACCAGGCCACTCCGCACACCCACCAGTGCTCGACAGCAAAGACACTCCCCAACCTCTCGCCCAGGGAGTGGCCCCCCTTCAGCCGCCCGAGTGCTAGGATCCCACCGGCACGGGCCCACGGGAGTCGTGCAGTTTTAAATATTATTATTGTTAGAATAGGATCGAGCCGATCTCACCGTTTATGACTGTAACTTCGCAGGAGCAGCGCTATATAAATAAGCATGTTGAATCAAAAGTAACTAGAGTTAAGCCGCAGGGATACCACCAATTGTAATCCGGTATTGCGGAGTCGCTATATTTATCTCTACTTCGATTAGGGAGGGAGGGTACAGCTGTAAATAACGAGGGAAGGGTGTAGCGGGAAGGAGCCGCTGCGGAGTCTGGAGCGCAGGAGTAGTTCGTCCGCCGCCCACCAGAGGGCGCCTCCGTAGCGAGCCCTATATTAGGGCGCGCTGCGGAGTCGTGCCTCAGTCTACTTTGGCTCAAGCTTGGCGACGGACGTACTCCCTGAGCTCCTAACTCCGCAGTTGGTCATAAGAACTGTCGATGTGCCTTATGTATAATTAATAACCTCTAGTCAAGCACTTTCCTGAATACAAGCCTTTATTCATAAACTGTCTGTGTTCTCGTGTTCCTTGCATTCCCCAGCCGGCCTTAGTCTTTCTATTACACTATGTATAACTCTCAAATATGAAGTAAGTTACTCATACACTGGTTGAATCTACTTGTAGCTGTGCCAGTATCATGCTGAGAACCATTAATTGCCGCACGGTATGTGGATACCACGACGCAGCGGCCCGCACTCACCAGGAACGGGTTCGCGCTGCCTGTGAACGCTGGCTAGAGCTCAACCTCGTACCCAAGGTACAGTACAAATTCGCCCCCACAACGTATTTGTCACAGAATCATTATCTGTGGCCTAAATTTTTGCCAGAGGCCTTGGTAAAAAAAATATAAAAAGTTCGTTTTTGCCATGGTAACACTTGGTGGTGCTTAAAGGGGTCAAAGGTCAAGGTCAAAGGTTGCTGGGCACCTGTAAAATTTCTCCAGTTTGGGTAAGTCAGTTTCCATGGCAACTAGTGCAAAATCGGAACACACTTTTTTATGCGGGATGCAAATTAAAAAAATCAGATATGTGTTAAGCTTTAATTTAAAGGGTCATTCAATACTGCACACTCAAAAGAACCCAACCTTTTGCCCATCTGAAGGAGAAAAATAGGGTCAGAACCAGGGATTTTGTCAGCTTTTTGTACTATGACACCACAATAACCTGAATGATTTAGAAGAAATTTAAGGCATTTACCTCGTTTTGACCTACTTGTGCTCACATGTATAGCATAATTTCCATTCATAATCAAGATTCGTGATATATATTTAGCTTCAAAGTGATTTGGAAACGTGCCATTAAGCCTTATATTACTTTAAATTTACAGCTTTCCTCAGAAATCCAACTGCGAGAGCTGCCCATGGATTTGCTGCAGAAAATCCTCAAATCCAACAGGTAATCCCAATTATCTCTCCCTAAGAATAATCCCTGACTCTAGGACCGTATTGCTACAAGTTGTATAGGATAGAATTGAGAGATAAAGAGGCAAACAGCAAAATATTCCTTAAAGCTCCCCATAGCTTACTCTTGAATGATTTAGCCAGTTCTATACCACTTGATAGCTCTTTGAACACATCTGAGATTAGACGGCAACATGTTTTCTATTGTTTACTAGTGTTGTGGATTTTCTCACAAATTGGTTAAGAAATACTGTACATGTACCGATAAACTCGTTTGTCACTATCTGCCTTATCAAGCAAGCTGATAACACCCTGGTATGCCGCATTTGTAACATAAATACCTCATTAAGTGCATCTGCGCTAATAAATTCCAAGTCCCCGTTTAGGCTATTATCCCTTCTGTTGATATTGAGGCCTTTAACCCTTTAAGGACGGCATAGTGCATTAATGGATCATGCCTTGGTCGTCCTGATGCATGACTGCAGCTCTGGCGAATAACTCACCAGTGATGCATTCAAGCATCATGCTTACCCTATGGGGTTGAGACACCCCCGTAGGGTTGGCATGATGCACCAATGCAGCACTAGCGAGTTACTCGCCGGGGCTGCATTGGTGCATCATGAAGACGAATGTCATCTTTTAGCGACATGCCGTCCTTAAAGGGTTAATAGAGAAATTTTGGGTTCAGAGTGGTCCTACACCTGCGCTTAAACGGGACATTTGCTCTTTTATTTTGAGCCGCATGTGCTTAAACGCACAATACAAAAATGTAACAATACTTAACATGAGACACATTGACTATTGCAGGTTGTTCACGTACAGCGAGTTCTGGCTGTACCGGGTGCTCATCTACTGGGTGTTCCTCCAGATGAACCCCACCGTACAACTGATGCCTACCTACTCCTCGGTGCTCACCTTCTTCAACAGGTAAGGCTGCTCTGGTGTAAACCGTTAAGGGCAGCATAGTGCTTTCTAATTGTGCGAGGCTTACCTTGTAAGGTGAAGTAAAATTAGAATTTTACCGAGGGAAACGCTCCGCGTTACCGAAGGAACAGCTTTATATATTCAAGCTACATGGAAGTATGTTCATTGGTTGTCATGATGCACTAACGCACCGCCCGTGACTCACTTAGTTGGCATGCACACAGAACTGGCAAGTCCACTCACCAATCACCAGACTTGCATCATAATAACGCTTTGGGATTGTATAAACCCTGTAGGGGCTAGATGATTGAATGCTGCATTCATGTATCACGATGACAAAAAAAATCATAGCACATTAGAGCACAATACCGTAAAACCTTGCGTATAAGCCGCACCCCGAGTTTGGGCCGATCCTATAAGCCGCACTGGCCATCTGATTATGGTGACTTTTGTACTGTACTATAGGAGCAAAAACTCTCGTATAAGCCGCAGGTTTTACGGTACTCTAAGGGTCAGAATTCATGAGTCAATGATGAGTCAGCAGTATACAACTTTGTAGGTTTAGTACCGTACTATAATTTGCATCCCAAATTCTTTCAGTTTACCCAAGTCGTCCGCTCTCCTAGACCGGGAGGAGGGTCAGCACTTCACGGCCCTCTTCATGGCACTCCGCCTTCACGGTGTTACAGATAGTAAGTACATTAGGAGTTGTCATTTATTAGTTACAGGGGAGGGGGGTAAAGATTTCTGACCCCTCCTGGGGGGGGCATAAAAAATTCTGACCCCTCTTGAGGGAGGGGGGGGGCGTAAAAATGTCAGCCTCTTTTAAGCAAAAAAGCCTAAATGTTACTATAGTTCAAAGGGGGGGGGGCGGAATTTTTTCGGCGAGGCATGATACATTCTACACGTTACGCGCCTCCACGCGAAATCTGGCCACCCCCCCCCCTGTAATTAATAAATGAATACTCCCTTATTATTTGTATCCAATAGATATCTGCCGGAACAATGTTAAACACTATGCACTACTGAACTCCCGTAGGTCGTACCCAATTAGATCAACTCAAGACAAGATTGTTTTGAACTTATCCCTATGATAAACAAAAAAGTAAGTTTGTATATCCTATGAAACTTGTCCCTATTTATGAGCTTTTCTATATATTCAGACATGGAAATCATCTTTGGTCAAAATTATAGAAAATCTGAATAGATAATTGTTGTCTACTTGATTCACACTGGCTGAGTTCAATGGCAGCTATATTTCTTAAACTTTTGTTACTTCAGCCAACAGCCTGAATGACGTCCAAGGTATGAACGTCATTCCCCAGGCCTGGGTGGTACGGATCTTGTCACAGCACTACCATGCGCTCCAGGGTGGTGGCGACATGTGGCTCATGAACAATTTCAACACTTTCGCTGTGCGGCAAGGCTTCATGTTAGACGATGAGCCCCACTACCACTCAGAGATTCTGTCTCTGCACGGCTTTCACTTTGAGCTCAAGGCTGTGCGACAGAATAAGACGGGCTACTACACTCTCTATATGCAGGTAGGTAATCTTTTTGTGATGCTAGAGAATAATGGCTTGCAGTCGCTACTTAAATCTTGATGTAAATCAAATATGGTTAAGATCGATTCTACGATATCTCAGTCCATCTCGTGAGTCGTGAAGTTCATCGGGGAGTTATAAGATATATCCCTGTATCTTGAAATATTAGTACAAGAAATGCTGCTTTATCGCGAGTAGTGCATATAATGGTACATCTCATTACTTCTAGCGCCTCAAGCCTGGAGACCCTATCCTGTCCTTCCGGCAGTGTGAGCGACACACATTCTCCATGCGACCTGACCGTGATGTGCGCTACTGTATCCGGGTGCAGTACTTTGACGGAGACAAGCAGTGTCAGATGGTGACCACCGGCATGATGTCACAACGCTTTGGTCTCACCCCCAAGACCAGCAAAAGCGAGGTATGTCCACGAATACATTTGAACATTTGCTTTTGTATCACAGCTCCTCTTTTATCTGTCACAATGGTCTTCGGATAAAGCTTGAAACTAAAGAAAAAGCAGTTTGACTTTCTAATTTTCCAATATATATTATAAATGTATCGGTCCGATTTCCAGAAACCTCACATACAATACTTAAGATTAATACGATAATGAAATGATATAATGTATTGTGTGGTAGAACGTGCCAAATAGTGGCTTTATTAAAATTTTAACACTTTTGCTATTGAAATTGAATTGAATGTGACGGTATATTTTTGCTTGTAGGTGCTTACTGTAGAGAGGGCGGTGGCTCCGCTCTACGTTACCTTCTCGCTGCTCTTCCCATCTTCATAAAACACCATTAACGGAGGATCTTATAAAACTCAACCCATCTGGGACATACTCAACTTTATGTATATCAATGCTCATGACAAATCTAAGTCTACTTTTAGAAAATGTAGAAAATTGTTGAAACATCTTGCTTTCTGAGATGGGGAAGATGGTTATCATTTTTAACCTGATTCGATATGTAGTATACAGCTTATGTTAAACTCTTTACACTCATACCATTATGTTTACATCTGAAAGCAAAACCAGTATTATGATACGAATATTATGTGTATAATAAGTGAACATTTATCTTAAGTCAAAAGCGAACCTGTGATCATGCCAAAAACTGCTTTTTGTAAAAGACATCGGATGAACTTGTAACCTACATGAAATAATGCTTCTTGTAGTTGATAGTTGATTGACCAACATTTGATCAGACTTATATAGTCAGTCTTCAATATTTAAACTGTGTTATATATGTTTGTAAGATTCGAAATAATTATAGCAGTGTTCCCAAAAACTATGTCATCAAAGAAGAGGCATAGCAATGTGGAATAACATATGAAAATATTCTGTGCAATTTAGTATTGATCGGGATAGAACCGTATACATACTTTAGTGAAATCGATTTAGTCCTGTTATGTGTACATGTTTTATTTGCTAGGTTTCACCATGCAAACCTCAGCAACAGTATTCCCAAGTGCCAAAAATGTAACATAGTTTGGATTTAATTTTATGTCTATCTACACAACGAGTGCTTCCTATAACCGTTTTCATACTGTTGGTGTTGGCTATCACCATCATGTTGTTGATTATTTCTTTTTAATTGTTCACGCCAATGCTGCTATGTACGACTTTTGTTACTGTCTGGTATATAATTAAAGAATACATACACGTACAATCAATAACAGTTGTATACTTCTTTTATTATATCACATCACAAAATACAGGTCTTTTTTGCTAGAACACAAAGACTTTCACATTATTCCACGGAAGCCCCACAAACCTCTTGCAATATCACTTTTTACAGAAATGAGCATAGGGTTATGGATTTATATCAGCCGAAGCAGCCTTGAATATGAAACTAGTGCAGACACATCTACATTAGTCATGCTGAAAGTCATTATAGTGAACACAGAATTGGAATGGTCTCTGGTTCTACCTATATATAAATATATCTGTACACTGTTGTTTCACCTATTGGCGAGCAGGAGGTCCACGGCTTGTGCCAGGTCGTTGACGTAGCCATCTGGCACAACAGAAGCATGCGGCTCATCGCACGGCCTATAACGCAGAGCAGAACGGGAAAGTCAAATAAGTTAACATGGAGAACTGACCTTGATCCTACTGTAATACTTAACAGCAGAGATGCCACTTTTCCTACTTTTGAACGAATTCCTACTTTCTTTGCTAGAATTTCCGTATTCAATCAAGCTAATTTCCTACAGTAGATTGACCAATATCTTAAGATTTCCTACATTTTGTCGACTCGGGAGTGACATCTCTGTGACGGGTATATCACACTTTTAGTACTCTGAGCCAACCTTTTTAATTATTGCCCATTTTCATGTGAACATGTCACCTAGAGACCAAAATCTCAACTACCATAACTTTTCACGCAGAGGCAGCGGCTAGTACGCAAGTCAGATCGCCAGTGCTGCTTATAGGATCGTCCCAAAGTCAGAGGGGGCATCTTTTTACTAGTACATGTATATATAGTATAATATTAAAGTTGCCAAGATCAGTCCACCTGTTAGGCTTAGAATTTTCCCAGAGTCTAGATGCGGCTACTACGCGAGTCCCGATGATATGCGAGAATTTACAGTAGTTTCCATTGAACTCTTTAATACATCAAACTACGGCACTAGACTAGTTAAAGCGGAGTTATAAATACCTGAATTTGCCGGTGCGAACCTGCAGGCCCATCATACCGCAGGCCTGGGCACCGCCCACATCATTGACAATATCGTCCCCAATCATCAGTGCCTGAAATAGACAATATTCTGAAATTAAGCCACTGCTCCCATAACATTGTAATCTACAGGTATCTGGTAAACCCTGGGGTTGACGACCCTCCGCCTTATAGGGCCTAGTCAGGACTGGAGCTGGTTGACGCGGCCCAGGGACAAGGTACCAGTCAGGGTGTGTCTTATCAGTTATTGTAACCACAACCTGCGGCAAGACTACAGGCCAATAGGAAAATATATCGATAGTTTACAAAATCTTGAGCGCCAAGCAGGGAGCCAAACTTTTGGATGTTGGGAGCATGTCGCCTCAACCCCCCCCCCCCCTGGCCTAATGGGTTGAAACAAATTGAGAAACATTTTCAATGGCTTCTAACACATATCGGTCACTTAATTTATTTTATCAATAACAACAATACGGGCACTTACATGTTGTGGCTCCACCCCCATGTCTTTGAGTGCTGTGAGGAAGAAGGTGGCTGCTGGCTTGCCGACCACCTCCGCCTCAGCATCAGCCGCATACTGAAAGAGGGACAGATGCTTACAAGTGTTTTAAACTGTATCAATAAGGATTTAAAAGCTGTCGATAATATTTCTATCGGATCATTTGGTTGGGACAGTGTCTTTCTTCCAATGGTAGTACCATTCAACGTCAGCACAACCACGTATATACATATACTAAGTGTAGGCCTAGGACTTAATTGTATATTATAACTCTGATACGGAATTTATCTGTCATCCTACCTCAAGGGCTTTCATGTATGGGCCAACGTCCAGTTTCAGTTTATCCAACTCCTTGTAGTATTTCCTTGCAAGATAAGAACCAATTTATTTTGATTTACCTAGGTATCTAAAATTGTGAGTCAAATATCATGCGCATACATGATACCAGATATTTATTCATCAAAAGAAACAATATCCTGATGTTAAATTTATATTTATTTTTCTAAACGAAATAGGTTATAACAAGTAAATCCTAGCTTCATTTTCTTAACAAGAATTGCGGTTGTTGCCGCGTAAAAAATGCCTCAGGCATTTTTATACGCGGCAACAACCGCAATTCTTGCATTCAAAGAGACATAATGTCTACATGGCTGGTATGTTTGAAGGGAACCAATTTAAGACACCCAAAAAGCAGGGCTGGGAAGGGGTTATCAGGGGGAAGGATGATATTACTTCAAATATGATATTTCCTATGAATTCCTTGGGTCCATGTTAGAGGGTAAGGAAATGTGTGTTGCTAGGCAGATAAACAATTACAATAGATGTTGCTAGGCAACCAGCTGGATTAGCAACAAACTGATAGAGCCATTGAATTCCTTGGGTCCATATAAGGGGGTAGGTTTGATTATAATCAACCTTAGGACCATGGAAATGTGCGTTGCTAGGCAGATAAACAATTAGAATAGCCGTTGCTAGGCAACCAGCTGTATAAGCAACAAACTGAAAGAACCATTGAATTCCTTGGGTCTATATTAGGGGGGGTAGGTATGATTATAATTAACCCTAGGACCATGGAAAGTTGTGTTGCTAGGCAGATAAACAATTAGAATAGCCGTTGCTAGGCAACCATCTGTATTAGCAACAAACCGATGGAACCATTGAATTTCTTGGGTCCATATTAGGGAGGGTAGGTATGATGATAATCAACCTTAGGACCATGGAAATGTGTGTTGCTAGGCAGATAAACAATTAGAATAGCTGTTGCTAGGCAACCAGCTGTATTAGCAACAAACCGATATAACCATTAAATTCCTTGGGTCCATATTAGGGGGGGTAGGTATGATTATAATCAACTTCAGGACCATGGAAATGTGTGTTGCTAGGCAGATAAACAATCAAAATAGCCGTTGCTAGGCAACCAGCTGTATTAGCAACAAACCGATAGAACAATTGAATTCCTTGAGTCCATATTAGGGGGGGTAGGTATGATTATAATCAACTTCAGGACCATGGAAATGTGTGTTTCTAGGCAGATAAACAATTAGAATAGCCGTTGCTAGGCAACCAGCTGTATTAGCAACAAACCGATAAAACCATTGAATTCCTTGGGTCCATATTTGGGGGGGTAGGTATGATTATAATCAACTTCAGGACCATGGAAATGTGTGTTGCTAGGCAGATAAACAATTAGAATAGCCATTGCTAGGCAACCAGCTGTATAAGAAACAAACCAATAGAACCATTGAATTTCTTGGGTCCATATTAGGGGGGGTGGGTATGATGATAATCAACTTTAGGACCATGGAAATGTGTGTTGCTAGGCAGATAAACAATTAGAATAGCCGTTGCTAGGCAACCAGCTGTATTTACAACATACCAATAGAACCATTGAATTCCTTGGGTCCATATTAGGGGGGATAGGTATGATTACAAGGGGACAAATTCAAGGATTTTACGGCAAAGCCGTAGTGGCTTTGGGTTTTATAGGATTGTTATGAACTACAGGTGAGAAAACAAGGGGGCATAGTTTTATAATTTTTGGTGTTTCTGCGGTTCTTATGCAATTCATGTATGGCATAACAATAGAATCCAATATGTCCCAATGTAATCAAATAGGTACCAATGCACCTCCATTGATGCCTATGCAAATACATCTTGGCAGCCATCTTGAAAATTACCTGGATCAAAAATCGGAGCCTACAAATGGATTCTACACCCCAGAAAACCCTATTATACATGTGTCATACAAGGAAATCAGACAATCTTGAGTTTTTGGTGGCCATCTTGGCAGCCATCTTGGAAATTTCTCGGATTGAAAATTTGAGCCTGAAAATGGATTCTATATCCCAGAAAACCCTACTATCCATGTATCACACATGGAAATCAGACAACCTTGAGTTTTTGGTGGCCATCTTGGCAGCCATCTTGGAAATTTCCCGGATTGAAAATCTGAGCCTGAAAATGGATTCTACATCCTAGAAACCCCTACTATCCATGTATCACACAAGGAAATCAGACAATCTTGAGTTTTCGGCAGCCATCTTGGCAGTCAGAGGGAGGAGGAGGTAACAGGAAGGAGGAAAATGGGGTGGAGTGAGGGGGGAGGGGTAGATGGGGTAGTAGGAGGGGGCATAGGAAGGAGGAGAGGGCAGAGGGAGGAGAGGGCAGAGAAAGGAGGGAGGAGGAGGAGAGGGCAGAGGCAGGGGGAGAGGGCAGATGCAGGAGGAGGAGGAGAGGGCACAGGGAAGCACAGGGAGGAGGAGGGGGGCACAAGGAGGACTTGTGATGGCCTAACTTTAAAGACTGTAAAATATTATTTCAGGGCTGGTGCATGTGTGTGTGGGGTGGGGGAGGGGTAATTATGTTGGACTTCACAGTTTGTCTTTGGGCGGGCTTGAGTGATTTCAAGAGCCACCCTGGACCCACTCAACTTCTAGTATAGGTCCTGTATGTGCATAGTATGGGAATTGGCATTGACATTGACAGCTTGGCTTGACATAGGAGTCAATAGTGATTAGGCTGGTACCTATCCTTGCCATCACAGGTTTTAACAAGACCTCAGCTTGGCGAGTGAGGAGGCTATACAGGGTATACATAGGAAGGTGTGCAACTAAAAGTCCGCACCTATCATTGGACCTGACAAATACACTCTGCATACCAGTAGTGTTCACAGCAGTCCCTAGGTGGTGCTACTGTACACCCTAGGTTCTTTCATTGGAACTACTGGTATGTAGAATCTAGGTCACGTCCAAGGATAGGTGCGGACATTTAGTTGCACACCTTCCTATATACCCTGTATAGCCTCCTCACTCGCCAAGCTGAGGTCTTGTTAACACCTGTGCTTGCCATTGACAGCCACATTAGAGAACTCAAAATATGGCTGTTCACAAGATGTCTAGGCCTTACCACAAGGTACATTGGTTCTACATGTAGTAACTGAAAACAAGATCTAGGATAAATTAGTCTTGCACATGCCTACAAGGACACATGGGGATACCAGTCCTAAGCAAGGTTTAAGGGCCAGCTAGGGCTATATCTAACAATGAACAAGGGGGCCTATGCTAGTCGTTTCTTGTCGAAAAGCTGACACTCTGGTCAGTGGTGCAAATGGCTTTGGGGACAAGGTCCCAAAGCCAATAATCAACCTTAAGACCATGGAAATGTGTGTTGCTAGGCAGATAAACAATTAGAATAGCCGTTGCTAGGCAACCAGCTGTATTAGCAACAAACCGATAGAACCATTGAATTCCTTGGGTCCATATTAGGGGGGGTAGGTATGATTATAATCAATCTTAGGACCATGGAAATGTGTGTTGCTAGGCAGATAAACAATCAAAATAGCAGTTGCTAGGCAACCAGCTGTATTAGCAACGAACTGATAGAACCATTGAATTCCTTGGGTCCATATTAGGGGGGGTAGGTATGATTATAATCAACTTCAGGACCATGGAAATGTGTGTTGCTAGGCAGATAAACAATTAGAATAGCCATTGCTAGGCAACCAGCTGTATTAGCAACAAACCGATAGAACCATTGAATTCCTTGGGTCCATATTAGGGGGGGTAGGTATGATTATAATCAACCTCAGGAACTATCAAAGGTTGATTTATATTATTGTTATCACATAGCATAAAAGCATAAATTTGTGTTGTGACACCTTGATCCAAGATGGCGGCACAATCCAAGATGGCGGCGCCCATTCTGACTTCTGGCAAAGTGCAAACATCATATACCTCGTTCTGGTGGTGCCTGGCGGCACCACCAGGTGGCTACGCCACCACTTCGGCATAAAAAATTCTAAATTCCCAGACAGAACTTAGTACTCAAACAGAATACATGTACAACAAAAGATGAACACACCCTCTGCCCATGGCGATGAGGATGGGGGTAGGCATACTGAGTAGAGCCTGGAAGGCGGCGTTCATATTGTTGTAGCTGAAGCCGTCTGAAGCGTCTCCCATCACAACGCAGTTTGGGTTTGTCTGATCCAACGCCGAAAACTCCGGTAACACATCTGTCAGAACATACCGCTACTTAGACATAAATGACCTATCCATGTGATTCACTAGATTTAGGTTATTTTTTTCGAGGCATAACACCTCATAGTCTCACACTGTGTACCATTTACTGATGAAACGTATTATTCATAACAATAATCTGGCTCCCATGATTCATTTTTTGTCCCAGTGCTGTCATTTAGTTATCAACATATCACTACACTACCTCACAAATGAATTAGGTGCACGTCTCTTAATCTAATAAGTCAAAAATAATTTAAAGACAATTAAAAATCATCAAATTAAATGGCGATTTATTGAGGGCGAGTCAGAGAACCGTTAACCGATGAATGATAAGTAAAAACATATGGGTCACCGCGTCAACTCAAATATAAATTCCCGCATTAGAATTTGAGCTTGTAAGTGTGAAGTAAAAAAATAGAAAAAAAAAAAAGTCAATAAAATCAAATACATGTAGTTTTAGAGGGTGTGGCTTACCAGGATGAACGAGTAGATGGGGACGGAGACCGCGCTCCTTGCAGACGGCCGCTACCGCTGGTGCCGGAGGGAAGATCTCCTCCGCAGTGAGTACAAAGCCGAGACCCTGGAGCCGGTCGGCAATGGCCTCCTTGGTGATCTGCGTCTCATTGGTGCAGAACCTGACCGGTAACCCGGCAGCCTTCAGTCTGTAGGCAGGAACATATAGGACAATTTGGGGAAAAGTAAGTACCGGTATTAAGTACAGACACACTTGTAAGGGGATCGAGTGGGAGCCTTTAATTACAGATTGTTGGGATTTGTGTAAAAATTGTTATACATGATGAAGCATCTTTTGATAATACAGGCAGAATAACATTATTATCACTTTTAATTGTATGTACGCCTAAAGGTAATACACACCGTGTACTCTACCACACTGCATATTTGAGACGTTTCTGTACTGTCAACTAAGGGCAAGCCGAACATGAATATCAACTTTCAATCAATTTAGGGATATGCATTTTAAGTAAGAAGGCATCTCACCTTTTAACTGCATCCACCGACCCTGGGATGGGGGTGCCACCATTGTAGAGCACACCAGAGATGTCTAACAACACTCCTCTCACCTCACCACTCCTGGTCACCCACTGTCCCTGCCCCGCCATGTCACACCCAACCACTCTACCTCACACCTCTAACCCTCCTCCTGCACCCACGTGTCAGCTGTGGTCACTGATAGTGGAGATAGGAGTGAGAGATAAGGGAAATGGTATATCAGAGGACGTGTTTACGATGCACAGCTGATGAACCTGCACTATTGGTTATGCTGGTCCCTACCTACTGACAGGTTCAGTATGTAATAGTCCAGTAACCAGCTACAGACGTTAACTGGTTACTGTATGGATGTACCGGCACGCTAGGTACCAGTGGGTGGAGTGTAAGTTCTCACCATACAAGGCAGGGGGCGCCATGAAGATGCCATGAATCATCCCGCTCTAAGATACAACAAGTCCTACCAAAGACGATTTCTCTGAAATCGTTTTTGCTAATTTTTGATCATACAGAAAATCTCTACAATGTAATGGTACATAATACTATAAATGTAGTCCTATAGTATGTCTTCCACTCCAACACTTATGTACATATATCACAAATATCGTACTATATATATAATAAAGGAACCAGGCAAAAGAGCTCAGTTGCTCTATGTAGTTTTATTTGTAAATTATATTCACAAACCAACGTTTAACAGTAGTGCGATGTACTCTCAAAACTATACGAGACCTATTACAGTGGTCAAGGTTTTGTAATATATAGTAGAAGTTCACATCAAACTTTACTAAAGCAGCAGTATGCCGATCTACATATATGTGTTATCCAAGAATCAGTATGATATTAAACAATCATTACCCAAAGTAGACGATCACATGTTTATATAAAGCGTCCTCCATAATATATTTCATCAATCAATGGAGATAGCAACGGTTTTGGGTTCTCCCAATGGAACCTAGTGTAAATTTACAACAAATGCGTAACTTACTCTGTAAATCAAAGTCCAGCTGTAACGAATATAAACATTTTTACCTTACCTCTAAAATATCGACTCTTACCTCTCATCTTATACCTCTCACATCAGTAATATCGACATGCATGTCCAAAGTTCACTCACAAATATATATATCACTTCATCACAAAATGAACAAATCAATGTTAAAGATACCCTCCACCAAACTGATGAAAACGTTGAAGTATGGTCAACAATGACACATTTATCTCAAGATAACATATGCTATATGTAGGCTCAGCCTTACTATTGAACCCCACCTCATTCTCTACTTCACATTGTTCTATTAAACTTCTACAGACTCGTTTGGTAGTTTTTCAATACAGCACCCAAAGACAACGATATCACGGCCCGATATTAATCTTGGCAAATAAGTATCATAAAAGAACACCAAGATTTAACATTCTTCAAGCCCGACACATTTTCACAGAACAAATTTTATACTGTCATTGTTAAATCCATTAATCCTTTAGGACAGCATGCCGCTATAAGAATACATGTTTTGTCATGATACACCAATGCAGCCCCGGCTAGTAACTCGGTGGTCCTTCATTGGTGCATCATGCCGACCCTCCAGGGGTATATCAGCTCCATATGGTCGGCATGATGCTTGGCTGCAGCCCTGGCGAGTTACTCGCCAGGGCTGCATTCATGCATCATGACGAACAAGGACATGATACATTAATGCATTGGTTAAGGGCCGCATAGTGCTTTAATGTGCACAGTCGTGTTCATCAATGCAGCCCTGACGAGTAGGCTCACCAAGGCTGCATCCAAGTATCATGCTGACAGATTGGATAGCAGATTAAAGCGTTATGGGGCTCTTACAGGGCTGGACGTGTGATAGATGTACGTCCGTGATAACTCTCCTGGGTGCGCAGACAAACGGTCTGAGCGCAATCTTAATCCTGGGTAAATAGTCTTTATCATCAAATCAAAAATCTTATACATCAAATAAAGATGGCACCACTAGTAATGGTAATCCTACACAGCCCATCGTAGGATAGGCTTGTTAAATAGTATGTAATGGGGGGCTCTGCCCCCCAACCCCCCACTTTTCATTTCTTTTTCTTTTAGGTATTTATGTTACAAGGTCTCATCTGGGCGTAGGGCATATACTATAAAGACAAACCTCAGGTAGCAGTTAGGGTATGTGACACTAGGTGGCAGATACAAGGGGATTTATCAGATTATATATGAAGATCAAAGATTATAGATTAAGATTGCGCTCAGAACGTTTGTCTGCGCACCCAGGAGAGCTATCACGTATTTGCGTGATAGGTAGCACCATTAGCTCACTTGCCAACCTCTGTGGGCGCACATGGACGGAGCGGCTGACCGCTGGGTGGGAAGGTTCTGTACTGAGAACATCATATAAACAGCGTTATACATGTATATGTGTGTGCAGTATGTAGAAGCTGCACTGCAGTCTCTTTAATTTTACAGTTTAGAACATATACTTGCATGTGAAATACCATCACATGGTTCGACCTAACACTGCCTGCGTGCTTTAAGTACCCAACTCAGGACAAGTACCCGTAAAATGAAGCCTGATAATCGAGCTTTACTTTGCTATCAAGATACCAAAGGCTGGCTTTATAGTACTGATTAGTGATGTCACTAACTTAGTATCCTCCGTAGAAGTGCTAGTACGGGTGAAATCTGTTTTGGTCCCTTGGACGCAGCATGTTGTTGTGTACCGGTCCTGAGAACCGGTTGTTACCGAATGGCAACCGGACCTGAAAAAGACAATTGCAGTCATGATAATTTTAAATAACGTAAAATCTCCTCAGACAGTTAAAATGGGGTACAGTTATTTCGGAGGACACAAATTACTGGGTTCCAAAACTTACTGGGAGTAAGGAGACGAGGTGGTGTGTGCGCTCTGCCACTACTAATTCAGAACTAAACCAAACTTGGATTTCCCGCTCCACCGGAATTCTCAAGACACATAACCTCAACTTGACATAGTTTGCTGCTCACTCATTGGTTCAATGGAGGAAACAGGTCAGTTCCACACATTTAGTACCATGTTTAGGTTTCATTACAAATGACAATTTCGAAATTGTTTACTAGAAATCATTCAAATCGAAGTTTCCTAGTTAGGTCTATAGAGATAGGCCTAGTCTCCAAAACAGGATACTCTAAATCCTAATTAAATTTCTTCCAAAAATATTATATTACAATATCACATTGTAGGATGGGGCACAATAAAACTTCTACGGAGAATAAACGCCAAAATAGGGGGTCTCATGGGACCCAGGTAGTCATACACATTACCAGTAATTCTAAATAATTACAAGAAAACAATTGGACTTGCCTGGTTTGGTACCTGGTGATTCTCAGAAATGCTTTGTCGCAGCTGTAACGCCAGGTTCATACAATGGTCAGCCATGTGTTTGACGCGCATCGGGTCGAAATTCTCGGTATTCAACAGATCGCTGAAGTCATTGTTGAAGAACCCATTGTTGCTGTTTCCGAACATGTTGTCGCCATTGTTGCAGTCGTTGGAGAACATATTGTTGTCATGCTGGAAGTTGTTGTTGTTATGCTGGAAGTTGTTGTTGTTATGCTGGAAGTTGTTGTTATGTTGGAAGTTGTTGCTGTTTGGGTGGCAGTTGTTGTTGTTTGGATGGTTGTTGTTGGCATAAGGCATGCCTCCATTATTCCACGTATTAGCTCGCTGGTGCAGTCTTCTGTCACCATTCCTACAAATAAAATCAAGTAAGAGATGTCCATTATGCCTTTGCAAGTGTATCTTTATACGCACTCATTTTTACAATTCATAATAATTTAGTAATAAATTATAGAAAACATGCTTTTCCTTTTGTATCTTTTCTTTTTCCTAAATCACCGGGGTATGTATTTCAAACTTCATCACTGTCCTGCCTTCGATAATTTACTTTTATTTTTATCAGGTGGGGCATACATTATTCACTGTCAGACCCTTTGTACCTAATACTGCAAATTTCTGCATATAACCCCCATCTCCAACTCAGGAAAAGCTATATAGTGCTGTTCTATACAAACTGTAGTAACACATGTACATGTAAATATCCTATAACTCACTTCCCATACAGGCATCAACTTCACATAGAACACAAGGGTAATACACATGAATTTATGGTACAAGGCTAGGTTCCTGCATCAGTTCACTTGGGCTTACCTAGATAAAGGGCCCGAAGGATTCATAATCATTTGGTGTTCCCCATCAGTCTTTGGACCGACTATTGCTCTTCTCAGCTTATCTTTTTGGGCTCGTGCTGCTCTTTTAAGCTACATTATGTCTGTGGTGACATCTTGGTCAAGGCACTTGTGCTACCTGAGACCTTCTAGTCAAGGTGCTTGTGTTATCTGTGAACTTTAAAGTTTTGTTCGGGGTTTTGGTCAAGGTGCATGTGCTTCATTTGACCTTCTGGCCCAGGTGCTTGTGCTACCTGTGCCCTTCTGGTCCAGGTGCTTTTGCTACCTATGATTAAGGTCAAGGTCGATGTGCAACTTGTGACCTTCCGGTCAAGGTGTGTGTGCAACCCGTGACCTTCTGGTTTACTTGTGCTACCTGTGACCTTCCGGTCACAATGCTTGTGCTACCTGTGACCTTCAAGTCAAGGTGCTGGTGCTACATGTCACCTGCCATACACAGCGCTTTTGTACTACCTGTGACCTTCTGGTCAAGGTGTGTGTGCAACCTGTGACCTAGTCACGGCTTGTGCTACCTGTGACCTTCCGGTCACAGTTTGTGTGCAACCTATGACCTTCTGGTCAAGGTGTGTGTGATATCTGTGACCTAATCACGGGCTTGTGCTACCTGTGACTTTCCGGTCAAGGTGCATGTGCTACCTGTGACCTTCATGTCGAGGTGCATGTGCTGCCTGTGACCTTCATGTCGAGGTGCATGTGCTACTTGTGACCTTCATGTCGAGGTGCATGTGCTACTTGTGACCTTCAGGTCGAGGTGCATGTGCTACCTGTGACCTTCATGTCGAGGTGCATGTGCTGCCTGTGACCTTCAGGTGGAGGTGCATGTGCTACCTGTGACCTTCATGTCCAGGTGCATGTGCTACCTGTGACCTTCATGTCAAGGTGCATGTGCTACCTGTGACCTTCAGGTCGAGGTGCATGTACTACCTGTAACTTTTGGTCACGGTCTTGTGCTGCCTGTACACGGGACTTTTCAGCTGTCCCTTTTCTAGTTCAATTCCACAAAGGAAGCCACGAGTACTCCGGATACGTTCCTGCTGTTCCTTTCCCTATACAGCTAACCATTTGAATGTCCCCTCCCCTATGAGGACACATTCCAGTCAACTCCCTCTTAACGGTCACACCTCTAGTGTGGCTAATCCCTCTAATGCAGGCTCAGACATTTTTCATTGTCCCGTAACATACTACAATGTTTAGAAAATGATTCCCTCTAATCTAGCCACCCCACCAATCCACCCTTTTTTTAGTCCTAAGGGTGGCCACATTAGAGAGTTGACTGTACTTAGTATAAGTAATGTATGTAATATAATAAAAGTACGTAATATAATAAAAGTAATATAAGAAAAGTGAGTAATCACTTTTTTTCAGACTGGATTTATTCTTAACAAAACATCATATCACACAAACATTTAGAAACTACATAGCTAGTCTAACTATCTAAAGATTAGTAATATTGCATCAACTATTAAATATGCCCGCCCTACTATGGACTGTAACGAAAACGAAACTACAAGGTGGTCTACTATAAATGTTAAACTAAGTGCAACACAGGGCACACACAAAACGCATTTCAAGCTTCCACATATCTACACATAGCAGTCGTATTAAGGAATGTTTAGTTTGACCTGATAGGTCTTAGTCTGGTACATTATATTATAGGCAGAGATCTGACCCGAAATCAGTCAACAGTATCAACATGCTGAACAAGAAAAGGACTTTATACTGTATAAAGACATACTCTATCCATATATGTTACCTGATCCAAATACATGATTTATATCATTGAAAAATGTCGAAATTGACAGGGCTCGTCCCGTCATCATTATCATGTCCTGGAATGTTTTTGTTTATGTATGTCCTGGAATGTTTTGAACACATTCATGCCTCCATTTTGCCAAGAAAATTTCTAACCATTTGAGTAGTTTGATCACAGATCTGGGGTCGCCAAATTGTAGTGACCACATACTTCTAGGAATGTGTTTATGGTTATGACAATATCTTAACACGTAATTCAAGTAAACAGTGCACATTCTACTATATAAGTTAAGGCACATAATTACTTAAAATTTAATAGCACATTTGGTAAATTTTCCTACATCAGGCACTGGGGTCCATGCGAGAAGCTGTGTATCGACTCTCTCTAACTCCCTCATTGTCTGTACAGTCCAAAACACAATGAATAAATATTCAACCGTTAATTGCTCTTGGAATAGGTCTACCAGAAAATTGAATAACTCAATAAGCTATATAAATTAAGGGACCATGCATGAACTGTTCATGCATTTCTCTTAAGATACTCCTCTGCCCAGCTTTAGGTGTACCAATTTTATCGATGACCCGTAGATTACTACTAGTATTCAGAAGTACGGTGCGAAACATCTCTGATACAAGATGTGTAAGATTATGTTCCAAAAGCTGTGAATACACTCCTGTTGGTACAAAGGCTCTTGTGAATATTCCGTGAACAATCCATACCAGATGCACTTAGTGGGTGCGTCGCTTTTTGTCAGCCGTGTCTGTTCGCGACTCCGAGGTTCTTCTTTTCTCTGGAATGTAAACGTATTGTGGGAATTTCCGTGCAAACCTAGAGCACCGTCTTGCATGTTTGGGTGCCTTCTTGATACATACACGCACTCCGCAAGTACACTTGAGGTTCTTATGTCCATCCAACGACACTTGCCTGTAGAAGGACATGCCACACTCACAGAGGAATTTTGTGCCAGCATCCGGCCTTTCTCGCCTCTCTGGGTGAGCATCCTTCTTGTGGTTATCGAGGATCTGTCGCGTCAAGAAGAAATGTAAGCAGATCGAGCATTTATATCCAGATGTGACGCTCGTCCTGTGTATAAACAACTCATGCTGAGTTGTGAACGGCAAATCACAATGGTCGCAGGTGTAAACAGCCGGAGAAACCGCCCCCTCTTCCCCCCGACCTGACAACTGGGAGCGATGTTGGGTGAGCAGCTCATGTTGAGTGAGCAGCTCCCACGATGTGAAACGCTTCCCGCACTCATCACACACATAGACAGATAAGGATCTCCGGGTTGTAGGAGCACTTTGAGATATCGGCTCCTGGTCCCAGTTTTGGAGGATACTCTTGGTCCCTTCACCGTGTCGGTCCTGCTGGTGCTGTAAACACGCCTCCCATGTTACAAACATCCGCTGACATATATTACAATTGGGTATTTCTTCATCACTGACATGTGAACCGCGAGATGAACTGCGACTTGAAGTCTCATCGTCAACATCTTCTTCCTCATCTTTATAAGAATACCCATCTCTGCTATCCTCTTCCTTCTCTGCTGAGACCATCATCTCACCACTCAGCATTTCATCGTGTTGTACTTCCATGTGCACGTCAAAATCATTTTGGTCAAACAGTACCGCTCTACACACTGGACATGGAAAGAGTTCATCATCTTCCTCATTGTCGACAACAGGAGCATGTTTCACTGCAATGTGCTGCATGAGCGAGATATTTGACAGGAAGATGGCGCCGCACGTCGAACACCGCTGCTCATTTGAGCTGCTTCGACCCACTTGGCGCGAGTAAGGATCTCCGACGGTGAGACGCCGAATCATTTGGTGACTGGCAGCTTGGTGTTGTCCCAGTGCCGCAGAGTCCTTGAAAGTCTTGTTGCAAATATGGCATCGGTCAGGTGCCCTACAAGACAGAAGAGGGGCACTTCTTTACTACATTTACTTCTCCTTTCTAACCTAACTCTTTGAGAATCGTGCCCTCTTATATCATTCCTCCCTAACTCAGTCCAACTTCTATTCTAAACCTTTCTTTCTTAACAGATATTTCTATACATGTATCTTGGTGCGATGACAGGGTTGATGATGGTTCTTTTCACTCATTGACGTATGAAAGGATGAACATAGGCCTTTGGTCCAGGTACACCACGGTTCAACATGTTGAATAAAAACCCATAAAGCTTGAAATCGCCATGTTTAAATATCAGAATACACCATTCTCTTTCACCCTCCTACAACTACATGTTATCAACACTACCTAGTATACATATCAAACGTCAACTAAAGATAACTCCATGCTTTATTTACCACCTCTAAAACCATGCAATGTGTTAAATAAGTTCAGTTATTCCATGACTCGTGCGATTATAAAGAAGCATCAGCAAAATATGACTACTGGCTTCTAATACATAACTGGATACACACACATGCCATACAAAACGCACTTGTTGAATGCATACCTGAAGCCAGTTTGACTACAGCTTATGGTTATTGTAAGATAAACTACTTGCCTTGGGAAGCAGTTGCTCATACTGTTACTATTCCACATATTACGCGGTAGAGGGAACTTGACTGCCTGCGCGACATGATCTAGGACCAGGTTTGTCATTTTCCTGTGTCCGACTGGAGCCCAGTGGATACCGTCCGGTTCACGAAGATGGATGAGATCTCGGAAGTGGTAGTGCAGATCCATGACATCAAATCCAGCATCAACCATGACCTGGAATACATTTACAACATGTATGTGTGCACATATACTGGAAACGCACAACCCACATCGTAATGGCCCTAAAAAGTGGTGATAAACATAATATTACGATTAAATCGTAATACTTTGCAGCTCTGCCCACAACCTCGGATATTTTATAACAAATATCTATTTTTTAAATTGCATTCTAAGTTTGACGTCCATATTTTAAAGTAAGGGCACAATTAAGCCTTTAACATCTTGCTGGTTATAACTTACTGGTTATCTAATTTAGCTTTGTGGTCAGATACAATGTATACAGCAATGTCTTCAAAAACCACTTCACTATCTCTTGCCAATATTAAGACTATTCCTCCATACTTTTTAACATTCCAACATAATCCTGACGGGAAAACTCACCTGTGTGGCGTAGAAGTTTGCTTCGAGGATGTCATAGCGGAGAGTTTCGTTCCTGAAGCTGATTTCCTGCAGCATAAACCCGCCGCGCACCTCTCGCGACACCGGAGTGGCCGTGTTCCAAATGAAGAGTGTATCCGGCCCGAGAGCCAGCGCCAGCCGCCGGGCCAGCAGCTGCATGTTAGTTTGGTACCTGCTCCTGGACCTCGGGCCATACCTGTAACATTTATAATAAATGGTTTAACTGAAACAAAGTTCAAATATATGTCCCAGGTTCATAGCTTTAAGTGCACCTTCAGCAAAAATAAGCGAGTGTTGTCTCATAAATCCATGCACATGCCATGGCTCGCACAGCATCCTATTTTTGAGAATTTGTTAATATTTATTATGTTCAGACGTTGGTACAAGATTTATCAGCCCTAGTCAAACCCCTCCTCTTGCCTTGATGTTCGCATGCCCGTGTCCAGCAGCATTTAGCACGTGTATGAGCAGACATCTAGCTCTACTGAATGATTGCTATCATCCAGGTGGCAGCACCAAGACACAGAAACACTGGCATTAGGGGCTCATCATGTTTCTGTAAAGTTTTGTTCTACTGTGTCCCTTGTCCAATTAAAGAAATCTCCCAGGTCTCTTGTCGCCAACCCCTGTGCCCCTTGACACTTTGAGGGCGGCATAATGCATTAATGTATCATTCCCTTGGTCGTCATGATGCATATATGCAACCCTGGCGAGTGACTCGCCAGTGCTGGATTCAAGCATCATGGGTTGAGACACTCCTGAGGGTCAGCATGATGCACCAATGCAGCACCGGTGAGTTACTTGCCGGGGCTGCATAGGTGCATCATGACGACAAATTTCATATTTTAGTGACATGCGTCATTAAATGGTTAAAACGTCCCTGATTAAAACATGGTCTTGTTCCCTCGATTTGAGTTGTCTGGGCCCTGCATTGACTATTAAATGTAAACAGTAAAACAATAACGGTAGCTGAAGCATCATCACAAATCCAACCAATTGGTCTTTTAATAAGCATTGAATCAACCAACAAGCATGTTGGTGACTGATAATACAGATGCATGTATAGTGAGATGCTAGTACAAATGTAGGCCTACTTTACCTGGTCATGTCCCACACACAGGAGGCCATGGTGACTATATCAGGCTTGTATTTGTGCATATCCTCCAGTATGGTCTCTACATAGTCAGAGTAGCACGAGGTGACCATGTAGTAGGACACCATGTGATAGCCCGTCTGGTAGTGCCGCACTTCACGGTAGTTCTTGCCGTTGTGCATCTCTCCGAAACGACCTCCTTCAATAAGCTCATCCCCTTGACATGTTTTCGTTCCCTATAATTTGAAACCATAGTATTATAAAATGGACTACCTGATACTGTATTTTATCCCCAATTGATTCCCAAAAACAGTGTTGTGTCTCTGATCTTTGATGATACAGTTATTTATATATTATAAATGTTGGCTATAGCCTATACGTTAAGATACATTGTATTGTAACTGTTTTTTGTTGTTGTTTTTTATAACTTGTTTTTTTTTGTTGTTATATTTTATATTTGTATAGTAGCTGAAATGCATACCTTAGACCTCAGCACGAACCTGTCCACGTATTCGTCACACTGCAGAAGGCAAACAAGGTCCTTGTAGAACCCTCGCTGAACTGAAACATGATGAATGAATTTATCTCGAATGAGTCAATAAAAGCTACTATTATTAAGATCCCGATATTAAAGATCAAATAAATTCCTTTGAATAACTTATTCAATAAGTGACATCTCTGCATGGTATTGATACGTTGCTACCGATATTGTAATTGTGACGACACCCAAACTTGTATTGTTTAAACCGTTAATTTAGAGTTCATTAAATTTGCTATTAAATTAATTTATTTTTAAAGGTTTAGATCTTTAGCGGAATACAGATATTATGTAGCTTTACAGTTCAGTAGGCAGTGCATTGTATACTCAGAGATATGGAGTGGGAATGTCTCTTGTATACTACACAATATGTTCATATGCTAGTGTCAGATTTGGACATCATGCTTGCATGCCATATCTTAGATGGCCTCCAGATGGCTATATACATATCGTTTTAATTACCCCCACTTATATGGCATGGCGAGGTCTAGCCCTTAAAGATGCCCATCTCCATGGTAACGACCACCTGTGTCTGCAACCACATCTTCTGTTTACAGTGCCGGTGTCAGCCCCCCCCCCCTCCCCACCCATAACGGCATACGCTGGGTTGTCAGGACTTGGGTTATATAATGGGGGGGGGGGGGTGTATACCGTCCATGGCAAGTGGACGTATGTAGGTCATGAACACCTCAAGATGGCTTATCTAAACGAGTGCCATTGCTATTTACCTGAAAATCCCAGAATGATATATCTATATATCGATTCTTCTAGCTTCTATCAATAGGCATATCTGGATCCATTAGCCTACCTAAAATTAGTAGAATGAATAGGGTAGGCCTACTATCAAAGAGCAAACATTATTCTTTGCTGGGCCAATAATCTTTTATTTTCAATCTTGTTTTTCTTTTAGATTTCTATCATCTAGAATCTATGAAAAGTTTGCCGAATGACCACACCATTTAAAAGCGTTTTAGTCGTTTTAAACAGATTCAGTGCCCACACCGCTTCAGCCTTACCCATCATGACCATGTATTTTGGGAGATTTCCAATAATAGGTAATTACCCGAGGAACTTACCTAGGGTATAGTTGTGAAGGGGAATTAAGGTTCTAACGAAGCCTGTAGCACCTCCTGGTTGCTAAGGGAGGCGAGGGAGAAGACACGTGACCGGAAGTGCAGTTATGAGAGAGAACATTTGTAGGGAATTTAAAGTAATTGAATCCTAAATCGGTAATTACCTCCCCACAACTTAGAGTGTTAATTTTGTTACATTTTCTTATTTATATAACCCATTCAGTGACAAGGGAAGGTGGGTGGGCCCTCGCCTCCCTTAGCAACCAGGAGGTGCTACAGGCTTCGTTAGAACCTTAATTCCCCTTCACAACTATACCCTAGGTAAGTTCCTCGGGTAATTACCTATTCCAACTCAGCCAGCAGCACCACCTGGTGTGCTGGCGGTAAACGAGGGAGAAGCTTTGGAGCATCAATTTACTTTAAATCCCACGATCTCATAAATAAAAACCCAGACAAATTTATTTTAAGTCTGAGTTTTATTTTCAACAAAAAACAAGTCGCTGAGTAACAGGTAACTTTCAGCTTATAACCAATGGACACCAATCACCGGTACCAATCTTCGCATTCAAACCGCGGAAAATAAATTACTTCAGTGTAAACCTGATAATTCAACTCAATCATAATAAGCACCTTATTATTCTGGCATATTTGCCTGGTCCAATAACACCTGACCTAGATCTCTCTGTGGTTCAATTTCCACCTCTTTCTGGTAATGTCTGGCCATAGTGGCAACATTTCTCCAGGAGCCATACTTCATCAAGACGTCCGTACACACTCCTACCCTGGTTCCTCCTGATACACCAGCTCCTCTCAGTGAGTGAGCGCCATATTTTCTGACGTTCACCCCACTCACTCTCATCACATGAATTATCCATCTAGCAATGGTACCTCTAGAAACTGCTTTGTGTTTCTTTACATATGACACAAACAACAACCTTGATCTTCTTAGATCTTTGGTCCTTTCTATGTACGCTTTCAGCGCCTTAACTACACACAATTTCCCAACCTCCTTGTAAGGCTGGAGTCTTAATTCTAACAGCTTCTGGCCTGTTTTTGCCGTTTTCATGGGTTTTGTCAATACAAAAGTTACACTCCCATCATCATGTTCACTCATTCTGTCCAAGGACAACGCTCTGGCCACCTGGCCACGCTGTCCCGTGACCAACAGCAACAGTACCAATACCTTGAATCCTAGATACTTCAAAGACAACTTGGCGTTTCTCCCCCACAATTTTATCGTCTTAAGTACCACTCTCACGTCCCAGAACTCAGTGTATCTAGGTTCTGGTGGCTTTCTAAGGTAAGCCGCTCTTGCTGCCCTTTTCACCCAAAAATTTCTCCCCATTGTTTCTACCCCATTTTTCTTGGGCAAAATAACCGAAAGTGCACACCGTGCTGTGTTGATAGAACCATATGCATAACCTGCATCAGATAATTTTCGTAGAAAGTCACAAACTTGCATTTCTGTACCTTCAAATTCATCAATTCCTCTTCTCACACAATATCGGTGCCACATATTCAAATACAAATTGTATGGCTTTTGGGTCGGCTTCTGCCAACTTTCCAACAAAAAAAATGCTGTTTCAACATTACAGGTACCATCTTGTACCAACCTATTCTTTAGAACTGAAAAATAGTCAATGGGAGACCCTTTGGGTACCGTTGCTGCGTCTGCGTGTCTAGTTGTACATTGGCCTTCTTTCTGCCGATTTCTATTCGTCTGCCTGCCATGTTGCAAATGCGGGTCCACCACGGCGACGCCGGCCACGTAGGTGCGACCACGATGGCCCTCCTTGGTCGGTCCTTCTGGATCTTTCCGAGCACTCTGAGCAAAAGGCTGCAAGGTGGAAACGCATACACAAACTTATTAGCCCATGAAGTGGTGAAGGCATCTACATGGCATGCAAATGGGTCAGGATTTCTAGACATATACAAGTAACACTTTGTATTTATCCTAGACGCAAACAGATCAATTTCTGGTGTACCAAACACTCTACAAATCTTTTCAAATACTTTGTCGCTCAAAGACCATTCCAAATGATCTTTGAACTCCCTGGAAGCTCTGTCTGCCTTGGTATTAGAAATACCCGGAATATATGACGCTGTCACCCAATGATTGTTGACCTCCGCCCAATTCCAAATCTTCTTTGCTACCCGATCACAAGGTTTTGATCTAACGCCACCTCCTTTATTGACGTATGTCTTTGCTGTTATATTATCAGTTTTTACACTAATTTGTTCCCCACTATTATGTACAAAACTCATGAGACCCAAATAAATGGCCTCTAGTTCAAGGACATTTATATGGTCTATCTCATCCTCAGTCCATCTTCCTCCTGCTGTCATGTCCCCTGTCACAGCACCCCAACCTGATTGACTGGCATCTGTTTCCATACACACCGTGGGTGATAGTGGCCTGATCACCCTTACACTTATCCCTGCATTCTCAAGCCACCACTCAATATCACTTATTGCCTCTTCAGTCAACAACATTGTTTCTCTATAATCCCAGTTAGACCTCACAAGCGCAGCATTTTTCACCCTTTCGATGGATTTTATGTGCGCTAGCCCATAATCTACTCCTGGGATATACGAGTTCAACAACCCCACCAATTCAGAGACCACCTGTATTGTTGGATACCTGGTGTTTAGAACATCCCCTGCCACCTTGTCCAACTTCAGTAACTTCTCCTGTGGTAGGTACACAATTTGTTGTACCGAGTCCAACATGAATCCCAGGAATTTCATTACCGTACTTGGATCCAGTGACGACTTCTCAGGGTGTATCACCAACCCTACACTGTCCAACAACCGTGCCAACATGCTCACCGAACTTCTACACCCCTGTTCCGTATTACTGATGATGAAAATATCATCAATATACTGGAAACATTCAATTCCCATTTCCCTTGCTTTAGCAAACAAAGGAGTGAGAATCTTGGTGAAGAACCTCGGTGCACACGACACCCCATTGGGCAGTGCAGTATATTGGTATAGTACACCCTGCCATTCAAATCTCAAATATTTCCTGTGCTCAGGATCTATTCGAACTGAATAGTAGGCGTCACGTAAGTCCAAAGAACTCATGAAATACCCCTGATTCATCAAATCTAATGCAGTACCCAAACCTGTCATTTTGAAGTGTTGATACTCAATATACCTGTTCAAAGAAGTCAAGTCCAAAATCACACGGACCTCCCCGTCTGGTTTTGGCCTGGGGAAAATGTTTGATATCCATTCTCCCTCACAATGTGTTACTTCTTCAATCACATGTTTATTTAACATCTTGTCCAATTGTAACCCCACCTTTCTCTCATTGTCCTTGCTCATGTAATATTTAGACGGTACAGACCTTTGAATTGGAACCTCAATAAAAGGCAATCTGACCCCTTCTACCTGGTTTAACACCCATTCATCAGTCGTTAAGGTTTCCCACACATCTATATAATTACAAATTTGGCCAGCTACAAAGTTCTCAGGTTTATGTACAAGCATGTTCAAATCTAGAGTATCTGATTTAGACGTACCAGGGTTACCTACCTCGAGGCGAGCTACTTCCTCGAGGTGTTGCCTCTGTTGTTGTTGGGCCTGTCCAGCGGGCTGTGATGTCCCACGTCGTCGGGGTCCCGACGTGCTCCTCTGCCGGCTCCTCGGCCCCCACGACCCCCACTGCCGCGGTGAGGGGCTTGGGGTTCTCGAAAACCCCCTCTTTGAGCGTGTGAATTGTAGTTGGAGTCGGAATTGTAGTGTGAGGCACCACGCCCCCTGCCCCTCTGGTTCTGGTTGTGACCACCTCGGCCTCTAGCAGACCCGCGGCCACGCCCACGACCTCTCTCCGGCCCCATCAGATCTGTGACCAACTTGTCTGCCTTCTTTGCTTCTCTCATAGTTGACTCCACATCATCCCCGAACAGGTGTTCTCCGCTAACTTCTGCCTCTACCACAGACCTTGCTACCCGTCCGTCCAGATTTGGCCTGAGAGCTTGTCTTCTGCGGCGTGTCACAGACGTGTTTGCATAAAATGCTAGCCTGAGTGCATCTAGAGAGTTAGTACCAGCAGCTGCTAACTGTGGATCCTTCTTCGCCCCTCGTGCCACCATTAACTCCAACATGGGCAACACAGCAACAATACCTGCCAGAATGCACGACTGAGACAGCTGTAACTCTTTGTCGGCTCTCTTGGTCTGATAGTCCACTCTGTCTGACCGGTAAAACCCCGAGTCCATTCTCGGGGCCAAAAGATGCTTCACATTCTTGGGGGGCGGATACTTCTCAGTGAGTTCTTTAGCTTTTGCCAGATCCTTTGAACTCTTGAACAATGTGTTGAGTAACTTCGCCATACCTGGTGACACCTCCCCAGACACGTGTTCCTGTCCCGCCTCCTGTACTACTTGTTGGGCGGCAGCGGCGAACGGGGAGTCATCCCATTCCCCCATAGGATCCGCCTCCTCTTCCTTATCCTCAGTCTCCTTCTCAGTCTCTGGTTTCTTAGTAGCGGTATCTTTCTTTTGTTTCTTAGCTGGCGGTTCCACGGCAGTTTCCTTCTGAGCACTGGCAACAGTATCAAAGTCCATAGAAAAATTAGACTCCGAGTCACCATGAAGAAAGCTGGCCGCATACTCACTGTCAGCTCGTGTTGACAGCGTGGGCGATAAAGGGTGGTTTTCACCCCGCCTCCTTTTCCTACCACGTGGATAGTTGTTCGCTGCGTCAGAATACACATTTCTTTCCCGGTTGAATAGTTCATACTCTGCCTCCATCTCTCTGCGTTTCTTTTCCAGCATAATTTTATAGTTTGAGAGGCGTTGGCGTTCTCTCGCCAGATAATCCTGATCCGTCGGATCCCAGCTGTCATCTTCAACCTGCCAGTCAGCTCGACGTCTCCTGTCAGGGTCACCGTACAGTTCCGTAGTTTCGGCCATTTCAGACTCTTCCTGACCTGAAGCTTCATTGTCAGTTTTATTTCTGACTACAGACCCATCAGAGTCCGAGCCTGATGTATCACCATGTTTAGACATGCTGCCTCGTGTTGCCGGGTCACAATCCAAGATGGCGTGCCTCGTGCGTATTTTGTCAGAGTTCGTCAAACCTGCAAAATATAGTAAAACTGGTTAGCGCCGCTGGCCAGAAACGGATATATAAAGGTAGAACCTTGTTATATCACGTTTTTTCAATAATTTGGGAACATGTTCCCTATTTAAACACTCATAATCGATGAAAAACTCACCTGTCTCTCAGCACACCTGACTCGTCCGTTTCAAATGTTCGCGATTACTGCACTTCCGGTCACGTGTCTTCTCCCTCGTTTACCGCCAGCACACCAGGTGGTGCTGCTGGCTGAGTTGGAACTGGATCAGTGGATAACTTTTTTTTTAAAGTATTTTAACCGGGTAATTGGGGACCCCCTCAGGCAGGTTGCAATTTTGCACGGCCCACCCCTTTGTGCTATAGTCTAGACTATAGTAACGCGCAGGCTTTTTAAAGGGGTGCAATTTTTTGCCCCCCCCCCCAAATCCACCAAATGACCACTCCCTTAGTGAAGTTAGTCGAATCGAGGAACTAGACTAGTGCTAGTAGTGGTAGGGTTATTAGTAAACAATGTTGACCCCTTTCAAGCTTGATTCGAAGTTGGGGGCTAAATGTTAATCCCTCTGCAGGCTCTGGTCCAGTTTTTATTTTTTATTTTTTTTTTTTTTGGGGGGGGGGGGCAAAAATAGGTCTAGAATGTTTTCAGCGAAAAAGCCTCCCCGTTGTTTTTTTTTGTTTTTTTTAAGTCACTCCCTTAAATGTAAAGCCTGTAGACTTACTTGAATCTCCGATGATCACGAAATGTTTGTTTATCAACAGACGTTTGACGTCGTCGGACCTCCAACGTTCCGTCATCTGTGGTAAGAAATTGAACGACTCGGATGACTGACCCGTTTGAGTGTTAGAACTTTTACTAAAGTTTCACTCAGTGTTTATCAGATTTTCTTCGGTTGATTTAAAGTTAATTCAGTCGTGACATTAAGCAAATCCTTACCTTGTCGATGCACCAGGAAACACTGTATCCGATAGAATTGGTGTATCCGGTTAGAATTCGATAAAATTGACTGAATTTCGGTGTTTTTGAGAGACAGATTTTCTTGCATGCTCCAGAGTTTCCGCACGTTTTCGAAATGTTTCCGGGACGCCACCTGGTGGGGTTGCAACAGGTGCCCGCTAGGTGGCGTCCCGGATAACAGATCCGGATTTCGCGCCACACTCTGCTGCGTCCGGCCCCGTCGAGCTGCTCGTCATTTGGGGCCTAGAGTTGTCGTGATAATACATGTACTTGACTTGTAAACTTTAATAGGCATATATGAGCCAAAAAGGCCTAACATTGCATTTTAGCTAATAGTGGGGTTATACTAGTCTCAATCAGACCTTACGGGCCCGGTAGGCTAGGGTTATACTTGCAGGCTAGCGCTCATCGCGGCGGATCAGTTGCTGGAGTGTACGTTTTTGAATATGGTGGAACTTGATTTTATTATTGATTATTTCAATGCTGGAACTGGAATTTTCTACTATCGGGAACATGGTGTAAATTTTAAAAAGAGGAAGTAGATTTCCATGTATCTTCATGTTTTGAAACGCACCCCCCCCCCCCCCCCCACACACACACACACACTAGGCTATTACGTGTTTATGCCGGGAAATGGGGACTCAGCATATGTGCTGGCAACTGGGAACCATGCCTTCACTGCAAAAATTATCCCTTAAAATTACGGTGATTCACTGGCAACAATTAATGCCAAGCTTTCACCGTTTTTTTTTACGGTCACCGTATTCTCCTAATCCCCGTAAATTTTACGGAGCTTTTCCGTTGTCAAATAACGGTGATTCATCATGATTATATGATGATTCTCTGCTATTCACTGATCATTCTCATTTTTCTTGATTCATTGGTATATTTCCTTAATATCAACTTAATTTCAGGCCTGTAATATTAGGCCATGACAGACATAATCAAATGCCTCACAGTAATATGCAAGTACAATCCATGAGCAAAGGATACTCTGGATTGTTACAAAGCAATTCTGACAGCAGTGTGAATATGTATATTTCTAATTACCACAAATTGGGTGTTTTTACAATCCTTGCTTGTTCCCACTGATATAGAAAGTGACATTATATATTTATTATCTATAATGTACCAAAGGCTTCAAGATTGACCCTGTGATTAATGAGGATATTGGACATTGTTATTATTTTAACACATTTAGATATGTTTTAAAGTGAGAGCTAGGTTTCACTAAAGTCCCCATATCTCCCAGGCTGCTGCCTGGTGGGCAAATATTTAAGGTGAGATTCACCGTAAATAAAAAAACATTGTTTCACTGTACTGGTTTACGGATGTTCAATGTAAAAGTAATGAATTTTACACTGTCTCACTGTAAATCACATCACGGTGATAAACTGTCAAATTTTACACTGATTCCCAGTAATTTAAACGGGAATTTTTTACAGTATGGGGACGGGTTTGGGAGCTCTGCAACACTACTGATTGCATTGTCTTGACTTCTGAAAACATAATATCACTCGCGTGAGCAGCCATTTGGTTATTTGTATGTCTGGCATAGCATCGGGAATTCGAGCCGGAACCGGGTACTCGGCAGCCTTCTGTGTGTGGCAGTGTGTGATGTCTCAATCAAGTGGGGACTCAAGTCTCCAGTTAAATTTCAAGTCTGCGGTTCTAAGGTCATTTGCTATCGGGAATTCCACCTGGAACTGGGTACTCCGCATCCTTTGGTGTATGGCAGTGTCTGAGTATGAAAAGTGGTGGATTTTTCATTGCAACTGGGGATTTTTGCCGAAACCGATTTTTAGGTATCACAAAGCTATTTCCTGCCCAAAACAGGTCTCAATTAAGTGGGGACTCGGTCAAGTCCCCAGTTAAGTCTCGAGTCCCCGGTTCCTTTGTCATTTTTCTAATTTGAGTCACACACAAACTATCACAGGCAAATACATACACACACACATGGATGACCTGCATTTATTCAATGTTTCATGGATTGGAATATAATTCAAGATACCGGTATATCCTCCATATAACTCAGGGAGGTTGACATAGAGCTCCTTGAAGGGAAGAGCTCCTCTTAAACTTTCAAACCAGGGGCGTGGTAAGCAGTTTCCAAGTGGGCGGGGGGGGGGGGCATTGTTAAACGTTCCCTTAGACCCCCACCCCCGGGCCGTCCTCTTCCCCTCCCTCCCTCTTGCTCCCTATAAAATTATTTGCTCCACCCCCTTCCCCCTCCCTTCCTTTACGGAGTCTGTTCCCCTCCCCCCTCCTTCCCTCCCTCCCCCTTCCCCACCTCCCCTCCCCCATGCAATCTAATGTACCCTATATACTAGATTCAACGCAAGAAATGTCCTAAGACATGCAGTATGACAATGTGCTATACATGAACTAGATACATGTATAGGGGTGTTTCGTTTCTTTCTTCCACACAGCAACCAGGTCTGGGCTTGGCGGCGATCGATGGCCTCGCCTCGAATGTCGTCTGCTTTCAGTCATCGATTTTCGCGCGCTTTGGCAGCGGAATGTACCCGGCCTGCAGGGAGGCCACAATACTGCCACGCCTGGTACCAGCGGAGAGCTCCTAGTGCTGCTCCCCTCCCTGTGCTGAGCGGTGCCCCCTAGTCAGCCTCGTTTTAGCTGCAGCTCAGAGGGAGACAGCAGGAGGTTTGGGGAAGGCAACTACTGGATACACTGTACGTCTAAGGTCATCCTACTAGAATCTCTGCATCGTGGAAATACGTCTACGTCTGCTTCATATACAGGTGGGGCATGCTAACCTCATTTGCTACATGCATAGATACATGCAACCAAGGGCACATTGCATTCTAGATTGTACATGTAGTCCCATATCAAGCCTTTCATGGGTTACATGGAGTATGGTGTAACCCTTAATTTACCTCTACTAATATATTTTATACCTCCAGTGTCACTTATCTATAGGCTTGAGGGCCGGCTTGAGGGTAGGGAATACTACCACCCCCTCCAATTGTATTGCACCATATCTGGTACAGATGCCTACAGACGTCTTATACATATCCATGGATAGCACACAGGGGCGGATCCAGGATTTTGGAAGAGGGGGAGGGGATTGATAGGGATTGATATAGAGGGAACCTTAATTATGTTATTTTATCATTACGATTTTATCATTATCTAAAGCTACAAAATGATCCACAAATGGAAGCCTACAGCGCTCAGTAATCTGACATTATATCTGTGGACATCTGCGGTGGGTTATTTCTCCTTAAGGTGTTACAGTGCTATCTTGGTACATCTTGTCCAGGCCTGTGCCATGCATACTATGTTATGTACATATTAATTTTTAGTCAAGAACCATATACAACTCTCCATGGGTATGATGTACATTTTATCATATAGATAAAAATACAATCTATAACATTCCATTAGTCAGTGTATTTTCTTGGTTTAAACCCGCTAATGATACATTTGTATCGAAGATGTATAATATGACCCCCTTCTCTGTTATTCTCCGACACAAGAGATATCATTGCAATATACCCAGGATGGTTGTATACAGATATATGAATGGTCTGATATAGATTGTTGGTAAACGTCCAATGCCATACATATAAGACCTATTGATTATCTGCTAATGTCATTGGATCAATGCCAGATCGATGTTAGACGGTCTACCCTGGGAGTTCTACTTGTGAGGCGTACGTGTGTAACAACAAAAAGATTAACAATATGAAATTTCTAGTAATACAATGACACACAATTATCATGCACACACTAGTAATTCATTACTGTACTGCCTGACAAATGTAGACGAGTTTTCTACTAGTATGGGTCGGTCAGTCGATTATTTTTTTGGGGATTTTTTTAAAGATTTTCTTTTGGATCGTGAGATAACCATGGAGAAAACCCAATTTGCCCTAGGCTTACCATCATTTGCTCCAAGAAATGAATGTCTACAATGATATATTATGTTTTCAGCTAGGTACATCTGAATGGGGCTCTATAGCAAATGGGTATTTCATGAGAAATAAGGCCCAGATAAGGTTTGTTTCAGGTCACCCGACCGATCCTATCAAAACAGAGCCGACCCTACGTTTTTTATGCACATTTTAAGAATTTTAATTTTTTTTTTTTTTTTACACATTTTTGTCTTTAAAAAAAACGAAACAGAAAGGCAGCATGGGTTGTTATGCAATTTTGAATACATTTCCACATTTTGGTACATTTTTGGTCAATTTTTGGATAGAACTTTCAAGTTCAATGACAATGTGTTTTCCAACAGGGGGTGGGGTGAGATTTCACATCACTGTGTGATAATCCCCCAATCTAGCAGTGAGATAACACATCGTTGTGTTTTCTCACTGCAACCTGAGGCACCCATAACTGTCCCAGTAAAATTGTGAATACATTTAAACATTATAATCACGATCATGATGGAAGGGTGTCCTGGCATTGGGCCTGTCCGCCCACTGGACTCCTTAAGGGGCAATCCTACTTGTAAATAACTTAAGTTCCTTATGTATCCTTATGTGCCAATAATCTTCATATATATAATACATCAAGTTTCTATGATTACAGTTGATATAGATAAACATCCATATATGGCCTGGAGTAGAAACTGCATGTCCCATTACTGTCTAGTAGGGCCCCCTAGTGGCAAATATATTCTAATCAAAATGATGACGTTGGGTCATCACGGTGATGACCATAACTAATCAACTGGCTATGATAACCGTAACTAATCAATAGTGATTAGTTTCAGATATGCCTAAGTTTTCAGTGTGTATACCTGTATACATGTATACTTATTACATACACTGTAAAAAGTTGTTGTTCGTGAACAGCAATATGTGCTGTAACTATACAGTACTTTAGCTGTAAAAGATAATACAGCAACTTTTGCTGTACACATACAATTCTGTTACTGTAGATGCAGGTTCGAATCCCACAACCAGCAACCAGAGGGAGAGAGAGCAGAGAGGTTGGAGGGAGTACCATACTACACAGCTCAAATATGACCTGATCTTTTCAAAAGCCTATTGATGCAGGCTACATATAAGTGATTGCCCCTCTAGCTCAGTTGGTAGAGCCGTGGGAGATGTAGTCTGAGGGTCAGCAGTTCCAGTCCCGGCAGGAAACTCTCACACAAACTACATTTCTCCTGATGAAATGCTAAAGTATAATAAATTTTGGTACACTGAAATGTTACTATTGAAAATATGCAGAGGATAAGACCAATGTATCTCAACAATCTGCATGAAAGATAGTAAAATTTACTTTGAAAAACATCTATAGGCCATCAAGATTACACTCCAACTAATGTTAGTTCAGTCCTTATTAGTACATTACTGCAATAGGGTAATTTTCATATTAACCCATAAGACATGAAAAGTCTAGTTCTAAAATTGTCCCCAGGGATCCTGTGTTGACCTCATTACCATTCACACATAAGTAGGAGCTGTTTCAATGCACCTGACATGGAATCACTGGTGTAGTGGTCATGGTTCAGGACTATGGATTGGAACCTGGGGGTTCAAATCTCCAAGATGTTGAATATATGAGCCTTTTTAGAACTCAGGTCTGCGTCTACAGTAGATTCTACTGTAGGTCTACAGCAGAATTTACTGGAACCAAAGTTGCCCCCAATAGTTGCTGTACAGGAACACTACTTACTTCTAACAGTGTATTATGTATTGCCCTTTCCAGATTCATCATGGCAGGAGAGATGGCGATATCCAGCCAGGAGTTGGCCTGCATCTACAGCGCTGCCATTCTGGCTGATGATGACATCCCCGTCACGGCAGATAAGATGGTCACCCTTATCAGGACGGCCGGGGTCGTCGTAGAACCTGTGTGGCCTGCTCTTTATGCTAAGGTATATGTTACTCTCTATAGTATGATTTAAAAATCCTCTCCACTATATATATTAAGTCAAAGGGGGAATAGCACAACATGAACAATTAAGGGTATACATTTGTATCTACAACTAACATGTAATAGAGAAAGAGAAAGTCTGTTTTAAAAAAAGAGATGAGTCATAAGGGACTAGAGAATAGCATGGCTATCAAACTCTTCACAAGAGTCTATATTTGCACATTAGGCCAAAAAAAAAGGTGTGTTTCAGGCAACCCGACCCTAGATTCAAAAAAGGGCCGACCCTAGCATTTTTTTCCCAATTTTGGAGAACTTTTTTTTTTTTTTGATTTTTATTGTTTATTTTTCTCAATTTTTACAAATTCTTTCAAGAAATACAAGCTCCCAGTGACCTCATAGGCCTGAATGATTGATTAACTTCAGAAAATGGCTTTTTAAGAGGAATATGCAATAACTTCTTGATATTCCTAGTCAATAGAGGAATTATTAAATCATTCTGGTGAGTCGCGAGTCGATTTCTCCATTCGCGACTCATTCCGACCTACCTACCCTAAAATCCGACCTACCTACCCTAGAAATTCTGACTATGTTGCCTGAAACACACCTTTTTTCTTTTTGGCCTTATACCTAACATGTATTTGAAATTTAGTTCCATCTTTTATTATTACTAAATTCGAGTGGGGAGGGTCAACTAAAGAACCCATACGTTGCAAATTATGAAAACAAATTAATCTACTAGTAGCCAGTCTATAACTACCACCCGCCCCTTTCATATACAAGTTCTTCTTCCAGGCGCTGCAGACCATCGACATTAAGCAGTTCGTGACGCGGGTGGGCGCGGCGCCCATGTTGGGGGCGGCGGGGGGCACCCCGGGTAGCGCCCCTGGTGGTGACGCCAAACAAGACGCCAAGGAGGCTCCTGCTGCTGCCGTGGAGGAGGAGGATAGTGACGACGAGGACATGGGACTCAGTCTGTTTGACTAAGGAGTATATGTATACTAGTCACTCAGGGGCGGACCCAGGAATTTTAATGTGGGAGGGGTGGGGGGGGGGGGGAGGTCTAGAATAGACCAAAGTACCGAAAAGCGTCTCGTCGCGACCCGTGCTGGCCGGGTCAAAATATCATTAAATCTTAAGAAAAGGGTCCCCCAAGAAACTGTTATTTATTTAGCTCTTGGTACTGTGGTGTGAATATCTACCGTAATGTCGCGTTTTGGGGCCCCGGCGCCTATTATTTTCAACTCCCCTTTACCCCCGGTGCCTATTCAAGGGAGGCGCCTATTCAAGGCCCGGCGCCTATTACTTTAGAGGAGTAAATTCATTGAATCATGAGATAATGTGAAGCTATAAGGTAGTGAAGGATGTATATGTTGACAGTGGGAAGCTATGTAAATGCTATAGACTAGGTGATAAAGCTGCCCCTCGCCCTCAGACATCTTAATTGGCTGGCATCTTTTCACACATAACTGCTAATCCCCTATACTCTCTGTCCTTATACATAATGCATGTAGCTACCCCCCCCCAACCAAATTTGTCTTAAATTACTTAGAAAACAGTCAGCCCCGGCGCCTATTCAAGGCCCGGCGCCTATTGATTTCAGAACCCTCTTACCCCCGGCCCCTATTCAAAGCAGGCGGCTATTCAAAACAGGGCGCCTAAACGCGACATTACGGTATGTCATATAGCAAGAGAGGTGTGTATGTATTATAGCAGACAGCATCCACTCCACTTTCTATGAAAATGGTATGTAGCTATGTATGTGTAGTTACATTATTTTATGTTTGTATGAAAGAAAATGTAATCGTTTTATACGATAAACCCATTTTGGGTGGTTATAATCAGCTAGACGTTTGACTTGTTACACCCCACGTTGATACCATACGTTTTACTTGTAGAAGTTTGTACTTTCATGTGTGAACTTCCAAGTACCTATGTACATGTTGTACAAGTGTACAAGTTTTAAAATGGTTCTTTGCATCGATTGTAGTAACTGAACATGCTATGGATGCTGTGAAAGTAACACATGGTTTCTAACACATTCAAGGCAGAGCCGCCTCATTGAACGTCATGTGATTTACTGGATGAAACCCGACAAATTGGTGTCAACTTGTGCTCAGATTGCGTCCACACAAAGCCACCCATTTGGATTACCTTAGTTGGGCGCAAGCTGGACACCAGTTGACACTAATTTGCTTGGAAGTTGTAAGTAGTATATGGCAATGTATGTTTGCAGATGGTGTTCTCTTCACCCATAACGACACGCTTAGTTTATTCTACACATCAATTGTATACATGCATGTTATATAATATCGGTGCACACTACTACGCAATATTGGAAAGTGTGATAAGTAACAGCATGTCTGTGTCAGCAATTTTCTTGAAGTATCTTGCATGTGTCAAACTTATCTATTTCGATGACTATATTCGACAATTTTGGAATAGGAATGAATGGTGAGCATATGGCCTAATAATATTATGTATTAGTATGCTGATAAACAAAAGAGAGATGCCCAATGAAATGCTCTTTGTGTTGTTAGTTATGGTATATTTATCGGAGAGCAATATACATTAATTGTACTGAGATTCTTTCTACAATTCGTGTCAAACTCAGGAGATTATTGTTTGTTCTATCCATCTATCTCTTCTGTACCATGTTAGAACACATGTATTGGTGAACCAATTGTTATTGTTATTACTTTTAATCCTATAGCAAGAGTTGGTCTAAACTGTAATAAAGAATCGTTATAAAAGTATTTTCCATTATGCCTCAATTTATGTAATTTACACAATGTCTCATATGACATTGTGTTTTACTTGGGCACGCTGGGCTTACCCCAGCACATTTGGGTTTGGTAAGTTTATTGTTCCGTGCTGCCAGTGGGAGCTCAGATGAATCAGCCTTCCAGCATAGTTGTGACTGCAGAGGGGTTTTCGGCGACCTGGCGACCTGGGCCGTTTTTGGCCGTTTTCCAGGCGACTTTTCGACCTGAGGCAATAATTTAAGCGACCTGGCGACTTTTGCACAAACTTGATTATAGGATAAAGGGTCTAAAAAAACGACCTTGCGACCTGAGGGGGGGACCCCTCTGCACCCCCATAGTTGTTCATACATTGCAAATACAATGTACCTCAAAACAAACTCATCTGTGATAATTCCCAGAAATATCTATCTAAAGTACAATTTTGTTTAGTGTTGTGTTAAGGTGGTGTAGATCTGAGCTGGATACTCCTAATTTTGACTAGCCTATATTAGCTTAGCCTATATGAACCCAGGACAAAATTATGGGCAGCTCACCACGGACCCATATGGGACCCATTAGGTAATGTCGACTGGGAAGTCGGTATAGGGAAGGTTACATATACGGTTCTGCTACGTCACATTGTGGGCAAACAAACCCTACATGTGGTCAGGTAACCTCACCATGATAGCCACCCCCAAGGCCATTATTCTACACTTCGCTTTTAATGTCCATGGGATATAGTAATCTGAATCTTTGACCTTACAAGACCATACATTATTATGTATATGATTATATTTGCCTCAGAAAATACATATCTGGCTATTTATATATGCCACAACAGACTGATTCATGGGCCATTCTTTTTAGGGACCGCCCCCAAACTATGTACACAGGTTGGTGGTGAATCCACCTCAGTAAGTTTCCCCTCAATCAATTCAGTAGAAACTATAGCATCCATTTGAGCCTTAAAGACTGGAAGATTAATACTATGATAGTTAGCTCTAACATAACTAGTATCAACCACATCATCCATAATTTTGAATCCTGACAGGACTCCCTCATAAATGTAATCAGCATCAATATCTTGCCCCACTGGGTGCAGATAAGCCTCCCTGTAAAAATTACAAGGCTTCAACTGCATAGCATTACCACCTACCGAGTGCGAACAAACAGCACCACACAAATGTGGCGCCCCCTCTGATGGCGGTCTGTAGTAATAGTCATCAAACAATTCTGAAATGACATTTGCATTATTGACATCATAACAACACACAAGTGTGGGCGGCCTAAGCCAGCATAAGTCATAATCTATAGGACGAATATTTTTTCTCGAGCTGTAACACACATGAGATATTGGGTCTAGAAAAGGATTTTTAATTTGAGCCCCAATAATCTCCTCAGTAAAAATACTAGAATTGATTGCGTCCCAGTTATCGTCAAGTAATATGTCAGAATCACAAAATTCAGCTACAGACTCACCAGTACATCGAGGGTCTCGACCATCTAGACCACAGTGGGTGGCAGAATCACATTCCACCCCTACATAATAGTCACAGGGAGTAGGGTCAGCAGCAATAACTACCTGACCATAGGGTGCATTCACATCACCCTCCACGGCACCGCCAGTGGAACACATATGGATATTATTGGGTGAGCAACCCAAAAAACTACCATCCAGAGGGCAGGTAGGGCTAGTACCAGATCCGGAAGACAACTGTGAAAAAAACAAAAGATCCTCCTCACATGGAGTAGAGACCGGTGTTAACCCATTCACTGCTGACGGCCCCTGATCTAACTCAGAACCGCTAAAGTGCAGGCCCCCCTCTAAAGAGGTACCCACACCGCAGCTTAGACTGTTAGTACGAAGGCAGCCCTTACTTATACCTATAGATTGCTCACCCCTTACATCATCCTACGTACCCGGAGGTACACCAGCACCTCCTGCATTACAAGCCAAGCTTGTATGGTCACCGGAGCATGTGGTACACAAATGTTTATGTGGACAAGGTGTACGTCTGCAAGCCTTCCCCACATTCCACCTCCAACAAAAACCCGGGGGCATGGTATGATTCTGTTTCTTAGTCTTGTTTCTGTTACCACCACTACCACTACCACTAGACCTCTGAGTATCCGGGGGGTGGGGTATGAGCTGATCAACCCCCAGGTATCTGGTAGACAACTCCCAGTCACCATAGCCTAAAGTGTAAGCCCCCGTGAATTCAGCTTTTTCCCTAACTCCCAAGTCATAATGGAAAATGGCACGAGGTTTGAAAATTTTGGCCTTTTCTGTCACAAAGCGGACATGCTTCATGATACTACCCACTGGGAGGTTCTGTTCAGATAAATAAGAGACAAGCCCCATAAGGGCTGCTATTAAATCATCCACAGTCCTCTCCTGTTCTGACTTGTGGTAACAGTAGAAGGACTCAATATCAAAGAAACGCAACTTACGCCTTCTCATTTCTGTGGGTCCCGCCTGCTGAACGTAAATCACCTGTGGGCCCCCTCCCACCTGCCCATTCTGAATAGGACCCACTCCCCCAGGGACTGGTGCGACTGGTGGGTAATTGTAGAAAGGATTGGCAGGGTCTAATGGGCCAGGGAGGGGGTTAGGCCCAGGTGAAGGGTCCGGGACAGGGGGTGGCACTGGTGGAGTGGGTGGCACCGGCGGATTGGTAGTAGGTTGTGTCGGTGTTAGTTTGGAAAATTTCTCAACTAATTGTTCAATCTGAATCCTCTGAGACTCCACCACATCCAACAAATCAGAAACACTAGCGCCCTTTTCCTCCGGGTCGGGTACATTAGCGTCAACCGGGGCGAGATTTAAAGGGGCCATGATATCAGAAAGGTACTCACCGGCGTTGTCACGCCCTTTACCATCCTTCATCGCTGCTTCCACGGCTGCTCTGTAGTAACTACACAATGAACCACCAGGCCTAGGATGTCTGAAGTGACACCCTTTGCAGTTAATGTCCTTGACAGACACAGCCATGGTGAAGTTCAAAGTCAAACCAAAGTCAACTGAAATGTAATGTCAGTGTCTCTGTAAGAGCAGGCGCTTGCAGCAGCGGTGAGGTGGTTGTGAGGCCGAGCTCCGGTCTCCACTGCCCTATATATACGGTGTAGAGCGCCCCTAGTGAGCCAAACCATTAGTCCAGACCTTCCCCTCCAGAGGGAGGTGTGATGACCAATCTGGCCTCACAGGTTTAGTACATGAGAACCCACCAGGGGGGGTATTCCATCTCCCTCCGCTTTACTCATATAATCCGCTGTTACTTCTTATATTTCCTATCTGGCTATTTATATATGCCACAACAGACTGATTCATGGGTCAGTTACCTAAGGGTCACACTCCAATGGTTTGTTTGCCCACCGCACCTCCCATATAAATAGAAACAATCAAGTATATGTAACGTTCCCTATATGTAGGCCCTATGAATGTCCGAGATACCTATTTACCTATCGGGGTAGGTACAAGGGAGGCCGTCATGACTAGGGCCTATTCCACACTAGCGGGACACCAGTGGAGCCACAGGGTGAGCGCCCATAGAACTAGCAAATCCTGTAAATGAGGGTGCTCATACTCTGCTTGGAGAGTGGAACTACTGCATTTTTCTGCATAGTAGGACACATACACTATATTTTATTACCTGTCCAGGATAGTCCAGTGGTTAGCACATTGGACCCATGATCAACAGTACCTAAGTTCAAATCCCTCCCAGGCTATGTGTACATGTAGTTCCCATACCATGAACAATTAAATCTCTTTTATTTATGTGTTAGTTACAACACAATATGCATTGCTAGTTTTAACCTAATGAAAAAAGACGATTACATACTTTTAATGAAAAAATAGGGTATAGTTCCCTGGCCCCTGGCATTGAAAGTGAGGACTCTACCTCTACACCAAACCTACTGACTGTAGCTGACCTCACAAATGGCATACTTATGAAGTGAATGATGAGGTAAATTACATGCGAACAGTAATATAGTGCATTCGTCCCAAACTGCCATCCAACGTCGAAATCAGCGTGTGCATTCACCGAGGCGCCCTCTGGGCTCAACCCGCTATATTAGTTCTCGTATACATCACAAGGGGGCGAGACTGCGCCATTGCACGGCGCGACTTGCACGGTTCGCTCCGAGGTGGCGGAACACGAGCGGTACCATGGTGCCCATGGTGGTACTGCAAGACAGTAGACAAGTGACTGACATTCTCATGTAAATTATAAATGCACAGAAAAAAGTCCCAGAGGTGTTCTGAAACTGAGACATTAACTATTCAAGGCAGGGCCTACATCGATATCTCATATCTAGCCTAGTGGATATACATTTATAATTGTGTCAGACATTTATGAAGTTGAATTATGTTATCGTCACTCGAATTTGAGATTTTTCATGAGATATGCTTTTATCTTCCGAGTTTACATAAACATTCTATGGCAATTACAAAACGTGTGTCCAAACGTGTAATCCTAGACGCTCCTTCATTCTACAATATCAGTTATGAACAAGTAACTTAGTAAAATGCACTTTAAAAAGGTGGATAACACAATAATAGTTTCAGTAAAACTCTCACCTCACGAGACCGTTCACCGCAAAACACGGGGTATTCATCGACTCTTCCCGTATCAAAAATAACACAAATTATAACGTAAATCATCTTGGTACAAGATGTATTTCTGAGGGAGTTATGGTATGTAAGAACATGTGTATGTTATTTTAACAATCAAAAATAGCTTCCATACTTGTAGCCAAAACTTAAAAGAAAAGTGCTAACGATGGCTGCAGTCTACGATGTATGACTTCCCCTCACCCGTTAAAATGCACTCACATTGCATGTGAAAAAAGGCTGTGTGTGATGTGGACGCAATGGTGTTTTATTGTGGCATCCCTAAGTTGTGAAACCGAATCCATAGAGGCGTGCATGATGCAGGGGCTGGTTGTTCTCATTCAAAGGGAGATTGAATGGACTGGATTGGCCACAATTAAAACGGGATGCTTTGTTATCAAAGAAAATCTACTCGGTGTCAAAGGCTTTTGTCACAAGATGCACTTGAAGGGGGTGGTGGGGAGGTGGTGATGGGGGTGCATAGGGAGGGGGTGGTGGATGCTGCATTGGGCTTTGAACTGTCTGTGTATGTGGGGGGGGGGGGGTGGCGACAAATTGAGTAGCTAGGCAGCACACTACATTTTGTAGCTTATACATCTATAGGGCCCATCAATTGACTTAGATTCCTAATTGATTTCTCTATAAACGTCCCTTCGGATTTTAAAAGTTATCGGGTATGTGCATGTATTTGAATATGTGTTTCTGTAGTCCAATAATAATAGATAGAAGCATATATAGAGTCCTATAGGCATATATGTCATATATACTCCTCTTTAGGTCTATGGCAGGAGGTATAGATATACCACCTTTACCTCCACTAGATCTATGATAGAAGGTATAGATACCACCATTACCTCCACATAGGGTGCAACGATTACGTATCATATATTGATCCATACATGAACACCCGGGCACTTATTAGATGTCATGTGACGCCCTATGATTATTGGAGACCTTAATGTAAGGCATTGATTTATTTGAATATCCACTAGCACTGACGCTTATTCCCTGTGCCTATTCGGTATCACACTTGATGGTTATAATTTAAGTACATGTACAGTATAAGTGTAGGTTTGACATGGACCGTTTTGCATATTGGGTTAATCCTTCATGATGTGCGTCAATTAGCAAATGGAAGAGTTGGGAGGGAGTGATCATTTTTGGACCCCCTCCCCTTTTAGAGGGGGCCCCTCCGACCGAATTCAGATTCATCATAGTCTCATTGCAGCCGACCTCTTTCAGGCATAGTAAATCACGGGATATTTCACACAAAAAAGGTGTACCCTCTCAAGGGGGCCACATAATTCTAAATGCTAAAACCATACATGATTCCCCCCAATATGAAGCTCATATGCTGTATCATCCCTGTATTTACCTTAAAACATGGACAAGCGATATTAAACTGTAAAGCAAAGGGTGGTGGGAGAGCAACATCACCATTCACCGTTTTGGGAAGCTGAGTCAATAACCCAGTCAGTAAGAGGTGGGGGATGGCCTGGATGGCGTGAACGAGCCTTATAGAATATGGAACGATGACACTTGAGTCTTTGCAACAGCGCAAGTGGCTTTTTGCTGCTACTAGTGTGGCCGGCGGGGGCCAGGTGGCGGTAGTGTGCCGCCACCATCCCCTGCACCTGGCAATACTAGTAGGCAATATCTGCAAGGGAAACGTGCGTGCATGTGTGTGTGTGTGTGTGTGTGTGTGACTGGGGACAGGGAGGGGGATGCCATCCAGCCACTCCCCATACTACAACAGCAGCAGAACGGAACACGCGGCAGTCCCAGCCGAGCCTGAGTAACAGCAGAGAGATGGAGAGGGGAGCATACATGATGATGCAGATGCTTGAAGGTGTGATGATTTAAGGTACAGGAGGAGGAGGGACATCTACCACACATAGAGTCAACAGGCAGAGGACATATATCGTTACTCATTGGGTGTACAGGAGGCACTGTCATGAGGCATTAGTTTAGTGTATAGGCATACCCCTGGACGTAATACACTATATTCTACTCCCTCCAGGGTCTTCTGCATCCCTCTCCCACAGTGGAACCATAGAAACAGGAATAGCCATATAGGATACTGGAACTGCATGTGGGTCTTCCAGTGACTGTTGCTGCTGTACTGCACTAAGAGGGGTCCCAGACCCTGAGTGAACTATTATTCCTGTATACCATAGATCTCTCAACATGCACCCCACATGCAGCTGACATCAGCATTAACAGCGCTCCTCCTGCTAGTTCTGGGGACCACACTACTATACTATCTGCCCCCCTTCCTCCAGCAGCAGTAATCACATCTCCATCCCAGGATCCACACGTGACCACTGGATCCCGGGGAGCACCACTCTGTAAGGGTATAGCACGCCAGGTGCGACCCGCCACCACCACCACCCACCCACCACCACTCTGCCCACCACTACCACCACGCCACCACCAGTGAGACTGGGAGAGTGCACCACCGCCACCGCCACCACCGCCACCGCCGTGACCGGCCACAACCACCACCGCCGTCAGCGGGTAGGGACTGTAGACAGACAAGCAGACTCAGTGACTGGGAGAAGTGTGCTCAAGTAGAAAGAGTTTAGGTGTGCTACAGCAGGGGACGACGCTGTGTGCCCTTCCTCCTGCCCACCTGCCACTTCTCACTTAGAGTTAGAGCAGCAGCCCAGGAGGAGGTGGTGGTGGCACCCTGTGATAGAGTATCAGGGCATTGCTCCAGGACATACACCTACCTGTACCCCCCACCTCATACCTGCCTCCTACCCCTACCACCACTACAGCAGTCGCCTCGGTGCCGACTATCTGGAGGAGGAGGGCTCTGCGACCGGCGCCAAACCCTGGAGTACCCGGTGGACGATCCAGCCTGGAGGAGTGGAGTACTCACCTATCACCAGGAGGAGCCACCCTCACTGGAGGAAACCCCCAACACCTGGAGGAGGAGGGTAGTCCAGGAGTGAGGCCGACTCTCAGACAGTCCCAGCCTCGGCACGGTGGACTGTGGACGCGCCAGAGTTGGTAGTTTACTACTGTGTGTACCTTGTGTTAAAGGTATACCCAGAGAGAGGGGAGTGGACTAGTTGTTCTATACAGGGCTTCTTGATTCTAGCACCAGTCTACCACCAAACACTATATAAACATCTCGTCAGGGCAAAAACGAGAAGAACTCAAACTCTTGCCTGAGCAGGACTTGAGGTGTTTGGGAGCCCTGTTTTGCTGTTGATTCCCTCCATCTGGATTTATATACCAGGCTGGGAGTTGGACCTCAAAGCTGGTTTTCACTCTCAAAACTCACTTTCAGCTGCCACTTTTGGATTATCATTTCACCACAGAGCCATTTGGGGATACTTGTTCTGGATTAAGAGATTACATGGACATTTGGCTCTCACTCTGTGGAAGTTTTAAGTTTGTTGATCAATTCTGAGTTGGTTCTGTTCTCCCTTTGAATAATATATAGGCTGAAAGTCGAACATAGCAGTGTTCCACTTGCTTTAATTACAAGGGAGACCCAACGTTGTTTTATTTATTGAGTTCCATTTCTTGCTCAGTTCAATTTTCAAGGATTACAACTGCAAAGTCACAACAACGCACGGATTTACTAACACAAAGAAAAAAACACCCGACAAATTGTAGGTCAAGCCAATACAAAACAAAAGGTCCCCCGGTTGGGGAGTGGTACTATATAGGAACCTAACCGGCCCGTGGTGCGTTGGGAGCCCGCCGGGGTATGTGGTAGCCCCCGGTCTCTGTTCCCGGACTGCCTCCCGCCGTCCCCACCATGAAGCTGACCGTGTTGGTGGCCGCTGTGGCCGGCTTGCTGGCCGTGCTGGGCCCGGTCTGCCAGGCCTCCTTCCAGACCACCTTCCAGACCCGGGAGTGCCCTCAGCAGTGCATGTGTCAGGGCCACTCTGTCGACTGCAGCTTCCGTCGGCTGCCTGCTGTGCCCACCAACGTACCCAGCACTACTGAACGGCTGTAAGTATTGATGATATGGGAAACTAGTGGTAGGCTTTGACGTTGGCCTTGGTAGCTGCGCGGGGGCTGTATCATTCAAGTTTTGAATGAAAATATAAGCTCACATTATATTATTCAGTCTGTCATCGTACACAATGAAGGTTATGTTATATCCACATGTATTTGTAGTGAATGGAGCATATATATATTCATTTCTTCCAGTTGTTACTTTTACATGTATTGGTACATGTGGTTCAGAAAAGGGAAACACTGGTCGCACTGGTATTTTCACTCAAACGCATACAACAATCCAATAACTGATAAGCGTGAAGCTCTATTATGCTTATAATGCATTGTGGATATGCAAAATATAGAATGTGTGAACTTTACCCCACATTTATAAAGGCATTCTCTACAAGCAGCGTACAGCAGTGGGATCCACCTTCCCCCTTTTGGTCCCCGCCCCCTGCAAAACAAGCTTCACCAGAACCTAGGTAAATAGTTAAGGTGTGCCGCACATTCTATATTTTGCATATCCATAATGCATTATAAGCATAAAAGAGCTTCACGCTTATCAGTTATTGGATTGTTGTATGCGTTTGAGTGAAAATACCAGTGCGACCAGTGTTTCCCCTTTAAAGGGTGGGGGAGGAGTGGGGGTGGGTGTAAATTGAAGGTTTATGCTTTTTACCAGCCGGATATATCGGTTATAGCCACTCACATGTGAAATGTATCAATGTTTATCTCTATTTGATTTTGGTTACTTTTCAAAACAATGCATATTTACATGCTACATTTCGGATGATGATTTCCAATCCTCTGAGCAATACATTGGCCTTCATATACACAGCCACAAAGGTACAAACAAACTTCAGGTACATTGGTGCACCCCTACATCAAATGTAACCAGAACCTCCAGCACCCATTCGGTAATACTGCACACATATAGTCATAAGCCCCTTAATGCCTCCATATCAGATAGATCACAACAATATAATAACCCATAGCCCAACCGTCCCTAAGCCAGTCCCTCTGGTAATTGCAATTAATGGTGGCAGCCATTAGGCCGGGTGTCTAATGGCTAACAGGCCCATTTTCATGGCCTTAATAGCATCAGTACAATCCAGAAAATCCCACGCACTGTGCCACCCCTAATGATGCTAAACCCTATGCATGTGTGTTGTACTTTTAGCGGATATTTATTAAATACAAGTACAATACCTGCACCACCGCCTCATTAATAATATATGTATCTGGTTATCTCAGCAACTATCCAAATAGTAGTGCAGTTGTGTATCAACACTATCTGGCAAAGTCTCCCCACTTGTGTGGACGATTTTTGGGGCATTTCTTATAGCCTGAGTCAGCGGCAACAGTGGTCAAAACTGAGGCTTTCCTCTCTGCACAGTAGTAGCTCGCTGTGTTTCTTCGGGGCCTTTCCCCTTTATTGGCAGCTGCGTGGGGTTTGTGCTGGGTGTTTTTCCTGTGCCTTACCTCCTTCTGGTTTCCTTTACCCATGTTTCTTTAAGCACGTGGGCGCCTTTATCCCCAGGTGTCGGACTGTTATCCTATTCCCAATGTCCCGTCCCACCCGCACTAAACCCCTATAATGACCCGCCATTGTGCCACAAACAAAATGTTTTAATTGGACTAGAATAGAGACCCGTGGGAATGGAGCAACAGGTTCCTTCTCCTGTCTGAAGTCCTTCAAAAGGGGAAGTATTTGTTCAGCAACATTAGGTGTGGTGTATATTTAGCGGCCATTATTATGGATGGAAATAGATTTGGTAACTCTCAGCGTGATGTGGCTTTGTGGATCTCTTGTTTCCAGTGCCTCCATTGGGATTAGTTACTTTGTATTAAACTAGGCCGTGGGAGTTAGGGCCATCATGTGACAAATGTTACTAAGTGAATATGAGAAATGTCAATGTATATCAATCAACAATGTCAATGTATATTTAATCAATAATGTCAATGTACGCAAAGCAATAATGTCAATGTATGTTAATCAATAATGACGGTTTATGTATGGGGAGATTGCTATGCTCAGCTATAAAAGAACCAATTGTGTGATCAAACTACAAAAGAGAGCGTTCTCTGGCAAGGTGGCAAGCGTTGTAAAATAGGAATGGACGAACGAGGTTATAACAAGCGCTGCTCTGTGTGGCATGGCCACCTGCATACGAATTCTTCCAAGGAGACCCTTGGACAGTGGAATGGCAAGGGACGGTGGGCAGCAGGGGTGGGGGTCCTCCCATCAGCATCCCCCACGCATCAGCACACCACACCCTCCTCCTGCACCATACCCCCACCAAAGACCTCAGAGGGCCTTGGACGGCCACTGCTCGCCACAGCGCCACCTAGTTGTCATAAATCACAGTTCCTGGCCGTGTCATGTCGGCGAGCCTGACTGGCGTTTCGCCGCCCTCATATCCCACTCTCCACCACTCCCTCCTCCCACACACGTCCCCTTCCGCCGATATTTTATTGACGCCCAGCGCCTTGCAACACCCCCACCCCTTGCACACACACCACGCCTGTAGTAAAGGCCCTACAGTATGTCGCCGACGCCGACCACCGGACCACCGGACACGGTCGGCGCTGTACTTCCGCCCCAAGACTCGTTGTCGGCCCATCAGCAGCAGTTACCTGCTCTCTTAGCCCTCACCCAGATACCCTCCTGGCCTCCTGACCGCCCATTTGCCTTCTGGTGCTAGTTTTCAAACCCCACCCCCACCCTGCCACGCCCCGACCACACAGCTATGACCTGGCTGCAATATACCTGCATGCAAATATCTCTAGCTATCCAAGTCGCAGCCACAATGTTACTCAATTTATGTATGTTTTACAGAATCTCCAATTGTTATTGAAGACGATGACATGTATACTTTCACGTAACACTGTATGCAGTCTATCAGCAAAACGGCTCAGTCACTGGAGTCTTGTAGAAGCCACTCCCTGAAGCCACCCCCAGAAGCCACTCTGCATGTGGGCTTCTCTTCCCTTCTCCCTTGTCACCGGCCACCTCTCTCTCTCCCCCCCCCCCCCCTTTCTCTCTCTTGCCTCACACGTCGTATAGTACCAGACCAATATCCAGACATTGCATTTCCAACATTTCGACAGTTTTACTGTGACTAGACCAATCCAGAAATACTGTATAACGATGGTTTGCATGTGTCAATTTCTCGCTTCCCCATCCCCTCTAATACCCCGTCCCCCATCCTTCTCAGTGGGTCACGCACCCTGTGCTCTCTCTGGTCATCCATCCCCATTTGGGTAAATCACGCTCCCTTCACTTCAACACGGGCCCTCCACGGGGCACGTCCAACCCCTCATCCTCACCTCAACCATCAGCCTCTCCAGGGCGCACCGGGAGGGGATGGAGCCCAGTGGAGAGGGCTACAGGGTGATGAAGGGTCCAGGGGTTAGGGGTATTTTGATGTGGGAGTCAGGAGGGATGTGGGGCATGAGGAGGGTCATATTGGGGACACACTTGGGACTAAAGGCTATCTCCCAACCCCCCTCCCTTTCAGGCACCCTTCCTCTTCTCCCCCTGGAGAATATTACTTGGCCGTCACTCCTCATTCCATCTCCAGCTACACCCCGGGGAATCACTCACTCTGTGGTATCAGGGATCCATGTAGCAGTCTTTAGACCTAATGATATCGTATATAAGTGAGTCAAGTGAGATGCAATACCTAATTCGTCTCTATTCTTTATCTACATGCATTTGAACCCCTTGAATTGGAATACATGTATAGTTCAAACATGTATGGTATTATCAAACTTCCAGTTGCATATGTATGCTAGGCTTCCCACACCCATATTCTCACAAACTCTAAGGAAAAGGGATGGACCCCAGATGTAGCATCTTCTAAATACTACACAAACATTGCCTTTACAGGCTTTGCACATGAGATTCACAGATACCCAGGAGGAGGTGGGGATGGTGGTGGATAACGGACGGCCCTGGAGGAGGGGCGGGGTGATAAGTTAGCGGGTGGTGGAGAGGCGGGTACAGGCCCTGCCCACCCTGTAGCAGGAGTCACAACGTCCCCGTACCACTACTTCTTCTCCAGTAGCTGAGGTGTATGTACAATCAGGGTGGGTGCAGATACAGTGCCAGCGGCGATATCAGGATATGGGGAGACAGTCAGGGAGATACTGAGGTTACTGAGACAGACATTCAGACAGAGACATAGATGGGTAAAGAGGGAGGGAGCGACAGACCTTGCACACAGAGAATCTAAATGCCCCGGCTCTTGGTCTGAAGTGGCTATCCCAGGTTGGTCAGGCATGACCAATGCTATTCAAAAATGACTGAGGCATAACAACATATGTGACTAATGCCTTACTCAAAATGACAATATTAACTAACCTAGGCTAGTCTTACAGGGAGCCAAAAAATGACTAACTTGGTTTGGTTATAGTGGCTGGTCATATTGGGAGCCAAAGTATATCAGTGCAGAGAGAAGCAGGGGTATAGGTACATGTATACTGAGAATAATGCCAGATAGTGTGAGAAGGCTTACAGCGATAGATCTACAGTGTATACAATATGCATATCCAACGTTTTTACCGGGAGAAGCTCATAATTCAAAAAGGGCAAGGTCTGAAATACGACGCAAATTCACACAGCAAAATATGAAATACAGGACCTGAATGAAAATCTAATGTAATAAGCCTTTCACATAAACATGTGTTTGCGCCAAATTCTTATATTGACTGAGCGAGGACGTATACCGTACACACTGGCATGCTTAATGAACAAAGCAGACAACTGTATACACTGGTATTATAGTCTCCGTATACTGTAATCCTATCAGGGACTGAATCACCATATGAATCTTTTATAGGGTGTGATTAGATTTCTCGGGTGCTCTACTTAAAGAATAGTACAATGACACAATCTGATTGCCTTTGTTCAGATAGTGGATAATACCATCACAGTGCAACCACAGCTGGTCTAGATTCTACAATTTACATAGTTGTGTCTTCTTATAATTGTCGTTGCTGGGCTTAGTACACTAGTTCCAGGTTAACAGTCCATGTTATAGACATGTTCAGGTGCCATGTTACTTTCGGGTATCATTTACTATTTATGTTGTGGCCTCATGTGTAATCGATTCAGAATTGGACTTGCCATCTAAGACATGGCATGGCTACAAGTATTTAGTGCATTCAGCGTTGAACTTGTTACTTAGGCATAGCCTCATGCATAGTGGCTTCGATGTATTATTGGCCATGGTTGTAAGTCATGACGTCATGCATAGTGGCTTCAGAGTAATACTAGCTATGGTGACAAATCATGGCTTCATTTAAAGTGGCATCTGTGTACTACTAGCCACGATTAAAAGTCATGTACCCTCAGAGTAATACTTTGCTAGGAAAATACACCATGACCTTATATAAATGATGGCCTCGGGGTAACAGTGGCTTCAATGTATATACAGCAGTGGCTTCAATGCATGTACAGCGCTGCCAATGTAGGACATGCCACGATTATAAGCCATGGGCTTATGTATGTTGACATGTAGTGTCTCGAGAGATTTATTACATGCATGTATTATACATCATGGCTTCACATACAGTGGCTTCAATGAAACACCTGATTATAAACCATGACTTCGTGTACAGTCGCTTTAGTTTAGGGCAACACTTGCTATAAATTTAAGTCATGTCTTCAGACACAGGGGCTCAATATGAAATAAAAAGTTGAAATTTGGAGCACGATATGTTTCAAGCATCCAGACATCTAGACATATGCATGTGTTGGTGCCAGACCACACATGCAGTATACTATAGACCTAACTAGTCCAGCTGGCTTGTGAAAATGCCATGTGTACAGAGCAGGTGCCTTATAATGTGTATCTGCATAGGTCATAAGTTACTACACATTTTTACTACCTTGGGGCTAGACACACGTGTTCGACACAATGTTTACATTCCAAATGTCGACTATAATGCCTCGCACAAGCACATTCCCCAGCTCAAGGCACATATATCTATCCATTGGCAATACATTTGTATTTTATAAAAAGGGTGTTATGTGTCGCTTCTATAAACTAACATGTATGGCCTGGTTATATGGACAGACTATCAGTGATATTCTCTCCATATAACCAGATCTCGTTACAGATAGAAATGGAAGAAATGCCAAGAGTGGCCATAGACCCATGGATTTAACATAGATCCTCAGAAAAGTGAGCGTCACTGTCGTCAAAAGCACCTACACCTGAAAGTCAGGCACTGCCTGGCATGGGCAACCACTGAATATAATAAGCAGTGGTCTAAACATCAAGGGGGAGATCCAAGTGTTCCAATTCACTGGAACAGGGTAGCCCACTGTGGTCACTACACTGAATACCTGCACCTCCTGTGCATGGACCCCTGTACTTTCCTTGCTCCCTACAGTGTTGTAGGTATGCATGCCATGTGCTTTAAGGACTGCAGCAATGTTGACACAAAGCAGAAGGGGGGCTTTGTTAAAGTGGCTCCATTTCCAGTTTAATGCATAATTGTGCATTCTGGATCCCAGCAATATTACTTATTATGCATAATCATGAGATAGCGGCCCTTTAATGCATCCAAATGCATACATTTTTACCAGAATACAATGCTCAAAGCAGAGGGGGGACTTTCAGTTCACTACCCTGTTTCTGGAAATAGAAACACATGACATCCACCCTGAGGTTTAGCTAAGTAGGTGCCCGTGCTGCCTGCTTGGTGAGAGTGCTTTCGGCGACAGTGACGCTCACTTTTCTGGGGGGTGTAGCTAGTTTTGGTACTTATAGTGACTACGACAGGAGGAATAAAATGACATGGCACATAGGCATTTTATAAAATAGACAGGGCAACCTGAAGATTTCTGTAAATCGACGGTGCGACATGGACACTTATCCAAATCGGTGGAGGACATGGGGATCCCCATCTAGGGCGCCAAGAATGGGATCAGGTAGCAGGGAGCAGGAGCTACCTCCATGGTCGGGGTGGGTGGCTTTGCGGCCCGTGTCATTGTGTCTGTGGAACCCGTGTAGGTACTCCACTGTGTACAAATTCAGGGCGTCTGGTTGCCTGATTTCTACCTCTAGCCACAACTTGTGGAGAGCTCTTCACACTGGGGTCATGGCATGTTGGAGCCGCTGAGTCGGTGTCCCCAGTTGTCGTCTGCCATGCTGTTATTTTTCGCAAGACCTTGGGGTGAGAGAAGCACATGGCTGATGGCCAGCCATAGACTGACTGCTGTCCCCAGGGAGGTATCACCCTGGAGGTTTCAGCACATCCCACTCCTGTGTCAGCCTTTAATGGTTAGGAAATCCTTGTAACATACAGGCTTCCCTTTTGCCTAGCTATTACCCTTTATCCAAAGTAGAGTGAGTAGCCATGTTGCAATTAGTTATCATAAGAATTAGACACATACTAGTGGGCTATTATAAAGAAGCCATCAACCACTTATAGCGATTTATAGGTCTTAATGATTAGCCATAATCTTAACCAGCTAGATAGCCCGATTCTGTTTCAAATTATGTCACACACGTCAGGGTCACCGAAACATATGTTTTTTTTCCAAGTTTTCATCTAAAAAAATAAGAATAAATCTTCAAACACATCTCCCTCACCTCGTATTGATTCTGGCTATTTTACAGCTGATCATCGTTAAGATTAGAGTGATAACAATTCCGTTTTTCACAAGAAATGCTCATGGCCGAAAACTGCGAAGAAATGAAGCTCCCAATTTTAGACCAAATATTGATATAAAGGACAAGGGTTCAACAGTTATGAGCCAAGGAAGCAGTCCAGTTTAGCATATTTTGAGGTTAGCTATCCAAGACCATGACTACATTTCAAATAGATATCTGAGACAGAAGTGGCATTTGTCGGCTTGTAGAGGCTACATAAGCCTGACATGTGCATAATTTATATGTATCCATAGTTTGCGGTGTGCTAAAAGACTGAGCAAGTCTATGTCGGGTTGGGGTGTCTGTTTCCCCATCACAAATACTGAAACCGATCGCGGCCTGGACATTTTCCCTCTGACGAACGCGCATGCGCAAGTTCTTCGCAACATGTCGTATGCACGTGACCTGACGTCACAAATGTCACAGCATGACGTTATGGTGTGAAAAACGTCACGGGCACGTGAGGACATGTACAGAAACTCATTCTGGGAGACTAAAGTAGGGGGTTCTCTCTTTGCTGACATTCCAGACAAGATAGCTTTGCATTCTAGACAGCAGTAATGGCGACGACCATTTCACTTTTAGTCAATTCTGTGTAGTGTCTAAAAGCAAGTGACTTGAGTTGAGAGTAGCCGTAATAGCTGCTCCACACACCTGTGCAGAATAGGTGGTAGAGAAAAGGTCGTTCATGGAACTATCCATGAAGTGAACTGAAAAGCAGATAACAATGTTGTTTAGATGTTGTATAGATAGCCAGTGTAATTCCCATATAGCATGACGTATATTGTGACATGATCATGATGTTAAACAGCATACTGGTATCATGCATCAACTTTTCTAATTTCAAGAATAAAAGAGAAATTCACCCACGCATTTCACCCATTGTCAAACAGACACACACTGATCAACACAGGTCTAATCTAGAATCCCTCCAGGGCGTGCCATGGCCAACAATGCGGAACGCACCCCTGCACCCTGGTGGTGCGGTGAGAGGCCCCTGTGCGGGTGGCTATAGGTCATGGGTTGTGTCTTTAAGTTGACGCGCCGTGTGACGTGCCCTGCTGATAAGTGTCCTGCTACCCCCCTCTAACCATTTACAGGCCGCATGATGCATTCATGAAGGGCTGCATTCATACATCATGCCGATCCTTTGGGAGGGTATCAAACCCGTATTATGTTCGGTGCGATGGTTCATGATTCATCACTGGCGAGTTACTCGCCACTTGCCAGGGCTGTATTCATATGTCTTGAGGATAAGATTCATACTTGATCTATGCAATATGCAGCCTTTTAAGTGTTAACCACCCCACCCCACACCAAAACACCCTGTCGGTCCCACACTCTACACCCTTCTCTACTACTCACAAGGGCTACTCTCTTATCTCCATTTACACTCCTGAGCGATGCCATCCTCCTCCCCTTATGCATGTCGTAATGTTTCCTTTCCCAGAGTTTACTAAACGTATCATTAGGGGTATCATGAGGGGTATGACACTTCCCTTTATCTTGTTTTGTATGACTTTGAACTTGTCATTTGGGCTTCCGTGTTCTTAAATACTAAGGGGGAATAATAGGATATAATCTTATGTGCTTATGGTTATTTTATGAAAAGAGAATGTGCGACGTAGTTTTCCATCAATTAATTTCATCATATACATGAGTTGCAAATATCAAGGCATTCAAAGGTCGGGGATAGTTGTAATATTACATTTGAACCATTTGAACCCTTTGTGATTAAGTTGAAACATATTGTATTAAATACTTTAGTCAATACGATATTATTGAGTATATATAGGAAATGATGAGCACAGGCTATTAATACTACAGGTACATGATATATCCCCGGGGTATATCTTATAGACTTACTAAGCCCAAACATGCCCCACAGATTCGAGTGTTTTGGTCCCACATTCCTGAACATGTCGTTTCCGATGACCCGTCCCTCTGCTTCCGTCCCTGCCCCATCCTTCTACGTCAGGTCTGTAGGGGGGGGGGGGGGGGTGGATCTCCCCCCCCCCCCACCTCCAGCATTCACCTCTCCCTGCTCCTGCTCCTGGGGCGTTGACAAATGCCGTTCCCCACACGCCGCTCTTTGTTAACTTGATGTTGGGCACAGCTGCGTTGCGACCTGGCCACTGGAGACTGGTCCCCTGGCTCTCTCTGCTCGCCGCATCACTCTTTCACACCTCCAACATCTCTCACGTATCTCGTCCCCTCTTTCTGCCTCCCTACACTCTTTCCATTTGCTCGCCAATTAATCCATCTTAAGCTGCTACCATGCCGCCCCGAAAAAAGGCCACTCAGTCAGTACCTGCTCTTTCATTCCTAACAGCTTAAATTGGCGGAAGGTTCAAATGTCTGTGTTCTCTTTCTTCTTGCTGAACCAACAACTTGGTTCCTTGCTTTATGTCCTATACTATCTTCCTCAATTTCTACAAGGCCTTCCCGGATTCTCACCAGCATGTCTTCCTATATAAATCAAACTATTCTATGCATTCTCTGTGTCTGCCTGCCTCCTGACTTTGGGTCCTAACCGCCCTACCCGCGACTCTCCCTGTCTTCCTTCCCTCAGTCCCTGCAGTACATGCATGTGTGCAATTGCCTGCTTTCCATTGCCTGCCTGACATTGCCTGCGTCCGAGGCATCGCATTGCCTTCCTGCTATTGCCTTCCTGCCATTGCTTTCCTGCTATTGCCTTCCTGCCATTGTCATCCTGCCATTGCCTTCCTGCCATTGCCTTCCTGCCATTGCCTTCCTACCAGTGCCTTCCTGCCATTGCCTGTGTCGCAGTGCCTTTTTGCCATTGCTTTCCTGCCATTGCCTTCCTGCCATTGCTTCCTGACATTGCCTTCCTGCCATTGCCTTCCTGCCATTGCCTTTCTGTCATTGCCTTCCTGCGTACCTTTGCCTCCCTGCCATGACCTCCCTGTCATTGTCTATCCAGCCAGCTAATACAGTGGCGTAGAAAAAAAGGGGGGGGGGGGCCAGGGGGGCCCGGCCCCCCCCCAATCACTGAGGAGGGGGGGGGCTGGATATGTTTGGGCCCCCCAAAAATTTGTCAAGACCGTACTAAAATTCACAATTGTTACCTCTCTCGCTTAGAATGAAGATTTGCTTCCTACGCCTCTGTAATAATTAAAGAGATCAGCGAAAAGGCGTCAACATCGGTGGATCTATATTGCTCAATGTCACTGTGTAAGGATGTGTGAGCTGTGGGCCAGGCTTTATAGACACTTCTTTAGCCTTCAACTAGATATAAATCAGGGCCAGCTGCAATCAACTTGGGCGATAATAAAAGGACGCTTCATAGACTCACATTGCAGTGGGAGTGGCCCAGAGGATATTTGAATGACTTATTAGACTTCACCCTAGTATAAAGCTTTGATATATACGTCATGTTATACATCATTGAGATATACTTCCTATTGATAACAAGGCACAAATGGGACTAAGGTGGACTCAGGGTGGACTGCTCATCCAGTCCAGTAGGATCCTATACTCATTTTCCTTCCATTGGATCTCTTCTCTGGAGAGTTCCCCCGGGAGAATTCCCTTCCCACAGACTCCCTTATAATAGGGCATTCCATGACAATAGGTTGGATATGGTGACTACCGTCCGTCCCACCCTCCCTCCCTCCCACAACCTTGTCTAACCTTGACTGACCTCTGGCTAAAGCAATTAAAGGCCTGAATGAGGCAGGGGAGGACGGAGCTTTTCCCTAGCAACGCCACACAGGCCTGATGCTTGATTGAGGTAGGCCCCTCTCCAGCCATCCCCCGTCCCTATGCTATAGCCCTGCGGCGTAAACTCTTATCGCTAACCGCTTTACTTGCCCACAGTCGACCATATCCGGTTCCGCGTTAGTGTTCAGGTAGCACAGCACTCTTTCTCCCATCCCCTCTTTCCCCAACTGTCCCCTTTTTAATTGGCAAACAGTATCTAAAGGCCAAAAGCTGAGGGGAAACTAAAACTAAAAGTAAACTCACAAATGACTGGGCATCTGACTAAATAGACTGTTTAGTCAGGAACCGTTGGGTATTTTTAGACATTGCTTCCTGGGGGTTAAGGAAAGTAACACTTGTATGGACTGTCACTAAGTGGATAAACTGTTTAAATAGGCAGGGGATCGGTTTTTGGAGGTAGATGCTGGAGGGGTAAATGAAGTAAAGAGTTGCATTGGCTGCTGAAGAGGAGATCACTTTCTAACCTGAGTGAGTGCCAGTGTTGGGAACCTATTATAAACTGCGCCATTGTCTTTGTCCTTTCAGTGACCCTGCAGACTAAGACTATTATTGTATTACTGACCCTAACTCTTCTATTGTCTTGTATTTTCAGTGACCTGCAGGGTAACAATATTACGATCATCAGGAAGAAAGACTTTGCTAACCTCAGGAGCCTGCGCATCTTGTAAGTACATTACAGTAATCATTGTCTTTTCATCTCTTAACAACAATCTGTGGGTCGTATAGCACACAATGGATAGGACACTACGAGAAACCGCTGAGAGATAGTGACTGATTGGAGTATACTTGTACATAGACCTCATGTATCATCTATGGTTTGAGAAAATCAGAAGAGTGACTGGTTTAAGAAAGTAAGAAAGATCACTATATTATAGAATCGGTGCGAGTGACAAAAGGACCGTGATATAATAACCCTGTACAGTTATCCTCTTATTTTTCTAGATAGTTTCTAAACGACTAAAGAATATAACGCTGATAGTAAACTTTTTGTTTTGGTGAGACCCCTGGGCCTACCTACCTTTTCATGGAATCATGAGACCCCCCCCCCCCCCACCTGGTTTGGTTAACTGACCCCAAAGGGCATGCCCTCTGTAGCCTGATACTAGACAGGGAACCCTAAATCTTCTGCTGTGTTAATTGCTACCTGACAATGACCGTTTACAGGTACTGTACCTTGTATTGTGCCAGGGGCTGTTGGGTTGTGATATTAAGCATGTAATAAAGGTACAGGTAGAAAGCCATGTCATGACCTATTCTCTCAACCTCTACCTTAGCTGTCCCCCTTGATTCTGCCTATCATTTCAAAGTCTATCATTGACTATGCTGCGAGTATGCTTATGTACACAAAATAACAGAAATTCAAAACTTACAGAAAGTAAAGGAATCAATACAAACTGAACTGACATATTCACCCCACATTACAGGCAAACATATGCCATGCAAGGATATCAATAATACAAATTATATGACGTTCCCGACGGCGCCAGTATACACACCTCACCATGGCAGTCATGGATATGACATGCATACATGACCATACAGCCTCTATCTGTGTATGGGATATATAGAAAGGCAGGGGGGGGGGGGAGTCTGCACAACAATCAGCCGGCGTGCGTGTTGGAATTAAAGTATGTCACAAGGTCACAGAAACGCTTGGCTATATAAGCCTGTATAGCCTCTCTTTCATCTGAAGCCTAGTGCAGCTCCATAAAGGTTCGTTCTTCCTCTATACACGACAGCATCAGGGAAATGCACAGCCTCATACGTGATTTATGTATACTGATATAGAGAGTGTTCATGAATGGCCAATATCCATGTTCTGTGATGATAGAGGTTGCCATGCATATTGTGACGTCACTCGAGGGATAGCGCTAGGGATTATCGGGCGGATTTATAATGCCCATGCTGATGGTGTGGGGTTGTAGGCAAAGTATTACTTTTGTTGGTAAAGGTAAGAGGCCTACATGAAATCCCATTTCGTCTCTATTCATGGAAAGTACCTCACGACCCAATGATACAGTAAAATTACCTCTATCCATATTTAATGTCCCATCACTTCAAGCCTATCATTGAATATAAAAATGAAATAGTGAGTACCAAACCTGGGCCGGTTAAACGAGGCTTTCAAATATTCTTGAGTATAATGATGAGCGCATTAAGGCTCGGGTGCTATTGATATGATGCACGAAGAAACCCTTATAGTCAGAGCACCACATAGCATTAAGCCCTAGAAACCCCACTCAACACCCTTTACAAGCACAACCCAGGCTTCCATCCCCCAGCTGACTCCCTAACACATTGTGACACATTAAAGCTAATGGCAGCTTCATAGGTCTCATGCCTGAAGGCAATCCATGCCCCCACAACACAATGACAAATCTGCCTGGGGGCCCCCTCAGACCATAACAAAAGTCCAGCTTAGGCCTCTGTGGTGAGCAATTAACATCTTTAAGTTAAACGGCGGCGGTAGTAGTTGTGGTGGTGGTGGGTTGGAGAAGGGGGACTGTGTCTCTATTCCGAAAGTGGATCCATTTGAAGACCGGTAGCTCCATGTTAGTGGTTGGCCAGGAAATCAAGTCTCGATGCCCCCATCCTCCTCCCCTGCTCCCGTGTCCCCTCCCCTCTACCCAACAGCCCCTATGCTCATCCCAACTACTGCTAAAAGCTCCTCTTTTACAATAATGAACCGACTCCATTGTGTTTACCAACAAAAAGGGACGACCACAAAAAGAATTGTAACCAATTAATCTACAGCCAGTGGGGAGGTGAATAACGGCCATAGGGGAGTCCTTAAGGGGAATGCATTCTGCTCAAAATAGTAGAAATAAAATTACCAATAAAATAAGCCTCTGTGGATTTAGAAATGGTGAGGCGGGGACATGCAACTTCGGAATGAATGGATGTAGCTGTTGTTGTCCTATTAAATGCACAGACATGGTCATTTTCATGGATGAAGGCTTCTAGATTAAAAAAAAAAGAAACTTGTCCAGGTGATCGATTTGCTGAACTGACCAGTTGAAAATGTTATTTTGTACATATGACATATATCTAATACACGTATATGACGCAGAGTATAACCCATATGGACACTGGATGCTCTAAGTCCCCAATATCATAGATGCACACACCATTAATTCTTTATGCTGTGGGGTGGCCAAGGGAACGTTCCATTAATTAGATAGAGTAGCTGGGACCTGGCTTAGCATTTCATTAAAATACAATCTGTGGAGTGTCTGCCTAGTATGAATGAGAGCATGGGTGGGAAGATAATTAAGAAGTAGCAGGGCTATAGCATTTGAGGCCAAGGGCAATCAAACTTTGGGTTGGCTGAAACAAATTATGGTCCTTTGGAAATATAAAACATGCATTTACACCATGCATATTACAACATTGCATCTTTGGTCGCTACGACATGTATCAGCTCCAATAAATTTAGCCACAAAAAATGTATTTCATTATATCTCCAGGGGGTAATTATATTAGAAGTAATTAATAATTAATTAAATGAGGTTGTCACTACACACCGATTACTGGGTACTGATGCCCCTCACTATCAACCTCAAGACAGAACATGCACTACAGATCCCTTTTTCTTACATGTAAACCTAATAAAAATCGGGAGCTGTAATCTTAATTTAGATTTATCTACTGATAATGGAAGCTTATTGAGATGTGGTCATACTGCGTAATGTAGCAGTAATAGGCAGCACTGCCTAATTTAGCAGCATTAGGCAATGGAGTAATACAGCTTATGAAGGAAGGCTAATGACTTTGCAGAACACATATGATATAGGGGTACGTTCAGAAATGGCGTCACCAAATTTGGGACAATTTTAAAGGCCCACACTCTATATTTTAGAGGTTTTCTTTAAAAAAATGAATGTACGGTAGCACCTAAAGCCACAGTTCAAACACTTTCGCTTCTCCAAATCAATATGACAAAATCGCATATGGCTTTGATGACATACTAGTAGCTCCGTTTTCACGAAGAGCTAGGGGATATTGACCGAATGGCTCTTGATTTAGATGTAGACACTATTGTTTATAGATTCATCCACATGATACAAACAGGTACACCGTTAATAATAGAACAATAGTAACCTTTGTTTCTGCAAAGACACCGCAAAAGGCAATTACTAGTAGATCATGTGATACCTGTGATGACAAAATCTATAGATCCACAATAATAAACTGCCTTTCATCTTTGTAATATTTGAAGATGCCATGAGTTCAAAAGTTATAACGTCCTTGATTGTAACGTGCCACTGCTGACTGATATCGAGTTCAGATTGATGAGGATTCAATACTCAGAAAGTGGCTCAGGTATGAAATGCTCTCTCAGTGGTTAAATGTGTATTTATGAACGCCCAAATGTATGATACTGCTTTGTCAAGACTACATACACAAAACAGGTGTGATGAATTCTGGTAGCAGTCAACAGGGATAATGGAAATGGAGGATGTCACATTTACCTGGTGGGGTAACTATAAAGTAGCGGAGGACACAGAAACACCTAGACATTGTACTCCTCAGCTGAGTTGCTCAGAGCAGTTGGTCTGGCGGCTGAAACACCTCAAGGCTTATCTAGGTCTCAGTATCGGATTACATATATTGGCTTCTTTTATGGGAATCATCCTGGATGATGCTATACTATATATTTTGCATCATATGGATTTACCTGAAGCGAACTAAGTGATAATAAACCTATAAGAACACATATGCCAATAATAACGTCCCTATGCTAAGGTACTGGATACTGATATAGAACTATGCATACACAGTACACTGAAACCTGTAGCCATTGGGCAGATTTCCAAATTGAGAATCTCATTTCAAACCGGTTGACTCAACTGCAGCATGAGTCCATAGTTTGACGCACTGAGCACGTCAGCCCTCCTATCCCCTTCTAGCTGCCACCCTAGGATATACCCAATCACCGAGCTAGCACCAGCCACTTAATTACAAGACATTGGTATTTTTGGAGCATATGCCTTCGGGACTGGCGGAAATAGGAGGCGTGTCAGTTGCATTTAAGATGGTGACGAGCCCACTGTCTCAGGAGTTGTAATTAAAAGGGTATCTAGAGCAGCTCTGTGATGAGGAGCAGCTCACTGTGAGTGTCCCTCAGGCCTGACTTGACCCAGATGGCTGCTGGAGACTGTAGTGAGCTGCTCATGCACTGTTTTAGTCCAGACTCATACCATAGTCTACCCTGAGACAGACCTGCGGCAAGATACAGGTCACAAAGCTTATTTTACATAGCTTATTCAAGGTGGTTGATATGTCCCTTTTTGTTAAGTACTCACAATTCTCTCACAACCCTCTCACAATGCCCAGGATACGCTTTACACTATGTATGTGACTTTTATGAAGGGTTATTCAATACATGGCTGACAAATGACATAGATTGCTTACAATATACATGAAGCTGAATTGTTTTGGCAGTATATGAACCTACATCATTATGAGATACAATTAAAATATGACTATTGCTTGCGATATCGGTGGGTTAGTGACTATATTTGTGGGGTCCTTCTGAATAAGAGTGTCAGTAAAGCTAGAGTCTGAGGTTTAGCAACATCGGGAGATCTTCAACACATGCCAAATATGCTCCAGAAAAAGCAGTGACATGAAATAGGTCATCAAATAGCTAGCTCTCTCAAATTGGGTAGATGTACAGTAAGGTTATCAATATAGTATAAGGTTCAGTTGCATGATTCTGCAACAATTTGCTTCAACTTATTCAACCAGGACATTCTGGTAGCTGAACTTGGGAATGGCAGTGTAGACCAGGGTAGGAATCCAATCTGTTCATGCATTCTGTCCTCAGAGATATAAAGCACTAGCTCTATACAGAATTTGGTATGCATTTATTTTATTACTTGAGGCCACCATGGCATATATCTGTACATGGTCTTCACATGCGACGGTTAGATCAAAGGCGATCTTGTGGGCTACTAAAACTAAAAGCATGATATTGCAAGTAATATGACTATTGAGCTATCTATGGTCACGAGTGGTCCATATGGAGCACAATGGTAGCTTTCATCATTGGATTACCCTGCCCTTATAATAATATCATATTCATCAATGGTTTCGTGCTCCCAAAAACTCTATTTCTGGAGCCAATATCGATATCGTATACGTCTGTCACGCCCTTTAAAATGCCACATGATAAGAGTTTCTCTGAAATAGTGCTAAAATCGCTGTCTCATGTTATATCTTCTGTACTTTATACTTAGATACCTGTCTATACTTAGATATAGCTGACACCCTGCAGTAGAGATCTGATAAAGGCACATTTGTATTTAAGTAACCCTATCGTAGACGATTTATGTCTAGGCAGTCAGATTACTATGGATGTGGCTGGGGAGTGTTTTTATGACAGTACTTACCTGTAGTAAATGTCACTTCTCACATCAACAGAACCAACCTTACGTCTATATTATTGTGATGTAAGATATGCCATATGTTCTAGTAGAACGGACTCCTCCCGTTCCCAACGTGCTGCAAAAGAGCAAGTAAGGGAAAGGGAAGTAAGGGATATCTGGCTGCTACTAAGGTGGAAAATACCACGACAGATGCACATGCTTTTCTCAAAACTTAATGCCATTACAATGAAATATCTGAGGCAGATCATATTGGGAACGGTGAGGGGAAAGGAAGGAATGTTCAACCCTTTATTCGGTAGACTGGGGTGAAGTACAGCACATCCGTTTCACAACCTCTAGGTATTCTTTTTTGTAGAAAGAGGGTACACCAGGGAGAGGCATAGTATAAGGAAAACACTATAATTAATGACATTTGGATGAGAAAGTAACAGTACTTGAGGGATCCAATTGTGGTCGTCCATCACAGTTAGGATTCAGGTATCCATTGGCGTTATTACCGTCTAGCATACAAACCTTAGGTGGATTAAAGCCTCTGAGCCATCATTCAGAATTTAAATAATAACGATCAAGATGTTATATGATCGAGCACAAACGATTAGCATTGATCCTATCCTAAGTGACACCAAACTAAGGTGTCACTGGTTAGTTGACACTGACACCTGTCCCATATATACAGCAGGGGCCCTGACTTATAAGACACATTATAAAGGGCCTAAACTTGATACTTAACCTATGTTAAGTGTTTTAAAGGTGTGTTTTAGGAGGGTGACAAGAGTTATCATTACAGACTCGTGTCAGGTGTGTTAACCATTGTGGGGGCAGGTAGGGTAGACAGGGGGGAGTGGATCAGGTAGCAGAGTCATTACCTGAACATACCACCAGCCAGGTATCCCTCCTGTACCTCCTCCTATTCATCCAGGGACCACCCTCCAGAACGTACCACCCACCTCTACACCTATATACCACCCCCCCCCCCCCCACACACACACTCCCCTACTTCCACATACAACACATTCTTAACGCATTTACTTACTTTGGATTTATTTTGTTTCTAAGTGGACTGGCAATCCTTTAACAAAATCAATGTCCCATTCATAGCTATACCGATTCTTAATGAATTAGCTAACAACGGTTCATATTGTATATATTATATATCCCTTTAGACCAAATTTATAAGTCTATAAATATTATTCCATGGTCGCTATTTTGATCATGGTTAGATTAAAGGCATGGACATATGACTGCTTTATTTGAATTACTTGAGTTTATTACAGTGCATGTCAATCTTTAAAAGGAATATATGTCAGTCTTGATGATATCTGAATATCAAGGTTGATCTGTGTTGCTGGGACGTTCTGTACCCACTGTGAATCGGATCAATGGTGATCCAATTACAAATAGATCTAAGATAGGCCTATATCATAATCTTTGCGCCAGGATTTAATAACAGTACACGTAACAGTCCCAAATGAAAGTCAAATTCACCTGAACACTGACGGTGCCTGTCTGGAAATGAATGACGCTGGAGTCGAACAGACTGGTGGTTGTAATGGGATACCTAGCAATCTACTTCTACCTACACCTCCATTGCTACTTCCAGACACATACATAGAGCGACTACACTATTAGGCCAAAACAATGTTTGTTAAATATATAAATACAATACAAATACGAAATACACCCGACCGACGCTGTCAAAACACAGGAACGACCCTACTTTTTTTATGCAATTTTGAAGAAATTTCCAAATTTTTACCAATTTTTGGTCAATTTTAGGGTATTTGGAGAGGCTGGCTAGTACTTTCATGTTTAAAAAATTATAATTAAAAAAAGAAAAATCCGACTTACCGACCCTACATTTTCGTTCCATGTTACCTGAAACATAATCTTTTTTTTTGCCTTTAATACGTTCAAAACATGTGCTATATCCCTAGATTTCAGAGGCAGTGGAGAGTTTTATAAAAGCAAAAACTGTGTAACCATGGGGGAGTATATGTAGGGTGGCAGATATTGTTAACTCTTATATTGATTCTAGGAGTGTGACGTTGTTACGGCCCAGTGGGCACAAAACCTTGATTCAACGTTGACAACTGGTTGATATAGGGTAGATCAACATGTTTTCAACATCGATGCAACGTTACTATTTCAACGTTGTCAACCAACACCTGTTTCAACATTGATGCAATGTTTGGATATCAACCTTGAATCAACCATGTGTTTCCCGCCTTTCCCACTAGGTGCCTCCACAACCTACTCCTTAGCAAATCTATGTACATGCTACATCTATTTTCCCTAATTGTAAGCTCTTATTTTCTCATCAATGTATACAATTGGTCAAAATCTCATTCATTTTCATTGACATCTATGGTGTGTGCATTTGGTTGACATTTGGAATTAAATGACAAGAATAAATGCATGGTTTCAGTAAGACACCCTTTATGTTGCTAAGAATAATAGATAAAGCCTCAGTCTTGACCAGGTTAGTTTGAAATGGATATGAATGCCTCTTAGTGTGATCACCAGAGGTCATTCATGTACCCCTGCCCTGGATGGTGCTAGAATTTTAATCTTGGAGAAATGGGGGGGGGGGGATGTTGCAATGAAAATATATAAATTGTAAGGAATGCATCTACATAAGAATACTGCATTTAGGTTGAAAACATAACTATATTCTTAATCTCAAATTATCAATATCAATATCAACCAAATGACAACCCTGTATCAACTGTTGATATCATGTCGCTACACACGTTGAATCAATAGTGAGTTTAAGATGACGACGTGTACGGCAACGTGTACGGGTAGCGTCACAGGTCACGTGGGGGGTATCCCCATCTAGCCGTACAGAACTTGTAGGCTAGACGTTTTGGACGTGTAGATCCCTATCTACACGTACGTCAAGGCATAATCCAATTAGTAAGAATTTGGAACTACATGCAAAGATTATGAGAAGGTCAAGGTATTGGGGTGGTATATATGTACCCACAGGACTTATTAGGTACCTCTGACTTAAATGTATCTCTCTTTAATTACCCAATTGGTGGGGCTATTCTAGCTGACACTCAGTCACCTGATCAATACTTGCCTTCTAGCCCCAAATGACCCCTAGTATAGCTCTATTCTTAACCAGATGACCTGTACTTGTACTGGAACTTGTACTTCTGGCCCCTGACGTTCCCGTATACGTATACGTTGTCGAATCTTAAACTCTCTAATATAAAATCAACTAAAGTTTGCCCACTGGGGGACTATCCTTTTCGTGTGGCTGGTCACATAAGGGGCATCTGATATAATTATTTTATAATGTGCGATGTCTCAATACTCTCTTACGAATGTATAGATCCTGAAATAGCAGCCTTATTCGGTATGCAGTCATTTATTTGACTTTATAACGTCCAATAGAATGTATTAGTCATTGAAATATGAGCCTTATCCTACCTTCGTCACATTACAATTTAGTTAAATCATTAGTCAAGAGGACAAAATTCTGCAATGCAGGGGTAATCCTTCAAAACATATTTATCCCTGCAGTCAGCAAAATTAGCAATGCCAAATGACTATCATATTACCTCTAGAAAACTACAGATGCGTTGAAATATTACACACTAGTAATACTACATGGTCTCGGTAGCAGAGAAAATGTGAACCGATACAGTTAGCACCATTAGTGCGGGATTTATTATTTTCTATTGTATATTATGTCAATAATGAATAGCTTTGCAATTCAGATGAATAATACAAATTATGGACATCTATATATCACTCCCATGATTAATAACAGCAGTATTATGTTTTTGATATGATATAATGAAGCACCATACAATAGGGATTCTGCAGTGTAGAGCTCAGTGCTTTAATGACATAATTTGCCCCAGGCATTTAAGAATTATATTTGACACCTGATTGAAAACTACTCATTATATACAATTCCATTAGCAGCCGTTCTATGCCAGTAACACCTGAGGCTACATTTCTATCATGGACTTTGTAGCATTATTATACCCCATTACTGCCTATTATACCATAACAGGCAGCTCATCCTATGTAGCATGGAGCCATTTTACCATTAACTCTTTAGGGACGGCATCATACCCCTAGTCGTCATGATGCATGGATGCAGCACTGGTGAGTAACTCAAATCAAAGTGCATTCAAACACCATGCCGACCCTATGGACTTGAGACACTGCCGTGGGAGATGCACCCATGCAACAGTTGCGAGTTACTTGGTAGGGCTATCATGACGACAAATGTAATCTTTTAGGGAGATGCCGTCCTTAAAGGGTGTGACTGAAATAATGACGACCTCCCCCCTCCCCCACACACAACGGCACCACCTCCTGAGTATGTCAGATGGGGCACTCCAGCAGGAAAAAGAGACACTTTCCGGCTTAAAATAGTGCTAAACCACCCCTCCATGCTGGAGTGGGGGATGAGAGTGGAGGCACCATGCCCACCTGTATATACACTATAGGGTGTCTGGGGTGGAAGCAGTGACTATGGGATGCCAATGAGTGTGTGTTTTTGGGAAACCCACCTACTATAGGCTGATGAATAAGAAATGAATATTAATTAAGTCGATATTTTGTAAAAATAAAATGAAGCAAAAGTAGCCATGACCTCGTAATATCTTATAGGACGTTGCTATATGAAATACAATGAAATAGAATAAAATATTATCGGTGGTCTTCCACGATTTCATTTTAGTTTTCAAATGATTCTATTACTTGGGATATGCTATAGTTTCTTTTCATGGTTGTTGGCTAGCCTGTGTCAATCACGATACATTATCAATATAAGTAGTCATGGTTAAGGATCACCAGGGTATGAGCCCTACTACTGTACTGGTAGATACAAAAATGATTCTCTGTCAGTCAACACGGATCAGTTATGAAGTTTAGATTAGTAGATAAACAACAGATAATGAAAACCCAACACTGTGGACACTGTAGTGAACGAAGGAAAACATGTTCTAACATGAGATCATCCCTATACCATATAAAATGTGCAACTTTACTGGTAACTATATAGTATGCCTACTTTTACAGTCCAACTGAATCCTGTTGAATTTGGAAATTATAAAGTTATTTGGCATACTATAGACCAACCATAAGAGTACATGTCATTCTAAATTGACAGACATACCTAAACTTGCTAAAGTAAGCCATGATATTTAAAGGGACATGTGTGCCTCTCTGAATGTCAATGAACATCAGTGTACCTTCAGAGAGCGTCACTGTCTACTACAACAAATAGAATAAAAGAATAATGAAAACAAATAAAAGAAAAGAATATTGAAAACAACAATACAAATCCACTATACAAACGATCATTGAATATAAATAATACATTTGGCACCCCATGGTAGCTGGGCAGGTGGGTTGTAGTAGGGGTGTGTGGTGGGGTGGGCGGGGTGGTGTGAGGTGGGTGGGCGTCAGGTGTGTGTAAATACAGGTATTGGGTGGAGGTTGTGTCCATTGCTGTCCGCCTGTATCTCCATACCACCGAGTGGCTGCTGAGTGTGGACGCTCTGTTGGATGGACAGTGTGTATGTATTGGGACAAGAGTGGTGAACCTTTAACTCCTTACCCAGACTCCTTACACACTCATGGTATGCTGCTCGACATCCCTCCATTCTAAGGCACTGTCTACTCCAGGGTCTCCAAGGATATGGGAATTTAAGAGCACTAGAAACAGTAAAACGCCGTGCTAAGGGAGTGCTCATTTTTTAACAACGGGGGGGGGGGGGGGGGTGGTGGATTTGGGGGGGGGGTAAAAAATTTGGACCCCTTGACCGGGGGGGGGGTAAAAAATTTAGACCCCTCTTGGGGGGGGGGTGAAAAAAATTCAACCTGTTTTGAGGGGAAAAGCCCGCGCGTTACTATGCTACAAAGGGGCGCGAACGCGCGCGATTTTCGGCCTGCCGGGGGGGGGGTAAAAAATTTTGACCCCTCTAGCGGGGGGGGGGTGAAAAAATTTCGCACGCTCCGCGCGAAATCTCACCACCCCCCCCCCTGTTGTTAAAAAATGAGCACTCCCTAAAGGTCTACGCCTAGACAGGGTAGAAATGATAAAACATACATGATATGGGGTGCTCTAGTCGCCCTTGTCAAAATAGTTGAAATATCTCAAACATTGCTTTATAACCTGTACAATTCTATTGTACTGCATATAGACCGTTCAAATGTGGCAATGCTAATAAATTGTATGAGTGGTTTAGACTGCTTAACGTTATCAAATACACCCTACTCTGACATATACTAAGTACATACGATAGACAACTTAGACATTAAATACTGAACACGTGTATGGGCTGTCCAACACATCATATGCTGTTTTATGTAAGTTTACATACCTATCTTTATCACTGCCATCTACCAAAGACAACATGTACAAAAACAGATCACATGGTGTGATATGTCTTCTAGACCCCCTTTAGTGGCACCACCTACTAGCTTACTATTTGTAATGCTATTGGGTTCATGATTCTGGATAACATGTGGTTCCAGTTATAGTCAGTTCTATGAAAACAAACTGAATTTATCTGGATCCAGATTGGACGGAATTGGGAATGCGGACGCCCTCTGATTTCAGAAACATAGTCTTTATTACCCCCGTCATCGCCACTATATATCACTTCTCAAATCGACTAATGTTGTGGAAGAAATTTGAAAAAAAAAGTACAGATACAGGGTGTGCACTATGAAAAGCAGTACACCATGCATACAGAGAGTTTTTTCTACGCTAGGGGAACCGATTGAAATAACCTTATTTATATCATACTACAGGACAACAAATAAGCCCTGGACTGACATCCAGTCAATGTTGCAACTTTCACGAAAGTAAACATTAAGTAGAATAACAAATAAAAGGGAAATAAAACAGAACGAGAAGTCGATCCCATTGCCCTCTAGATCACATGCTATTCTCGCGAGAGGCGGCGAGGTCCGACGAGACTACAAGCAGGAGAAGGGCCGGCAGTTGTCACCTCACATAACTCAGCTGATTTAAAGCTAACCTTCCCTCCAACCCAGAGTGGTCGGGCTGTTTTCGAGTACCATATAAAACCAAGCAGAGGGCTTCTTTGACTCTTCCCCTGTATGTACCAGTCGGTAGACAGCTCCCCTGCTGTTCCGAAAAGAGGTTTGTTCTTTGGCTTGGTAATTGATTCGAAAGGCCTTTTCGGTGTTGTTGGTTTTTCTTCTTGTGGTAGGACTAATGGACAAGATATGTTCGGGTCAGGAGCCTATGTGTGCCCGGGTGGAACCGATTGGTGGTAACAGTAACACAGTGACTGCTTTAGGTATGGACTCTCTGCTACAATGTTACTTAGCTAAAGCTCAGACTCTCTGTTACCAGTCAGGAGGATAGTGTTGCTTAAACCACAGCGGAGGGCCAAGACAAAGGAATTCACACCTTGGTTATTTCTACTTAGACTCACATAACCTTCTAGCTGTGGTTTAAAATAGTTAGACAATGGTTATGAAAGGGTAGGTAGGATTAACCACAGCTTATAAAGCTGTGGTTAATTCTATTTACCCTTTCATAACCATAGTCTAACTATTACATAAATGTACTAAGTCACTGTATAATCTCATATCTTTATGTGTCTATACTGAGATAAAGGAAGGACCATGCGTATATGACATAGTATATAATCAAGGTACATTTGCAAATCATAAAGACATAATGTGTAGCATGCATCCTAGAAAGTGATGGAATACTTAGAAACATACATTTCATAAGGGTGTCAGAATGCAGTTCATGAGAGCAATTCATACATCTAACACTATGTAACAGGAAGCTCAAACCAGCAAGAGTTGTAGCTCAGTTCTGCATGTAAAATAAAATCATCGATAATAGAAGACATGCACCCCATATCAAAAAGAGCACGATATAATAAGCACCAATGCATTAAGGAGCGTGACATATTAGTGTTGCAAAATTGAATTGGTTTCGAGCTTCACTATGGTGGCAGACTCTGCAGTATGGGTAGACGAGTGCACACATGTGGCCTTCAGCAGGTATAAGGGAAGGTTCTATACGGATAGGAGAAGGCCCCATACAAGTGTTTGTTTGGTGACCCTTTGTATTCGTCTGGGTGGCCTTGTACCCACTGTAAATTAGACCTTTGGTCCCGACACCCCCAGTTACCAGCAAGGATCTCCTTTACCAATTCCTCTCACATAAACTTAGTTTATTTGGACATCACCATATACTTTGCACACCCACATCTATTCCTTTTTTTGTGAATGCTCAGTTTATCTGACTGTGTATGTTCTGGTAAAAGTAGATGCAGTCGTTATGTGGAATCACTGTTTGCAATATGCCCTATGGTTAGCCTATATAAAGTCGGTTCGCTATAGGTAGGCAATCGTTGGCATGGTGTGAATGATACTTAGGCAATTACATAAATAATAATTAGTTTATTAGTTTCTATCATTCATGATCTAACTTTAGTATGTGATTCTAAATTCGTGGTACAATGAATATACATGTAGTACAATGCATAACCTTTATTTGGTGTGGAATCACTGTTTGCAATATGCCCTATGGTTAGCCTATATACAGTCGGTTCGCTATAGGTAGGCAATCGTTGGCATGGTGTGAATGATACTTAGGCAATTACATGAATAATAATTAGTTTATTAGTTTCTACTATTCATGATCTAACTATGGTATGTGATGCTAAATTCGTGGTACAATGAATATACATGTAGTACAATGCATAACCTTTATTTGGTATTTTTAAAGTAGGGTGCAGCCTATCGCTATGCTAGCTCATTTACAGAGAGGCTGCCCAAAGGTAATTTCTGTGAATCTCCAAGACCGTGCAAGGAAAGAGATAAAGCTGATATCAAAACTAAAAACGCAGTGGTAAGTTCAACCAAAGTCCCCTCACGCCATTGTGAGGGGAACTGTCAGTGATTAGCCAGGCATGTGGCCGTACCCGTGTGAGTCTCTGACATTGAGATGCCTCAGCATAAAAAGCCAACATGCCACAACTCCTAGTGTGTACAGGGTTCAGGAGTCAGCACTGGCTGGGACAGAGGTCTGACCCCAGTGCCTTTGGCCGTGTACACAGTGCACGATCAGACAGATCTTGTCGGGTCTGACCTGTGACACTATCTGCTACTGTCATCAGGCTACTGTCAGTGGGCGCTCTTCTGCTGTCACTGCCTATACACCACCCCACCTGGTTCACTGTCACACATCTGCTAAAAGGGGTGTTCCAGGTAGAATGCGTACATGAGATGGCGCATGCAATATGGAGGGATAGGCGTAGAGTCGTGAAAATAGTCCATTGGGGAGATTAGTATTGAATTGCAGTTTGCGATTTCAGATACTAGTAGGCAATAATTATATGCAAGCCTGCATGCTCTCTAAATTAATTCACCCTATATCCTGATCCTGAACAGGAAATCTGATGGTCTACCATGGCAATCTAGTGGAATCTACAATAGGCCATTCTTGCAGTGTAGGCTTATTGCAGGGAGCTACTGGACTCGCAAAGTCCGTTCCACTACCAGTATGCATCCAAATGCCGGCCATCGCCTATATCTCTCCTGGGATTTGTACAACAACCTGGGTAGCCTATAGCAAACGTTCCCCCTACTAATTCCATCTGGGCACTCCACCAATAGGTCTGTGGTTTAAAAGGAAGCCACTCGCTATGTGTTTTTCATCACTCTCATTGTGTAGTATTTTGTCCATCCATGTCAATGTCCCATCTCTGTGGGAGGGCAACAGGTACTTAGAAGTATATCTGACCCCCCCCCCCCCCCGCCCCCTGCAACAATCTCGGCCATAATTATCAGCCCTGGATCGGCCCTGGACATCAGTCCATCCCCTTACCGCTCGCCTGTGTCTCCTTTCCCACCCTTTTCCTGCTTATCTATCTGTCTCTCTCTATCTATCTCTCTATCTCTGGTAGGCTGACTGAAAGGACATACTCATGTGTGTGTGTGTCCTTACTACCTGTCCCCTCCGGGGAGGCGGTTAGAGGACAGCACTTTAAATTAGCCATCTGGTTATCTGCCCCCCAACCTCTGGATTGACACATCCTTCAGCCCTCCTGATCCCCTTAAGTCGTTATTAGCAGTCGTTCAGGGTCTTCCCCCACCTCCTTGTCAGCCCATCACATCCAGCTCCCGACACAGAGACAGTCCAAACCGCGTTTCTATCCGTTGTCACGACAACGCGCATGCGTACACGATGACCTCCGCTGATGGTGTCCGTCAACTCTCGCGTTCTCTCGCGAGACCCCTTATCCCCCCGAGGCGCCTCTGTTTTCGGTCCTGTCACAGCAGATCGGGCGATAATTCAGCAGTTGTAATACTTTTTCTCCACTCTCCCACACCAATGCCATTACCCTTTCCCTTGTGGGCAGTGGCCTGGGAAACAGATACAGGGCATTTGCCAAGGGACTTTATTTTATCCCTTGTAATTGCTTTATAGCCAGACCACAGATTTGATACCATATGGCTCTGCTACTAATTGGGTTCACCTCTCCTCCTCCTATCATGGAAAATGATATTTCAGACAAAGTTCCTATGAGAAAGAAGTAAATGAGATAAAGGGAACAAAATTCAAAGGGAAAGAGTAGTTGAAATAGGATGATCAAAATATATGAATAATGACTTGACCTTTACATCATTCTCTTCCTCGGTCGTTCTTCCTCTCACTCAGTCACTGTCTCTAGACTCTGCGTCTCTCTCTTTTAGACCCACTTTCTGTCTGTCTCTTTCGCTTCCTGTCTCTGTCTCTGGCTAGCTCTGTCTGTCTGTCTGTCTGTCTGTCTCTGTCTACCCCTCCCCTTTTCAGTTTCCCTGTATCTGACTTTTTCTGCCCATATCTGATTGTCATTCTCTCACTCATTGGGTTTCTTTTCGTGTCTGGGTGTGTTTCAGCCTATGCAGACAACCCAAAGGGATTCCCAACATCAATCCGCTCCCCTCCCACCCTATCCAACCAATACCACCATCCAGTTTTCCTGTTCTGTTCCACGGCCATCCATGCACCAAAACTCTCACGGTTTCTGGGTATGCACGCCATGTATGATGATTTATTGAATGGGAAACCAGATAAAAATGAACTCAAAAAAGAGCAAGCACAAAAAGTCACTGTGAGTCATGTAGGTTATGTAAACAAACCAGCTTCACTAATTTTACCTTCCTCCCTCAAAGGTAAAGTGTTTCCATGGCTGCCATGCCAAATGTACATGAATAACTTAAACAGATCAATAGCAGTACTCGTGTATTAGTTGCTCTATCTTTCTCAATATCCTGTCAATCCGTCTCTTTACTGATTGAGTATATGTTATTTTATGAGCTAGGAAAGTGTGTCTACATCAGGAATTCTTCCATTATGCATGTAGCTGAATGTAGTCCATTTATGATATTGTTTGAACATGCCATTTGACATTGGTGTACACACCCTCATATTTGCGGAGGTTCAAATAGATATTTACTCGTACTCAGGCATAAAGTGTCTTTATCCTTGTAAGGCAAGTGTGTATTAAAATTATCTGCACACATAGCAGCAGGGTGTTAGAACTACAATGGTGTTAGCAAAGGACAGAGGAAACCCCTCACACCTACATGTAATTCGATACATTGTATTGGACTGGCATGCATACAACCAGTAATTCTCTAAACTTTGAATTAGGTCTGTGTCAACCAACAAGAAGGTTTTACAACGTAGTAAAAGGGGGGAAAGTATCATGTACAGCTTCTGATTCAATGCCTATAATTTATAATTCATTGCCTATAATTTATGATTCATTGCAATACAGAATTATCACACTCCAAACTGGTTTCTATTCAATATTTTCTATATTTTAACATGGACAAAGGATAACATTGCCTGCATGTGTCCTTGCCTATAAAACATAATGGTTTGCTGATTGTATTTTTACTTAACTAACGGTAAAGCAAGCCTGTCAGTCTGAGGTACTTTTGGATGCCAACTTAAGAGCCCGTTAGCCATAACTAAAAGCATGAATCATGTCTTAACAAATCTCAGCGTGCCTCAGCGTTGTAAAGTTGAATACAAACTTGGTTCGTCTACCAGCTTTTCACACATTGTGAGGTTCACACCTGAGGGGTATGGTTCCTTTGTCCTCCATACTTGCCTCCTCCAGGGCCTCACCTCTGACCCCTAACCCCTGGTATAAGAGTCACCTGTTCTGTTTTGTCCACCTCACGTCCCAAACCCATTTGGCTCAGGCCTAAGCCATAGCTGTCACCCAGGGGACACTACCATGCCAGTGACACCACCAATGACTAACCATACCCCTTGCCTATTCTCACCTTGCCTCTTTGCTTCTCTTTTCAGACAGTTGCTGGACAATCAAATCACCACCATAGAGAAGGGCAGCTTTGACGACATGATCTCCATGGAGCGCCTGTGAGTATTCATGACCGTCTTTGACAATGTTTCAGAAAGTGTGTATACCCCCATACAGTCACAAATCAAAAGGGGACGGCCATTGCCCCTGTTGACACCCATAGACCGCCTCACACAGCCGCCAACCCCCATAGTAACAGGACCAGCAAGCCGACAAGACAGGTGGACAGGCCGCAGGGTGAGGCAATTGGAAAATGAGCAGGGAGGGGGGTGATTTTCAACCATGGTCTCAGTATAAGCACGCTTGCATTCACTCCCAACAACCATTATTGTAACAGAAGGGGGTGGAAGGCAACGGTAGAGGGGTGCATGGGAGAATTTACAAGCCATTCCCCAAGCACCAAACCTAGTTTCCATGGTGACCCTTTGGAGAAGGAGAAAGGTAGGGGGTGTCCCCTCCCTGCTGCAATTTATCCGCGATATGAAATAGTGCCATGTCGAGTAGGGGAGGGCCTTGTTAGGGGCCGGGGATTGGGAAGTGGGGAAGAGGCTGATGGCATATGAATATTCATACCTTTTCAATCAGTTGATGCTTAGTTCTGTAGCCACAACAATAGGGGTGCTAGTCGCCAGAGACATCTAGCGGCCATTGCGCGCGCAGCACTTCCGGCATGTGATTAGGTCGCGGATGAGTTTATGCATGTTTTGCTGACACGGCACCAGATGTCAGTGCATACCGTCATAGTGCAGGCATCTCTCCGTCTCACACCCCTTGAATCTGACCTGAAACTCTCATCTTGAACAATGCCATTGTTCCTCATTTAAGCCACTGATTGCTTTTCATGAAATCCTTTTCTAATTATGAGAAGTCCATGTATCCCTTAACCCTTTGATGGCGGACTTATTGTCCATGCTAAAAGCTCATTTAAGGGTTAAGCTCTCGTGATATATTTGGACGTTGTGATAGAATTCAGTTTTTTTTCTCGGCGAATTTGCATTCCTTGAATATTCAAAACCAGCTCATTCAATTTCTCTAACCGTCTCATTTTGACAGGCATAACGCCAATGGTGGCAAGCAATAACGGCACAACCGAATGTCCTGATTTATTCCATAACGCAAGAACCTATCTTCATAACAAGGGCAATAAACAATATGAAATTGAATGGGTGCTGACATGAATTCTTATCAGTCTTTGCTGTGCAGGTGGAATATGAGTGCTTAAGGCAAGCATGATAAGGGCAGTAAATGCCAAGTAACAATGAGGACGTGGAATGTCTTTACAGTTTTCTGATTGCATGCACCCTGATATCATCGAGTTCAGTATCAGATGCCGTAACGCTGCAGTATTAAGTTGACCCAAAGAGTAGACCAGCCAGCTGGCCTTGGGTCTATGGAAAGTCTGCAGTATCCATTAAATCAATGAATCACTTCAGATGTCTGCTGAGTCTGGCTATTTTTGTCAGACCTATTCCCAATTCCTCATGACAGTATCACCTGTTGGATAAAAACTGGCGCCTATAGCAAATCCTGCATTCTGGTGCTGTATTAGACTTTATCCCTCTGTACCCTTCTCCCCTAGATTAGCATGATCCACAGGGATCCAGGTACCAACACAGGCACATACCCCCTCACAAACTCCTCTCTTTATGTGCACACCTTATTGTTGGTTATATTGACTCAGATCAGTAATATGGCAGTCAGTCAAGACAGGCCTCTTTGTCAAACCTCCATGCCCACAGAGCCCCAACCCACCACACCCATACATGTTTGATCCCTACTGCGAAACCTCATAGCAAAAAGAGGAAGAAAGGCCATTGTGTTTCTCTTGTTCAGCCTTCCGAAATTGGACTATTGCGGAGGTGTCTTTTAAGTCGCACAATCATCCTAGTAGCAGCAGAACGAAGAAAAAGAATGACCTTTCTATGAAAGGGCCTTTCCCTGTCTATGTTTGTGGGATTTTGGTACTATTTATTTGTGTGCTATATGTACGTCTGTATTGCCCTTTCCCTTCCTCCCTTTGCACCCAAGGGATCAGCGTTGGCCTGTGAAGTCTGACGGCAATGCATTATATACAGGCCCATGAACTAAGCCAAGCCTGCCAAACATTATAAGCAAGGCCTGCGAAGGCGTCTCCAAATAACAGTTTGTGTGCGAGTATTGGCCTGGCACAAAGGCTGCTCGTGACTTGTGCAGTTTGTGGCGGCCTATTGGGCGGGTTTGAGGGCGTCCTGTGTCTCACCCATGTATCATGTTACCCTGTTTTAGCCATGTCCACTGGGTACTGAGTGTTGTCATTTCTGGTTGATTTGTTTGGCCACGTTTTGGAGATGACGACCTCTAGGGTCCTGGTAGTGAATACTAATAAGTCACGGTGAAACCCTCCTGCGTGCCATGTCAATAGCATGGGAAGACTGAGAACTGTGCACACTGGGGGTACAGGGGAATGGGCTGTGTATATCATACTGTATTGAAGAGTGTATAACGCCTTATAACACCTTCAGAATAATGGAAATGTCCGTAGGAGTATCATGTTACATATTGGTATGCCGTGGTGGGTCAATGTCATTGACTTTCTGGTTAACTTGTATGTGTACAATTCTGCCAAACTGTACCACACTTTGCCATCGGTTTAGTTTACTAGTAAACCGTGGTTCTAGATACTATCTCGGAGTTACCCACGGTCCTCATGATTAAGCCAGTCAGATATAGTACTAGTAAGCATGCAGAGACAAGTATGGCCGCTAAAAAGACTCATAAGTTATTCTTTCACTGTAGCTCATTTGTAAACCTCGTCTGCAGAGGATCATAAACCCGCCAAGAGGAATAGATTAGCCATGTGAGCCTAACTCCCAACTGACCGTGGCCATGGCTACATAGATAAGTGCACCAGGAGTTGATAAAAGGAACAGTGCTATGAACAGGATATTTGCCACTCATCACACACATTAAAAGTCTCTCAAAGTTTGGCATTTGTGCAGCAAGGAAATTGATTTTGAGCCTGCGAAATAAGAACCTTATTGTATTACAAGGCATGTTTGGGAAGGGACTCTTTCAACCAGTTCCCTTGAGCTAGATTGATTGCTCAATTTAATGATTTCAGAAAGAAACTTCATCAGCCTTTCATGGATTGCCTTTAGTTTTCGGCAGGGCCTGTGTCCAATAACGTTTAGGGAACGGCATGGATTTCCTACTATTTATTCTGTGCACACACTCCGAACTCACAGGGGCTTTTAATAAGCGCAGGTGTACAGTAATTGGATAGGGAAAGTGGCTTGTAACAAACGATAAACGCTAGTCAGCGGTTTCTAGGAGATTCAGATTCAGAGCATGCTTTTGGCTTCAGTCCTGCTTGGGGACTGGTTTCATCATTACATAGATTAATATAGCATACATCTCAAGTGGCCATAGGTGTTGATGACGTGATAAAATGTATTTTGAATCAGGTTTGTCACTGTGCATGTCTTCACATATTGTATACAATATGTTTACAAACCCTACGGGTGGAGAGAAAATGAGTCTACACACTTGTGATGATACAGAGTGAAGACAGAGTAGGGAGAGATCAATAAGGACATCCAAATAAAAACCTGTTTCTCATCACTGCGTGCGTCAGAAAAAAAAGTAATTTGAGAGGTTTTTTTTAGATGTTTCTATGAAATGATATAAAATACCCAAATGAAAAAAAAGTTTGGTATCAAATTAAAATGTCTATGGTGTCAGTTATGCAATTAATTGTGCATGTATAAGGGGTGATCCATATTGTGTGTCACACAGAAGGGGGTGACGGGTTGGTCCCCCAAGGCCCCAATAACACAAGTATGGTGAAAAGTGTGACAAAGGGATAGAGGGGGGAGGGGGGGGGGGAGGGGGGGGGGGGAGGGCGTTGGGTCTTGAAAAAGGCCGACATTTTCAACAGACCTTATGAATGGCCCCTAACCAGCATTATCAAAATGTCCACATACCATTAGACAGCCCAGTTTCGGCCTGTCCCATGGATCTCCCGAATCCATAAGAACTGTTTAAAAACATCTTTTGAATTTAGGAATCCTCTCCTCATATATTTTATGGGTTGGTGATGGGAACAAAAATATTTTTTGGGGTGGCCTAAGGTAGGGCCTAGACTAATCTTGGTGAGGGTAGAGAGAGCCAGCCTGGGGAACAGATGGACAGGTGGAGAAGGAAAGAGACTGATTACCCCAAGTAGTGACCTGGGAGTGGCAACTCTGACTGAAAATGACAAAAAATGATAGAGTCTGTAACAGATTAGTCTGGGAAGTCGAGCCCAATGTTAATCAACGCCCCATAATGGGTCATTTGTCACATGACCAGATCTGAATCCCGCGGGAATCAGCCTTATGATGCCAAGGGCAAACATTGGACGCGACACACGCGGAAGCGGAAGGAACCGCAGCGTCTGCGCAGTAGCTGCACAGTCACTGGGACTGACCACATTAGGCATGTAATTATCTCATATTAATTCCAGGAGAAATGGGAAGCGTGAAAATGTCAAAATGTATCAATCTAGTCGACATTAATAGCGCATTCCGTTTGCAGCTGCGACTGCGCTCTGTAGTCTCGAGGACCTGTACGCTAGGCATGCAATTGTGAGCATTTGTGAGCATTTGTCCCATCTACTCAACTTTTAATTTCAAGCACTGAGAATTAATGGATCGTTGATGTTGCTAGAGAGAAATCACTCCACTAATTATACCGACTTCTATCGTGTCTCTCCCGTGTTATGACACAAAGACACACCTTTGTCCTGTCTCCGCCATTACTAATTCCTGGGAACATAAAAAATGCATGGAACAAAATCAAAATGTTCCCCCTAAATGCCAGTGCATGACAGACTCCCTCCCCTCCCCATTTACAGGAAGCATGAAGGGGTTGATTTAACGGTGGGAACAATAATTAGGCCTTATCAGGCACTCTGCCATGGGGGGACCTAGTGCTACAACCCTCCGGGGGTGTTTCCGAGCTGCTCAAGCGTGACCAACTCCACCTGCTCCCCATGACATCACAGTCTGATGACGTCATTATATGGGGATCCCCATGGACTTATTATTGGTGGGGGAGGGAGGAGCTGGGGCATCCCCAGACATGGGTACAAACAGCTGGTGCCATCGATCGTGGATTATACAGACAGGAAAAGGTCATAGAGGATTCAAGTCCAACTTGAGGCCCAGATTCCAGGTCTCAATCTCCTCATCCTTATGCACTTTGAATGCTGTTAGACCTAGGACAGAACTGCAATTCAGGAGTGGGGATCACCATCTATAGGTTATGGGCGACATTTCTGGATAGGTTAGGGGGTAGATTGTTACATAAACTTCTAGTTTAGAATTACCAAATGGAGCCTCCGTCAAACTAAAGCAAAAGTAAATACATCTAACTCTGTTTTTATGGACACAGGCAATATTGCAGTTCTCACACCAGTGACCATACAAGGGGATCTATTGTAAACGTCAGCCGTTCGAGGTGCTAGAGTCTGGTTAGAAAAAATGGTATCCTGGTAATTGAATCCATTCGTGGGGGATTTCTCATACCTTGGGACACAGAGATGACACCAGAATCAGATGAGCGATATCAGATTCACCTCTTACCAAGGAAGCGATCTCAGCAACAATCTGACCCGTGCATATTGAATACGTTTTTCTCCCTTCAAGTTCCCCTTGTGATCCTCCACCTTCCTACTTCCATGCAGTTTTCAGCTAGGAACCAGTACCTAGGGCACAGACTTGCTTCCTCCCAGGAGCCCCCCCCCCCCCCCCCCCACACACTGTACCTCTTAGACTACAGTAAATGCAGCATGAGTCGGACACATACATGAAGTCGGGGCTTGAATTTGTGGTGAACGCTGTAACTATGACACTGAATATTAACACAAATTAAGTGTCATTCTTTCAAATAAATAATAACCACTAGATGTCTTATCGTGCGTGACAACCTACAATATCAAGTGTCAGATTGAGGTATGCGTCCGACTGTTGGTGAATCTACCCTGCGCTGCCCGCCTTCTGCTGCCCCCAGGGCGTCTGTCAGGTGAGACAGACGCGCTCACCTGGACCGTCAAATACCCTCATTATCGCTCACTAACGGATGACAAAGTAGCACGCTCCCAGTAGGGGGCCCTCGAGCTCCCTGCCCCCCTCCTTTCTCCATCAGTCCCGCCCCCACCTCCTGACGGGGCCTGCTCCTCCAGATACCCGACAACATGCTCCTGTCGACCCCGGGGGCCTGCCCAAGGGTCGAGGGGGTTGGGGCCATAGTATAACATGGTGTTGTCTCATCACAACTGCCCCAAACTGATCTTATGCTTGTAGCTGTCATGTGTGATTTGGCCTAAGGAAATAGGGACACAGGACCTAAGAATATGGAAGCTATCTTAATACCGAATACAAAATTGAAATCTACCTTTTACAGCCACCATGGCAGCCATCCCAGGTTTGCCAACAGCCAAGTGGATGTGATATGCTTATTACTGAGGGTGATTGGCATAAATGGCACTTAGCTTGCTGGATCTGCTTCTCGGGTGCAAACTTTACTACTGGTAGAGTTTCTCTGTAAACATGATAACGAAGTAACAAGCCACAGGGAAGGGATGCCAACTGTTACAGTAAACATATGGAAACAGGGACATGGCTACAGACCTCTAGGGGGATAACCTATACTAGAATGAAAAAAGAAGTTCCACTTAAATGGTTTACTTACTTTCCCACGTTAGGGGCTATCTAAATACGTGTTGGAGGTTTGGCGTATTTCTTAGAGCCATTTCCATCATATCTAAACCATGGTCTATGCTCTGTACTGGGTAGGTGAGTTCTGTATGGTTCCTTCCTGGTAGACGGTTCGTGTCCTTAATTACAGTCCACAATGTATTAATAATAATATTCCAAATATCAAATACACCACTGACGTTGTTACATGTTAATATATAATTGGCATTGCCTCGTAATCCGACAGAACAACCAATCACTCAACACTTATCAAATTAACTCACTGGTCAGCTTGAGCAGCTCTTGCCCTGGATGAATGAAATACCACTGACCTCACTTAGGCCAAAAAAAAAAAAAGGTGTGTTTCAGGCAACATGGTCCAAAAGTTTAGGGTAGGTAGGTCGGATTTTTTTTTTTTTTTTCTTTTTTTTAAATGTTGGAGGTACCGTGAATGAGTCGCGAACTGCCACATTGACTCGCGGGTCATCAAGACGACTCACCCATTCTTACCATAACTAGGAATATCATGAAATTATTGGACATTCTTGTTAAAAACCAATTTCCTGAGGCTGGACAGTTAATTAGGCATGTGATCTGTTCTTCCTGACCAAAAAATTGCTAAAATTTCCGAAAAAATATGAATATTTTGCAAAAAAAAAAAAAAAAGTTCTCCAAAATCGGAAAAAAATGCTAGGGTCGGCCCTTTTTTGAAACTAGGGTCGGGTTGCCTGAAACACACCTTTTATTTTTTTTGGCCTTACTCATTCATACAAGTAACCAATGCCCCTCCCTTAGAGTATAATATGGCCAATTCCTTCCCCTTCAATGCTCTCTCCGTTCAGTCGCATCGAGGCGCTGACGTCACAGGAAGTCATCACATGACATGCACGTCGGGACCGGAAGTCGAGCCATGACATGCGCAGTGAGTGTGCCCTCGTTCTGACGTCGAGAGCTGCCCTCTAGCGGCGATGGTAGGAGTTATCTGGCGGCGGACCAGCAGTCCCAGCGTGCCCAGCGTGACGGCGGCTTCCGCTTCCGGCCGGAGTTAAACGGCCAGAGTTGCGGCAACCCCTTGTGGTGGTTCCTGAAACTAGAGTGACCATTCAGTGCCTGGAGGGGTAGAGGGGAAGGCCTCAGAGGTTGGGTAGGGTGCTGGAGTATGGTGAGGGGTGGGGAATGGGGAGATGGGGGGGGTGAGGTGAAGAGGGGTTATAGGGCTGGAGCCAGATTGTGTTCAAATAAAAGCCGGCCAGACAAACGCACTCAGGACCCTGGCACGGGAGGCACTAGCACGCACATAAAATAAATCCACTCCAACTTGAGTTTATGGGGACACGTTTTGGAGGGCATAAACACTCCTTCAGCCAAGAGTGGAACTGAGACAATTTCTGCCCAAACTAGGTCATATAGTGTGCCTTATAGCATGTAATATTCATGTATAATGTAATTGGGTGCCATAGGACCCATGATATACTCCATATCAACGCTATGCTATACTCAGGACCTTGGAAGGGTGATCTGGCTTTGCTCAATAAAATGACCAACCACATCTTGGCCTTGGATGTATAAAAGCACATGAGGTAGTAAAACCAGGCCGTCTACGCCTTTGCCTGCAATAACCCAGAAAACCTGTGAATTTATTCTAGATTTATTGTTCAAAGCACAAGAGCTCTCTCATTTTAATGTCAGCGTGGTTTCTGTTTCCATCAATTGCCTCAGTCACACTGGGATCATTTGCTGATGCATACAACTTTCGGGGCCTGATTTCAAAATCACCCCGACGCCCATACAATCTCCCCCCCAGATCCTCAGAACCATGTTAAAACCACCAATCCCAGCTGATCAACCAACTGCTCTTTTCTTTTTTAATTGAGTTCTCACCCTCTGCCAAATGAGCGAAAAAACACAGATCGGATCATTAAATCATTTATTCATTGGACTTAATCAAGAGCTTCAGCTTTCATAACACGATCCTCCCTCAGTGCAATCCCAACCCCCTGAGCCCCCCTCCATGTTATCTCCTTGTTTTACAGATAACAATGGCAGGAACAACAGCAAGTTAACAGGAGGGCAAATGTGTGAATGCGACAGGAAAATATTGTACTCTGAATTTGGCAATTAACCTCTTGATAGGCACATTTTGCCAAATGACCTAAATACTGATTTTAACATGCTGCGTGCTGATCAAATTCATTTAGGATGAAATCTTAAGGCTGTAAGCTCCTTACGTGGTTTGATGGTAATGCGATTGTAATGAAATTATTAAAAGCTCGTTACAAATTACAATAACATTCTTAACGTTCCCTCCACCAATGTACTATTATGCAATCTATAATATTTTAGAATGCGTGACGATCTGAGAGCATTAAAGGATTATAATGCAGAGTTGAGTCGATGGAACAACGTCTCCATAATATTCATGGACATACATCACTAACTTGCAAGCAATATGTATTCCTTAAGGAACCACCTGCTTCCTAATCTGATTTATACCCAGTTATTCTAAAACAAAATACCTCATAAATCAGAAGAATATTAATCCATTGCTATCATCCCTATCCCCATTAAAGCTGAATCTACTTCAAACTATAGAGAGAGGAAGAAACATCCTCAACATATGAATTATGATATACTGCTGCGCACCTGTCTAAGTACAAGGCTGCCCTATTCATATTACATGTGCTTCCCTTGGTAGCTGTTGGCCCAACAGTGATTTACGAGAGGAGATGTCAGAAAGCAGAAGGCCACTGTTATAATAATAAGTACATAAGAGGGAAGCTGAGGCAAAATGTATTCAATTAGTATGTGTGTGGAATCCATAAGGCTGAAGTGAAGTGAATGCTTGTCATCTAGGATTCCACCCCTCTGGGCCTCCCCATGTGAAATCACCAACATGGTGTTCAATTATAGAAGGTTAGTCAAGTCAAATAGCTGGGGTCTTCTTTTCAGCTTCCTGCACTGCAGGCATTTCTCACGCTGTACAGAACAGCCAGATTATTATACCCCCTTTGGCTGCTGGAAATATTCTATATGTTTATGCATATTTCTAGTGGTGTAAAATAATGGTAAGCCATGTGATTGTATAGCAGTAAATTGTAGTCAACCATTTGTGGATTGCATAGTGCTGTAATGCAATGTGCACTTTGTCGCCATGGTGCATGGATGCATCCATGGCAAGTCTATACTCGCATGACTGATATGGCTGATACACTCTCGAATGACTGTAAGTATGAATTCAGCCGTCGCAAGAGCTGCATTTATGAATCATGGACACCAAGCACATTAAAGTACTGGGCGGCCCTTAAAGGGTTAAGAAGCCATCCATGAATACTACCTGCCATAACCCAAACTATAGTTCTGATCCAATAGATTGTAGGCTTCTGTTCCGTTTTCTACGTTCTCTAGGTTAGTATGTATAATTGTGCAATGTGAGGAGGATCTGCTTAACGTATGTGGAGTGTGAAAATACCATATATTCAAGGCAATGCAGCTAAGGGGAAAGCCCAGTTAACTTTATCGCCTCCTCCGTACACCATGCGGTGTGCACTTGAACATACCAACTCTTTATATGTGTCACACATAAGCACTGCCCACTCTAAATCTGTCTGACTATGTCCACCTTTGACCATTTCCTGACCTCACTAAGCACAGCTCCTATATGCATCCCACCACCTCCACTCAAAGCACTAAAAGGACCAGCTCTCATACCTCCCAGTTCACCAATGGCCCACCCCCAGACATATTATATAAAGTTTCATTGCATTTCCTATGGTCTCACCTAACCTTGGTCAGGTAACCTCTGGCCCTTGGATGTTTTCTTTGTTGGTGAGGTCACTCACACCTACAAATATAATCAATATAGGAACACAATCAGACTGTGCTTTTAGACATCCAAACTTGGCACTATAGAATAAAAATGGCAAAGGTGTGTTACGATAAAGAGATTGCTTGTTGAAATATAAATCTGTGTGTTTAGGTTCTTAGCAACCATGTTAGAACTCACAGAGCAAACCGATCCGTATAAAATACACTAGCGCCTTGCATTTGGCAAAACAATGTCATTTCTTTTCAAAAAGATGACTTGTTTTCTTTAACCACGACTGCACTGAAAGGAGGAATGTAAGGATATGGGATTACTATTATATGTGCAACACTATACATGATGTAGAATTTGATATTACCAACGGCATATAAAAGGAACATGTCCCTCATTCCACAAATATATAAAAGACTCCTGCATTGAGCTGAAAAAGAAAGCAGATGGACTCTATAGTTGGCTTGGGCATTACCGATAACAAAGATATAACATAAGGTAGGCCCCCCCATAAATAAACCATTAATTATCAGCTGCGTCTACAATATGAAGTGATTTAGCTAATACACGAGGTTAAGTGTCGACTCTCATCAAGCCCTCAGCCCATTTGATACAAGACCTGCTGATTCAGACCCTTGTGAACACAGACATGATGAAAGGTCGGCCACCATAAACAGAGCCCGACACAACGGTCGTTAGAAACTCCTCCTATTTGTTGTCCAAACCCTGTTATCAGCTATGTATGGAGATAACAGCTTCAGATGGGATTACCTCAAGCATGTAAAGATATCCCCACATAACCCGATAATCCCCGTCCCCATGTTTTTACTGTTTGCAGTGCTATTCAGAGTTATCTCAATACCACACTGGTTCTCGGCGGGAGGGAGTATACCACGCAGAGGGAACCAGTGTGCGTGGGTTCCTATCGCTGGCTCCTGGCTGGTTTTATGTAACGCTCTGCTTACAGTAGGGTACCAGCTGAAAGCAGGTGTCTGACGGCAAGACAATGATTTGGCCCTGACTTGGGGTCATTAGGTGCAAGTTGCTAAGGGATACTGGCCCGGGACAATAGTAGAAGCCCTAATTGGAAAAGCTGGACAAAGGAATGCTATATAGATATTGGGGTTGCCAGGTCAAACCATACTGATATCAAAGGCTGATTTGTATTCTGATGCTTGACATCCCAGTGATATTCCCCTTCTCCATACGGACCATGTTGAATATCAGGGAGCTCAAATAATTTGTAACTTTTCAAAATAATTTTGGCAGAGCAGAAAGATGGCAAAAACACCAATATTTCTGTGATGTACAAAATTTGGTTTGTCATGGCATCCTTTCTTTCATTCCACCTGCCGCAAGGGCAACAACACCCCGGCACTGACCTTACAAGCCAAGTGCTTTATAAAATATTCATGGAGTCTTTGTCAACAGATAAGCATATCAAGTACAGCCAAGGATTTATTTACCGACATCAAACACTGGGGGCCCCTCCCCCCTCTGTATACAACCCTCCCCACCCTATACTGGTACCTCTTTCTGTGCATCCCAGTGCTGTCCTTAACTTGACTTTTCTTTATTAGCTTTTTAGCTTTATCGCTTATCAACAATTTTCTTGGTAAATGGCAATTGCCCTCCTTATTTGTATTTTAAATAAGGGGTCTTATCAGCTTTATACAAGTATAGATGTATGTTCATTGCTATCGGTGCAAACAGCAAACACATATTATGTGGAATACGGCCTGTGTGCATGTACAACCATAACAGGGATTGTCTTTTTCCTGTCGACCGTATGTAAAACCTATATAAAGGTGGCTGTAAGGATCGAGGTATGATTGTTTTCGTGAAATTATAACTATTATCACACAATTACTCCATGAGCATATTAATTGAAAAAAATTAGTGTACACATTTTGTGCATGTTATATAGTATAAGCTTGGTGTTATTGAAGATGTACTGTACTGTTAGTAGTCTGTTCTGTATTGTTTCCTGTGGGTCATAATGCCATGCATATATACATATACCTTGACATGTTTCTTATTTCTGTCCACAGACGCCTCAACCGAAACAAGCTCGGGGCCATCCCAGACTTGCTTTTCGCAAACATGCCCAAACTCTACAGACTGTAAGTACACCTTTGCTCACTCCACCACTCCTTCTTTTCAGGAAGCAGAAATATATATTTGCTTTACATTTGTACATGGACACCAAGATAATGGATGGATTTACAGAGCTCGGTGTTGCTGGATTTACACCATTTTGTTGTTGTTACCTTGACACGAGGGACTTACGGTAGCCCCAACTGTCATCTGTGATCTAGTGACCAAAACAGTTATGTGCCCCAGGGCGCCGATTTCCGGCTACATCAGGAAGAAAGATATATGATCTGCCGTCTCAGACTCTCCGTTATGGTCGCCCAAATACCTTTAGGGCTGTCTGGTGACGAATCCCTCTCTATTAGTGTTCGAAGATAGGTAAGGTGGGTTTTTAAAGAACTGTCTTGCAAAAAAGGAGAAACTTCTTTGTGAAAGGTCTGGAAAGCATCCAGACATTTTATCTATTACTGATCTGGACAGAGTAAGGCTATGAGAGAGGGAATGGCAAGATCGTGAAAGCTACAACATGGGCACTGTATACGGTCTGGAAAATGGACTGATGAAAGATATTTTGCTTGTAACTTTTTTCCTAGGACGTCTATAGATTGCACTATGAATGGATATGTTACAAGGTCCTGGGGAGGGGAGTTTCATTTGGAGAGTAGTGCCGCCTGCCTCTAAATGGAAGCGATGTGACAGGAGCAGACGATCTGCCAACTCCCGTGACGCGCTCAATTCACGCGACCACGAGACCAAATCTCGTCTGCTCCGTGGCAATGACGACACCCGCCGGACGCCGCTCCTAGCGCCCCCTATGTCGGCGCGACACCTTGTGGCTGTTTACGGCACTACAGGGACGCACTTCCGGTGATGGCGTCCCTATCCCGGCGTCCCCCTGGGGTACATTTATCGTGGCGGACATCGCCCTATTATCGCCCAGAGTAATATGCACACTGTCCACCACTAGAGGGGTAGGGCAGTCTGAGGGCGTGGGAGCTGACCACTACAATATATAGGGATGCACCAACTCCTCCCCAGTATAAAGGAGTGGTCATTTTTTTAAACATGGGTAGATGGATATATATTTCTTTTTTTCCTTTTTTTTTGGGAGGGGGGGGGGGGGGTTCATTTCCAGCAAGGAAAACCTGCGCTTTACTATATAAATGGGGTCGGCCGTGATCAAATTTAACCTGTCTTGAGGGAGAGGGGCGTTTGACCAAAAACACGTTGGCTCGCTCAAACGAAAATCTAACAGACCTCCGACCTCCCAATACTTCAGACGGCTATAATGTTGGATGCATAGTAGCAAAACACTATTATTCTGATTACAGGCATTGCATAGTAGGTCTATTTGGAATTTGCAAAACGCTCCTTCTATTTCCCATGTCCCAAGCTCGTGTATACATATTACTTATTATCAATCTGAAATTCAAATATTTCTGTCAAATATAGGGCATTTAAGTGCTGCACATACACAGCAAATGGGGCATTTAGGATCTGCAGGTCATACACCATGTGTACATACCTGTTCCAGAGCACATAAGATTTGTACTCTCCATATGGTCCCTGAGGCCCTGGTCCCAACACCAAATCCCAATATTTCCCATGGTATATACCAAATGGCACCATTTAGGCCCCTGCCTTCCTCGGCCTTCCTACAGCCCACTACTTGCCCTCAGTCCCTCCCACGACCCTTCACCAAAGGCCCCTACCACCGACAAGTCCCTCTATAGGGTCAGTACCCTTGGACGCCCCAAAGAATAAATATTTAATTTTGGCAGCCCTTTACAGGAGAATTCGTATTCTAGTCTCACAGGATTCCCATGGACCAGCCTGCAAGCCCTCCATCCACATGAAGCCTTAACTGGGTAGGGGGTCAGGTCCTGCATTATTAGCAGCTTTTAAAGTCTTGCTCTCCTTTGAGGGCTATTGGGTTGATCTCTTTGAATATGCCTGAAATTGGGGGGGGGGGGCAGGGATTACAGCCGCAAATAATTGATCATCCATGGCGTTTGGAATATTTCCTAAATCAGCTTTCGTTGCCATAGCAGCTGTACATTGTACATACGCATTATACCAGTCACCATAACTGTGGTAGATTGTTCTCCTGCCATCTTAAGAACATCTGAAGAGGCAGACTATGGAAACTCTGTTCTAAATGTGTTTAGTGATTGGATAGATTACACCATTATTGCACAGAGAGAAATTGTAAAGCCAATACTAAAATAAACATCTCCCCACACATGTATTTATCAATTTGTAATGGTAGTCAAAGAAAAAAGCCATGCATAAGACATGCAAGCAACAACCCACAGCCATATTGACCCAATAATAACATAATATAAATCACCAAGAACACTCAAGTATACAATACCCCATTCACCCCATATAACCCCTCTATAGCCCCACCCACCCACACCCCACACCCCACACCCCACACCCCACCCCACACCCCCACCCCGTACAGGTGATGCTGATTGGAGGTGAGTGGTGGCGGGAATGTCACCAGGTCGCATTTTACGCTGGTCACCTTCAATTGCCTGTTCACCCCGCTGACTCCTACCCGGTCCTAGACCACACAAGACACCTGTAAACTATAGCATAGGTAGGTTGGTGATGCTGTATTGCGGACACTTTACTGTGTGAAGATGCATGATTTAAAATGTGAGCATTTGCGAAGTCTTTTGAATTTTAATTGAAGAAGATGAGCAGCTGTTTACAAAACTGTACATTGTAACAGCCACTACATTGTGCACCCGTATGGCAGAACAGCGTATTAATATGATGCAATATTTGCAGGAACTTTTGCCTAGATTATGAATATGTATACCGTATGGCAGAAAAGCGTATTAATATGATGCAATATTTGCAGGAACTTTTGCCTAGATTATGAATATGTATACCGTATGGCAGAAAAGCGTATTAATCTGATGCAATATTTGCAGGAATTTTTGCCTAGATTATGAAAGTACTAGCTAGCCTCTCAGAAGACCCTAAAATTGACTAAAAAGGGTGAAAATATGGAAATTTCTTCAAAATTGCATAAAAACGTAGGGTCAGCCCTGTTTTGATCGGGTTGGTCGGGTGACCTGAAACAAACCTTTTTTTGGCCTTAGAGTATGGCTTAGATTTACTTTGTGTTAATTCTGATCATACCATGCCCAATTCTATAACATGAGCTGAATTTGTTATCACCTTTATGGTGTTGTGTCCAAGAAGTGAATGAGTTGACAGGGATGGGCTGATTAATTAACTACCATGACCTAATATGTTGCTGATGGAAACTGTGAAAAAGAATAATGTGTATGCTTTGGCCACCATAGTGTCCATACTATCAAAACAACAAGGTACTTTGGAAGGAGAACAAACGGCCTCACATAGGGGATCAGCTCATTTGCATACTCCAAATTAGGAAATGATGATCCTCTGTGGTCTGCTATCATAGTTGTGAGCTATTTATCATCCCTAACACGGACAATGCGTAGTAAAGGGCTGTGATGTGGCCCCCTCCTTGTCTGTCCCTATGTCTCTGGCCCTGGTGTGAGCTTGGAAACAGGCTCTTAGGCTGGGCTCTGTGCCAAATGGTAATGTCAGGACCGGGTCGACGTTGGCTTCTCCAGGCCGCCCTCGGGGAGTGGAGAGAAGACAAACCAAGTCTAAATCATTTGTAGGTTGTAAGCAGGCAACCTCGCCTCTGTCTCCGAGCCAGCTAGTCACTCTGGTGACTGATGAGCTACGGGTGGGAGAGGCCTTGGGTATAGTGATGGGGCCTGGACAGGCTTTAAACCCTCCGGAAGTGGTGCTACCCAGATTTGGAAAGTGAAAATAAAGCAAATGCTCGTATGTGGCCTTATTCCTTTTATACGTATAGAAGTGGTAAAGAATATAGCGTGTGATAATAGTAATAAATAGAGCACTTCATATCGCTTACATAGAACCAATTTGAGTGCATATTCTATGTTTGTGCATGCGCATAAAGGCCTCTGTATGTACCAGGGGGAGATAAAACACAAACAGTCTATAGTGGTGAAGGTGGGTGGCAAACCCCTAAACGCTTGCTGGGGTGAATAACAAAACTGCCTCCACTCCAGGCCAATGGTGGAAATTGCAAGCATATCCCGGGCAGACCTTTTGCCTGCAGGCAAGATATGCCGTGCAGGGAAACATCATTCCCAGCATGCACTGGTCTGTGGCCTCAGGAGGTAGGGTGTGGGTGAGGGCGTGAATTGAGGGGAGGATGGAGAACTTAGGTGGGACTGCAGTGTGCGGGAAATAAAGGCAGGTTTAAGATAGCAGGATAACTCTTAAGGTGCAAAGAATTAAAATAAGGAATGGATAGATTAGTAATTGCAATAATGGGTAACAAAAATGATGGGGGAAAAGGCAACAAAGAGTGAGTGGTTGGGTTTTTGAGAAAATATAACATGCATGAGAAGGGCTGTACAGGGCTAGGAAGCAAAGAAGTTGGCCTGAGGAGGCCGGCCGGTACATGTATTACAGGAAGGAGTAGATTTGACTATAGAGTTTGGAGTCACCAACAGAAAAGCTAGTAGACGGTCTAAGATATAGGAAAAGGGAACAGGGAGATTTGGTTGGAACAAGGACTAGCTAAACGCAGTTCTAAGTACCCACAGCTCTTGGAGCTCTAGTAAAGCCATGTGCTGACGATATGGACACAAGATGCAGTATAGTGCGAATTCACCAGGTGAGGTGAACTTTTACCTGCCCCCATAGCCACCATGCCGACCTCCCACCACCCTCCACGTGAAAACACAGCCCAGACCCTGCTGCTGGCTTAGGGTATGCAGGTAGGCCGCACCTTGTTGGTGCTGCCCAAATGTTATGACAGGGGTCGGGTGGCCGCGTTTCATACTGCAAAATGCCAAGTTTCTATGAAGCAGAGTATTGCATTGAAGGATATAATCTAGAGGGTAAGGCGAGAAAGGGGACAAAAATTGTGAGCTTCATAAAGGACATTAAATCTTAGGTAAAGACATTATAAGCTGTCTATAAGGAAGGATGAGGCAGTTTTCCTGATGTACATGTGTATTTGCAGATACTGGTATATAGGCAAAGCTAAGAATAAAAGAAAGCAAGTTGGTATTTGGGAGACCTTAATGAAGAGGTCTTTCAGCTAACCTAAAATGAGACGTGACAAAACATGAAAATGTACATGAGACATTAGAAAAGCGAATTTTGTTCTTTAATCTTTTTTACTACCCATTGTAAATGTATATTTTTGGGGGGAAGGGGGTGGGGAACCTTTTATTACTCTTTAGCAGTTCAGTCTGTTTACGGATATTTTCCAAGCATAACAGTTGTTATCGTTTGAGGGTGTTGTCAGCGGCCGTTAGCCCCCAGTTATGGTCGGCATTTGGCCAGCGGCCGATTAAAAAGAAACGCAAAGGGAGCTACGCAACGACAAGGCTTCAAAAGAAGTGTTGAACTGGGAGAATATGCCATTTGCTCATGCATAACATATTTGCCCGGTCATGGCATTGAATTATGGACAAAGCTCTGGCGGCCTATTGTTCTTTTATGGCACATCCCACAGGCATTAGTCGAAACCTTTATTTCCAATATCCCAGGACGTCTACCAGTACCTCTACCGTGGTACTGAGTTCGCGGGGTGTATATATGGGCAATAGAACAGGGCTCTGTTCGGGTGGAATCAATCGATAAGCAAATCTGACAGCAGCATGTGTTAAGTGCATGGGTAAACTGTTTTTAGTGGCAGGGTGGGAGGGGAAGGAGGTTTTACGAGGATTGAGACAGGATAGGGTGTGAATTACCCAGACAGTAGGGTGGCCCTCTAGGGTAACGTTAGGGCGGGGCCGGCCCCCTGCCTGCCCTCATAGTTGTACTGCACATGGAGTACAGTGCTTGTGGGTTCTGTGTGCCCTCAGTGTTCTGCTTCATCTGGAACAAGATTCTGTATGCATGCATTCAAGGAATACCCCTCATTCAGTTGCATATAGATTTATACATACCGGGTATATCTTATATACATATATCCCCTGTTGGTAATAAAGGGTCACCCCCTACTTGGAAAGGCAGTTAGAATTAGTTGTCTAAAATTACCCAGTGTGTTCGGCATGCAGTTCGGTATAGCTGTTTTAGCTTATACCAAAGTACTTCCAGCACTCGTACATTATGCCTCGCTGTAGCGAAAGCCTCCCTGTTTATATCCACGATGCACCTACCGCGTTGTGCACGTGGCTGGGCGGACCCTGTGCCTTAGTGTGGCCGTGACAATGGAGCATGTGTGGTTCAGATGGGGCGTACAGCAGGGCAGCACATCTATAACTGCAGCCAGAGGCCAGCACCTGTTCCCATCCAGCCACCCTCACCCAACAGAATAATACACCTCAATTCTCACTGCAGTACAGGGCACACCACCCTACCCCCTGCTATAGCTGAACCTACCTCCCGGACCTACCTGCCTCCAGGGCTTGGACAGTATGAAGCTGGTCATGTACCAGAAGGCACAGCTGGGGTGCTGTAGGCTGAGGTGCAGGCGGAGATGAAGTCACATGAGCTGGAGAGATGAGATGAGACCCACACAAAAATTTCGGTAATTAATACAAAATAGACTAGGCAGATCTGGTGGAGATGTGCAACAGAAGCATCAGAGTAAGACCACGTGGAAACCCAATGTATATTAAAGGATGTACACATGAGTTAGAAATACATATTTGAGTATAAACAAAGTGCTACAGAAGTATAGTCTATAGAATAAACAGAAGAGCACCAGAAACACTAAAATGAAGGAAGCAATTAGTCCTTCATAGTACCCTTGAGCAAAACCTACAGGATGAGGAGTTGCTAGACTTGCAAGGAGTGAAGGGCAGTGCTAGAAACTCTCATGAACACATCTTCTCGGACAAATAGAGACCGAGAAGCAGGTTAAGGGAGAGAGACAGGTACACTGGCAAGAAGCAAAGGGGACTTCTGTCAGTGAGGAAGTACCTTGAATGCTGGCTCTACCATAGTCAGCCAGGCAGGGGAATGAAATAGACCTCTTCCCATTGGGTTCCTCTAGCCTCTGGCACTTCAAATTCAGACCGCGCCATACAGTTCAACAAGGCACAGTTGGATCATTCAGCAAATCCCCTCACTCTCACCTTCCTCTATGGGGCCCTCCAGTGTAGTTAGGTCTTTCAGCGCCTTCTCAGTCCCACTCTGCTAGTGTCAGGTATGGAAGGTGAGGAGAGCTCAGGGCTCCCACCTTCCCCAGCCAGACAAAGGATGCACACACCTAAAACCCTACCCTGGAGAGGGTGTTGATCGGCCACAGTTCTCACCAGTCCCTCCTCCAGTCCCTGTTACAGGCCCTAAGGGGATGGACTACACCGTGTCCACTACTTAAGGTACATACATAGAGCTCACTATTATATAGAGAATCTTTATGTATCTCAGATACATACTTTTACTGAGTTACAAAGCCCAGTTAGACCTCCATATATATCTGCAGAGCCAAATGTATGGGCCCACCATTCGTAGATGAGGCTAGTTAAAAAAGCTATACCCAGTATTTGGGACAAGAATATTCATGGCTTCATCTTGGCTTTGGCTGTAGTTCAGTGTTCTTATGGGCAGACATTGGACAAGGGGGATAGAAATATAGCTATCACCACAGTGTCATGTTTTCTCTTTGTTTAATACATCAAACCTCCCAAGCCATGATAAATCTGTCTGTTTACAGAATATGCATTAGAAGGAGTGTGGGAGGAGGGATCAAGTGGCATCAGGGAACTACCTGAATAGAAGCTTAATTCTGGGAAAACATATTTGTTTTTTACTGTTTATGTTTACATTTATATGGACCTTCTAATTAATAAAAGGTACACCTGTTCCATGAAGAACGATTTCTGCTTAAGGCACCTGCAAAACCAAGACGCCTGCAAAGAGCATACTGCATCCTCTTCTCTCCTTGCACTCCTTGTGCCCTGACAGAATAATGGGTGAGATAACTCCCCCTACCCTAGCTCTACCAAATAGGATGATGGTTTCACAGGTGTCAGAACCTACATGGTGCCTGGTGAGCTAATTGTTGCAGCCACAGACCATGTGGGTCACATATAGGTCAATGAACAATGAGACATCAGCCAAGTATTTAGGCCAGTCCTATATTATATATCCATGGTAACGGGCACAATATAATAATATTGGCTGCTAAGGTACTAAAAGGGGAATAACCGAAAGTACTGGAGATGTATGGTATAAAATATAAGATGAAGCACACTTTACCTACATTCATATCTTCTATGATTGTTCTCCTCCATCATTTCAATAAAGATCTATATGAATACCATATCCCAGATACATGCCAGAAATGTTCAATTTAAGGTAGAGATGAGCACCTTGGGCATCACAGCGTGGTGGGAACTACATGTGTGTATCCAATTATAGGAATAACAACGCTCTTGTTACACAAGTCTGTTGGCTGAGTATGTCTGTGAATGAGAGCACTTGTTGATCATAAAACCTGCAAAATATGTGCATTTGATTTTCTCTATAACCTTCTATATGAATACATCATTTATAATCGAATTTGCTGATATTCTTGTCTGGATATTTTCAATATGTGACCTACCAGTGTTGCAAAGTGGGAACACAGCAATTGTGAACTTTTCAGAAATTTCCAAATGTAAAGGATTTGATTAAAAGCTACCCTAAAACAAAAATAAACAAGTTTACAGTAACGGGTGGTGACACCATCCAGAAGCAAACCCACCCCAAAAGCCTCCTCTGTGCATGTTCACCGTTAGAAAGTGACCAGGTGAAGTGCACCAAGATTAGGCTTATGACACCAGGTGGAGGCCCGCCCCAGGTCCTTAACGCCACTCTCTGGAGGAGCTTAGACCCAGCTTAGGCCTAGGAGAGGCACTCTATAGGCTCAACCTCCACCAACACACCCTCCTCCAGTGGCCTCTCAGTATTCTGGTGGCCACCCCAGGGCCATGATAATTATCCTCCACGTGGGGATGTGTGGGGGCTGGGTGGGGGGGGGGGGCAGGTTATTAAGGCACCGTGTTGTTGTCCTGTTGAAATGGGTTGATTAATATTGCCATCACTGTAATGTTTTCATGGATGGAAGCCATTTGAAATTTAAAATATTATTTATCTGCCTTGAGCTATCTTTTGAGACTAATAATCAGCGTTATAATGGGATTAAAGGCAAAACACTTGCTCCCCCTGCTGCAACAGTCAGAGCTGAGCGAGGACTGGCTGACACTCTGGGCTTGAATAGAGTGGTTGGGGGTTTAAGAACACAGAAACTGGCAGAAAGTGTCCTAAAACACAGCACTCACATTTTCTCACTGGACTAATCAGATTTAAAGATCTGAACATCTCAAAGTGGTCTTAGTTGAGGACGCCACCACTAGATGGAGTCGTGAACTGGCCAACTGGTTCCGGTGGGTACCTGTGTCTAGCCTTTAGCAGCTCTTTGGGTACCAGCGGCAGATAGCGATCGGATCCCGGCTCAGGTCTAAAAGCCTCCACTAAAGCTGTGGTGTGCTAAAACCAGCCCCCTCTGGTACCAACAAGTACTCCTCCCCCTCTCCAACCAGCTCCCACCTGTGTAAGCACTGATTTCTAAACCCTGTTCATACTGACTGTACCTTTTAATGGTCCCTGCGACAAGACTGTGTTAAAACAGACTGGCAATGATTAAAACCCCCGTTACAAACGAATTCTTGTTGTCCCTACAGCAAGAGTAGGGTAGAGCGAGGCCTGGTACTCCTGTCCTTATGTATAGGGGAGGATGGCAGGCTTAAAGCCTCGCACCTGTCCCAATGTTCAGTGTCATGTAGGCCTAAACAAGTGTCGTGATGCCAGGATCTACTCTAGACTGATATCTAATCGTTGATACACTCTCCTAGTTACTCAATTAGTGCAACAGAACATTCCTTAGAAGCAAAAGACCGTCTAGAAGGAGGTCCCCTTTTTCTGGCAGGATAGTAAGTGCATTGGTGCAGCGAATGTAAACGGGACTTAAAGTCACAGATTACCTGGCCACATAGATTGATCTCCTCGATATGCATGGGCACAAAATGCATGACCTGTATAATATACGCATGTGTTACAGTGTAAATGTACAGGTATAAAGATTGCATCAATCATTAGAAATGCATGCTGCACAACGTGCTATAGAATGCATATTAAGATGTTATTCTAATTTGCATACAATGCCCCCAAGACTCAGCCAACATCTCATGGGTGTTCCAAACACAAGACAGTCCCCTTCGTTAAAACTCACTAGAAGTAATTAATTGCAAAGTAATTATTAATTAATAGTTCCTTCCAGGGATCCCAGCATTTTTAATGACCCTTTCAAGTTTAATGAGTATTACTTGTCTCGTGCACGAGAAGTGATAATGAGATTTTGATTAGAACTTGTTGAAGTGAGAATAATACATGAGATACATCGGTCTAGAGAGTGAAGACAATCTATCAAACCTAATCCATTGTTGTATAGACGCCAACGTGACTATTACACCCAATCAGAGGTCTTATTTACATTAAGTACGTAGTCCGCAGAGGGGATTGAGAGAAATAATTTCCATTTACTTCTTCACCCTACATGGAGTGGATCTATCAACGCATGCCGCTTGCCTTTAAATGCCCAATTCTAACTGACCCATGTATTCAGAGAACACCGGTTCAATGCTTCGTTTTATCCAGAGGAAATTTATACAACTCTTATAATATGAGCTAATATGTAGCCTAGGCTCGGCCTAATATGTGATGCATACACATACCATATTTAACATTGGATGTTCTGTTCAGGAGAACCTAAGGAACGTCACAAGTAACTATTTACTCGCAGAAAGGCATTAACATAATGTATACTTCTCTGCATATAACCCTTTCTCCTATTTCTTTAAACTAAAGGTGAAACAAGCATAATTATGTTTGTGGCCTAAATGGAATGGTATGTAAACTCGGGTCCCTGTGTATCTCCTACACGTATATATACTGCTGCTGCATTTGGTTAACAGTCTAGCCTCCTCTAAAATCACGACTTAGACACCCCAGGAATTAAGGCCAGCAGTCTAAAGTCTGAATTAAGTATACGTCTACCTTTTTGCCCACACTCACACTCCAACGCCCCTCCACTTGCCCAGGGAGAAGGGAGGACAGAGCACATCCATCTTTTAACAGGAAGCACGTGAGACTGTGAGTGGCCTGGACTTGACTAGAACGCTGTCTTAGCATTAGGGATCGATCAAAGCAACGATTCCCAAACCAAACTAAGCCGATGCTACACACCAGGACCAGCGTCTACTTCGGTGTAAGCCACTCGAAGAAGAGTCCTGAATAATTACATTCTAGGGTAATTTGCAGTGTTGAAGGATGATTCTCTATGCTATAGTGTATAAACCACACAAAGTCATGGTATTATTATATCGCCCACCTGTATACATGCACTTGGTTGGGACTGCAGCCAAATTTATTGAAAAATAGCCTCCTCCTCGGAATGTTTAGATTCAGGCAGTCAAGGCTAATTCAATGACCCACAAAGATAATTTGTGTTTAAGTACAGGGTATTGCCATTAATATGGCGTCCTGTTGTGTAGCCATTATCGGATTACTGGTCTGTATACAGTATAGATGGTTTAAAAGGGGCTGAGGTTGAAAGTATAATACAGGGGTTGGAAGTATAATGTAGGAGTTATAAATTGGTGTCTGTACACTTTCAGTAGCCTAGATATTTATACCCATGTAATATGCATTACAATTTGATCACAATACTCTTGTCCTAAGCTGATTTTACCGCATTAGTATCATATAGTGCACACACATACCCTGGGGATAAAAAATAGTAGAGGTGTTTCCCCAAAACCCCCCTTCCCCCGCTTATACGACGCCAGCGACCTCTATGGGTGTTACCCGTCCTTTTGTATGTCGGAACTATCATTACGGCGCACGGTAATCACCGTTTTAGCAGACTATTGTCCCCACAAAAAGGTTTACTCCGCGGTGCAAAGTAGTCCCCTGAGGCTAAACAAGCGTCCCTCGTGGGTACGGCAAAGGTGTGTGTGTGTGCGGGGGTGTAAACGAAAGGGTGTTATAACCCCCGTCTAGCTGCTTTTGGAACTACCCAAGGGAGAGAATAAAGGAACACATGAAAGAGACTTTGTATTTTTATTTGTAATCGTAATTCCATTGCAAAATAATATGGAATATAATCTATAGGATAAAGCCTAATATATTTTGAAAGACAAACCACTTTTTTGAGACATTTATTTCCGGGTATTTCAAAGGACTGTATGGATATAGCTGTTGTTTTTAGATGGCTTTCTAACAATAAATAGGTGTAAATAAATGGTTGGGTTAGTGTACTGAATACCATTTGGCACCTCCCTCCCCCATATCTGCCCCCACCTACCCCCCCCCCCCCCCAACGCCTACCACACATACACCAAACAATGCCTAGCCTGAAGCATATTTACCTAGGGTAACAAAGGGTATCTTTAATTAGCTGCCGTAGTCGCCACCTTTGTTTGGGGGCGGGCTTTTAAACGCTTAGTCCTGCAGATTGACCTGCCATAAGGAACCAGGCAGCAGCGGCGGCGATAGCATCACTCCTTACTGCAATGTTATCTTGACTGGCGATCAGAAGGAGAAATGCAAATCCATGTTTCGAGGGCCCCTATACAGTGCCTGCATCCAGCCATGCCTAATCCAACACAAATAGGTCCTAAACTTGCACGTTGAACAGAGGCATCCTCTAAAATCTGAATTTAGGGACTCAACTCTTAGAGGCCACTGACTTTTCTAATAACGCCATTTCAACCCCTCTCATTTTCCTTCAATGATATATTCTATTTATGGGGGGCTGGCTGTCTAGACGAGTTTTACATTAGACACCTTTAAGATAGTGGCTCCATATGATCTAGTTTGCCGTTTCCTGTCAACATAATTATCATGCACGACCTTCTATACATGGGCTGTAGCAGATCGTTATGTCTTCGGTAATAAGCCGTAAAGGGGGGAACGTTCACAAATGTGTGAACGTTCCCTATAGAGGGGAACACCCATGCGTTTTACCTAACACGATATTTATAATTAGCCTCCTCTGTTCACTTTCTAGTTGTAACTGTATCCACCTTTGTCCCTGCACTATAAAGAACAACACACAACTTGAGCCCTCGTTGGCCGACTATACATACCTTTATATAGAGCAGCTGATCGATTATTCATGATGACTTTCTTAACGCCTGCTTTATTCCCCTGGTAGATGCGGGTTTAGGTCTCCATGCATCAACACCTAACAAGACTAGTAAGAGGAAATTGCACCTATTTATAAACTATATATATAATAGATATTGTAACTGTTGAATGTGTCTTATAATCAAATGGGCGTAGAGTATCCTATTTCAATTTGAAATATCGGTAGATTTACCAATGAATCTTGTCTATTGAACCCTCCAATGCCCCAAAGTGTATCAAGAAGGTAGGGCTCACTTTATCACACCTTGGATCTCTCCACACAGCTGTAACATGATTAAATATTTTAAATATTTTAATCAGTACCTTTAGTTTTTAATTGCAAATGAATGGTAAGAATTGGTTTTTAAGTAGTACACGACTCAAGTTTTCAAATGGGTACCCCAGCATGGGATTTTTAGCAGTCTGTAATTTAAATGATAAAACTGTCTAGGGTTGTGAAGCGTCCCCAGTCGAGGACACATCCAGCCGTCATAGGCAGCGGCATGGCGGTCAACTTCAAAGGGACTCACAGCTAGGACTCTGATGGAGACTGATGTCGAGTCCAATCTCCCAGCAGAAGCTAGATGCTTTCATTAGATGATATTCAGCTTGAAGAGAGAAGGGATGGACTGTAATATTATGGAATGACATTTAATAATATACACGGAGAGAAATGTGAGTGTGACTGTGGCCAAAGGCACTCACTTCTAAATGTCAGGCAGTACACATTTCTGTGTGTGTAGATATACTATATTTTTAATATCTGGGATTGTCCATTGTTCTAGATCGATTCACTCTTTAACAAATGTAAATGATGCAGACTTGCACCTGCGTGTGCTGTTTGAAATAGTTTTAATTACATACATCTAATGATGTATGTGTCTGTAACCATGCACCCAGTCCTTCACATTTTCTGGAAGTTTGTCTGGCAGGGTACTCTACTGAAATATCTCTAACCTCGTATAATGACAACACAGATATACATGTACTTACATTAACATGAGGACATCATTAACACAAAGATATAATCTGCTGTTTGAAAATTGATATTTGACATCCTGTATTTGTATATGGACACTGAGGAAACCAATGCTACATACACTGTAAATAGTGAAACCAAAAAGTACTTTATTTTTATACTGTAAACTAACAGTATATTCCACTGTCCATGGGCACTATCATCCCGCATTACATACTGTAAAACTACAGTATATTCTACTGCTCAGCTACATTAACTTCTAACAATGTAGGTTAGGATGGGGAAGAAGGGGAAGTTCTCGACAGTCATGGCACTTGTAATTTGGGGGCTGTACCATATACCTCCACCAATACGCCCAATAACGGTTAACTTCCTCCCATACAACACGTTACTGCCCACACACCACAGTAACACAGCTGTGTGTGGCGTTTGTTTGCAGTTTCCAGTCACCACCGACCTCGGCCATGGCCACTTGGCACCCAGAAAACAATACAACGCCCACCTCACCTCACCTCTGCCACCCCAACCCACCTGAACCCGGTGTATATTAACGTCTTGACCATTTAAGTGCAGCACAGTGCTCTGGTGCACTGTACCCCTTTGTCATCACGAAGCTCGCCACTGATGCATATATGTGCATGCTACTTGTCGATCCTATGGGGTTGATACACTCTCGAAAGGTCGGCATGATGAACCAACGCATTGCTGACACATTATACTCAATCATTGGTTCTGCTTTAATGCATCATGATTTAAAATGATGCTTAAGTGTTGATGCATTATGTTGTCCTTAAAGCTTGTTGAGATAATCGAAATCATGTAAATATAACACAAGACAGGTGGAAAGGAGATAAGTTCTTTTTAATATAAAGAATCGATGATGAAGGTGTATGTAGCTGGTTGGCATAGTGACTTGAAATAAATCACTTTGTACCGTTTAGACACATTCAAATGATTTACAATATAATGTCTGAGTACAGACCTAAAGTGGCTCTCTCCTGATTTCATCATAGCAGGCTAGGAAGTGGTACATTCCTTTGTAATTATATAAATGACCATAACTCCTGCTGGCAGTGGTACTGTGCCTCCTCATCCCACTTCACCAATATGTAAGGGGATATAGAGCACTACACAGAGAGCTTTCAGGGGCAACAGGTTTTCATAACTGTAAACTTAGACCCTGAGAGGGCCCCTCCTAGAGCAGAACACGTGCTGGGTTCCCATGGCTAAAGAGCACTTGAGCCCTTACGAAATGCCTGCCCGAGCACCGTAAGGAGGCCTAGGTTAAGAGAGTAGCATTATAGCAGTAGAAAATGGCAGTCTTGGCATTTTCTAATGAGTCCTTGCTGCCATTTAGTCATGGGGCTGGGGAAAACATCCTACTAATGTTTGCTCCCCCAAGTGGAGCTCAGTAGCAGTGTATACTGTAAGAAATAACAGCCTACATGCACACCTTTTGGTCTATACATTTGGGGGTCTATTTGCACATGGCTTAGAACTGGTGTGATGTGCTATTTGAAGTCAATAGTGCCTTTGTATATACCACAGCTTGTATTGGGGGAGTGTTTTAAGTCAATGCTGCTCTCCATGGATATAGTTGGATGTGCTCCATAGTATGAGTGCCACATGTGAGGTTGTTGGAATGATTGCAATAACCAAAGCTAGCAAACTGATAAAACAGTTATAGAACTCATGGAACAAGAAGAAATGAGTGGTTTAAGATTTGCATCGATTGAGGACCTATTTACAGTTCTCCCTCGATATTAACCAATGCAAACCAATATGCTATATATAGTGTAACAGGAAAGCAACAGTGGTAGCCCATCTTTTTCCTGGAAAATCATCGTAATAGACTGTTAATACACGAGAAAATAATTTGTTTAAAATAGAGGTTACAAAAATGTATTACTGTGTGTACTATATACCTATGCCTATATATATATACTCAACAAAAACTTTTGCCCGTGCACAGTTAGGAATTTAACTGATAGTTAGTATAAAATGTTCTAAATGGGACCTCTTGTGTACATTGCAATACATACTACCGTACCGTCGCGATAAAGCGCCTGGTCTTGAATAAGCGCCGGTCTTGAATAAGCGCCGGGGTGTAGGGGCTTCCAAATACTTCTTAAGCACTAAAATCGTGATCTTGAATAAGCGCCTGTCTTGTATAAGCGCCTGGGTAAGAGCCCCTTCAAATTGAAGAGCGCCCCGGCGCTTAATCGCGACGGTACGGTACTTGTGTTCCCAACATCCTACCACCCGGTCCACACTCGAACACACATACACACGCCCCAATGCCAATCATTTGGGGTCTATTTGTGCATATTTGACCTGGAAATGGGGGTAACAAAACGGGTTGGGACTTGAGTTGTGGGCTATGCTATAATGTTGATAGGCCAGGTAAGACTGAAAAGTAACACGAACATGGTGGAGATATGACCAGGGCCTGATCCTGCCGACTAGGGATGCCATGCCTCACCCCCTATCAGGCCCATATCACGGAGATGTTCTCTCTTCCAGCTCTAATTCCCTGATAGGCCCGTCCATCAGATGGCTCCCCTGCGATAAGGGAGTCTCTATTTTATGGTTCTGCCCAGTACCAAGCCAGGAAGCCTGTTATTCCGAGTACATTTATCTTTTAATTCTTCATTCCCTCATTTTGAAGTATTAGAAGACGTGTTGTTTGCTCGAATTCATTTTGTATTTACCTTTTGCTTCTATTTTAAAATGTCGTATTAACTTGTGTATAGGCGTTTGCCCTTCACTGCCATAGAGGTTGTTATATTATATGCTATATATACACTGCCTGGTAAACAGTCTGTATATAGACTGTACATGTATATCAGAATTCATCAAACAATATTCTAAATGTTGATAGTCTATATCCAAAGGAACGTAGGCTTTTAAAGCTCCAACATGGAAATGCGTTCATGAGAAATCGATAACGCATGTTGGCAAGTATTGTAGTTATACAACCAGTCACCTATACTATTTGTTTATGCAAGTGAGGAGGACTCTAACTATTCTGAGTATCTGATAGTAAAGGGAGAATAATGTATATATATATATATATAATGCTAGTGCATTCAATCTGGGAGTTGGTTAGCAGTGGTTAGCCCTGTTCTTATTCAGAAGGTACATGCCCCATCACCTCCATCAACGTGTATTAAATACCTGAGTATATTAGACAGCTACTGGAGATGACACTTCTAGCCTGTCAAGTCTGGCCTCAAGCATGGACTGAATATAAACACTTCTCCTCGGTTAGACCTCACAGTAAGCTCATATATCATTGCATATATACGTCAACTGTATATTCAGTATAAGAAATCTAACAGGATAGGCTACATATAAACCATTAAGGACTTTGCACCTTGAAACCACTGTTATAGATGCAAGGAGGAATTCCTCAGTCTACATGCTCATAATAATATGTCCTGTAGGAATTAATGGGAAAAAACTAAATGTAATATCCGTCGATGTTATAACCATCCTCATCATCTGCAACATCTAGATATAATAGACATGATTTAGGAAGAGAGCTCTTCCTACTGTTCACACCACTCAAGGCTTACCTTCTAGTATTTACTAGTATTTACTGGCTTTCCTACAACAAGGTAGAAAAACAGCCCACTTAGACATAGCTCCTCCCCTTAAACACCCCCTAGAGTCCCCTCAGCAGTGGGTACAGGTAAGAAATCAGAGATAACCATGCCAGGTATTCCCTATATGTTGTTTGTAAGACACTTGTCAGGTGAGACTGACACCTAGACCAGTCGGTGTCAGTTTTTATAACCACTGCCTAATCTACTAATGAATCCAGGGGTGTGTTTCAAAGCCTGCTTGGCAGTACTCAGACGCTTCCGTTTGGGAATACACGCAGAGGGAAAAATTGGCAAGGTATGTGAGAAATTACAGCTGTGGAAAAGTGTTTGAAAGTCTGGCATCATTCGATCGTCTAGTCCCAGAGATGGATGGAAATAGTACATTTATTCAAAACACGATCGGGGAGCCCTTTAAACTCAATGAAATAGCCTTTAATGCATGCATTGGAATTGGAGGAAGGTGGACCCGTTAATGGTATGGGGTATTCATCCATTTAAAAAGTATATTTTCCCTTATAATATCCACAGACCCACCTATATGTAAATATATAGAACCTAAATATGCAATCAGGTATAAGTCACAATGGTTCTGATTGAATATGACATTTTAGAAGAAAAAAACAATATAAAAAACAGGCTAAGCACACATGAGCCCAGTGTTAAGCTCCGGATCATTTTGGTCTGCCTATATGCCTATATTATTCATGTATCATTGTGTAGGGCAGTGCATATATTGGTTCAATACTCAGCCAGTGTGCCTCCCCTGATGAAAACCACACAATTGACACATCAAGTGTCCATTTGCCATACGAAGCAGCAGCCACTTCATGGCATTCATGATGGATCCTGCTAGAATATAACATGATGGGTAATGGTGACAGAATAAACATAGCTGAGGGGAAGGTGAGGTGTGCACAGTGGAAATTGTGCTGAGATAAAAAGGATAGAGATAGTATATGTGAGAGAGAAAGGGTGGGACAAGAGTATAGAAAGTATTCGGCAATTGCTGGATAGTGGAGTGAGAGAAGGAGGTTTTCTTTTAGCGGAATGGAGGTGAGATATTAACAGTAGATAGGTAAGGGGAAGAGAAAAGGATAAGAAAACTGTTGTAAAGGATGGAGGGGGCAAGGAAAGAATGAGAGAGGAGATTCCACCTGGATCTACTATGTTATTGACGAGCACATGATCATCTCCATCCATTCAGTGGGCAAACACTGTAAAGAGCAGCTCAGCGCAGAACAGATTGTGACTGATGGCAATAAGGCACAGTCAGTTGGCACATGAAGCCAGCCCTGCTATCATCATACCCTGCACTATTACAAGTAAAGCAGCAGCTGCCATGTGTATATAATGTGTGTATACGATGCCACAGGCAGTCAGAGCAGCTAGTTTTTTTTATCTACTCACATTTTTTCTCCTTCCTTAATTCTCCTTTTTTTGTGCGGTATCCTTTCGAAGAAATTGGAAAATGTCAAAACAATAAACTATTTGATTGTTACGCATCTGAGTGAGTCGTTTACTTTCAAACGCCAAACTTCCTACTCCTGGTTTGCATTGTAATTCTGTCTTTGTCACTACTTTTGCGACTTACAATATTTATCTTTGTTTGGCTTTTAGCTGGGGTGGGCCTGTCTACACCTCACACCTGTGTCAAAGGAGGGTACATGTATCAGTAGTGAGTTGTTCAGACAGGTGAGACTGAGCTGCTCCACCTGAGCTGCTCCTCCCCTTCCTCATGTATACACCCAGCCCAATACACTACCCCATCAATGGCATCCTAGTTATGCAAATAAACTGGCCGATTCAGAGCCCATGGACAGACATGCATACAGACCCATAAGCTCCTCCTCTTTACTGAGCTGCTCCCTGAATGTAACCATTACCACAGAGCAGCTCATAGACAACCCACATTCTGGTGTGACCTGAGCCAGACATGTATACTGATACCTAAATTGATGCCTTATAGTGTACACAACACAGGCGGGTCAGGTTTAGGAGTGGGGGCCTAGGTATTTTGGTACCTATCCTCAGTCAATGTATACATACATACTGCAGGGCAGTTCCCACCTCCTCTGTCACAGCATGGAGAAAGGCGTATAAATCAAATGGTATTAAGTGAGCTGACGACGTCTGCAGTACTGCTGACATGGAGTCCCGCAGCTACATCACTTTATATTATCCTCCCTGCGGGCCTCCCTGCCTCCTCCCCCCTCCTGGGATGACAACTATACCACATACCAGCAGGTATATATATGTAGCTACCTGTCTAGTATGCTACAGGTATTTATAATATACATGGATATTATTATGTAGAGCTTACCCATCATCATGTGGGTTGGGTAGCTTTGATAATGTCATGGCAATTGTCTAAATCGCATGAGGGAGTACAGAGAGTGAACCGCCTCAACATCTACGCAGAATCAAGGAGGGATTATGACATATTGCCTGCATTGTAGTGTAGTTAGAAAAACAGGAGACATGCAATATGGCATGGGGCGGGAAATGAGCATGAGTAATTATCATGATGATTATTCATGACGATCATAGGAGACATGAATGCTCAATGTCATTTAAAGGCTTATATGAATTTCTTTATGCCCTTTAAGCAAATGTCATTGAAACGAAAACTTTTCAAGTTGTAAAGGTGATCAAAAAGGTCTGATGAAACCACCCTGTCGCATGAAAACTCATTAAAAGTCATACATCATCTTCTCTTAAAAGTTTTTGACATTGATTCCTTTTCTACCTATTTCATGTCTATAAATATGCCTCTTATACAGCTGGTACACATGTTTCGGCAGATACACCCACTAACTAACCAAAGTTCTTCCTTTTATGTCAACTCTAAAATTAGGAAACTGCCAGACAGGACTACTAGTGAGGCTGTTTTGGCTTTCTTTTTGGTTCACTAATTACACGGGCACTGAGCATGGACACACCTCAGTGACTTCACAGAAGCCAGAAGTCATTGCCAATGCATTTAAAGCGGATCACTATCTGGTAGATGGCAGACGGGGGACTCAAAGCAAAGACCAATGACAGGGGATTGGGATTCAGAGGCTCAGTAAAGGTATTTTTAAGGGTGGTATGGTTGTGGTTAAGGTAAAATAGACATTTAGAGCACTAATCTATATTCCCACTATAGTAGCCAATTACAATTAGACTGTATCTGTATGGGCCACACCAATTATGGGATTACCCCTTACGCCATGTCACTTCCAGTATTCAATAGTGCACCTAAAAGGTTACAGATAGGCAAAGGCCATGCCCCTACGTAGCACCCTACCCATCCTTTTGGGATAATCAACAGTACTAATGCATCTCTAAGGGCATACCTATTGTTGTTAGAAAGATAGTGTATTAATTGCTACAAAATAAAGGCCCTAATCATCAAATAGGTAAACTTAGCTGCCAGCATCAAGTGAGAAGAAATTCACGGAAGGCCCAATTTGTATCAGAATTATAAACAGGATTCAGGCAAAATAGATTGGCAAGCGGCTAGGCGTCAGCCGGATAAAATCCTGAATGCAACACTTTTGAACTTTTCAGCAAGTCTTAATCAGACTCTCACCCGGAGGGACAGTTTCGGGTGATAATTAGGAGGTTTAGTGATCCAGGGTTTTAATCAAGGGACCATGTAGGCCTATGACCTTTACAGTGGGAGGACTGGAGTAGGGGGAGGACTGTAAAATGCCACACGTAGATAGGGAAATCCCCCACTTTTACATTTCAGGCACAGTTGAATGGAACTCCTAACACAGAACATGGGGGATATCCCGTCTAATGAACAATGCTCAGTGTTGGGGTGGCTAGACGTGTAGGAGTCTCTACCCGGAGTCTCTACAGGAGGACCATGAAACTCCACAGTGTAATGGCCTTAAATAGTTTACAAGGTGAACGGTAGCTTACTGATGAATATTTGCATTGTACACAGATCATATTTTGTTAATACGTTGCTTAGGCTGCTGTATTACAAGTGCTTGCAGAACAAATTAGCCAAAAAGACACCACCGATAATGCATTAATATATGGAAGGCCAACTTGAGTCTCAGGCCATCATGGATTAATACTATAAGAAGTGACTGAGGAAAGTATAGGTAACTCTGAGACCGAGGCCACTCTAATTTACACTCTGACGTGTCTGAAGTGGCTAGGAGCTCACTCTCGATCTCCTCCTTTGAATCCATGAAAAGGTGAGAGGTGGGAAAATGTCTGTCTCAATCTGCTCACGTGAACGGTGGTCACGGACCCACTCACCCAATGTACGCCTGAGCTGCTTTCCGACCAAGGAGCTGCTCAGAGCATGTTTAATCAGTACTAAGAGGGCCTCAGGAAGAGCCATCACCTAAATACTGCGGCTTAAACATTATAAAGTACGGATAGACATCATTTAGGCACCAGCTGAACACCTTTCTCAACTTTCTGAATAGAATAGAACCAGTAGGCATACGCGGTATTCCTAAATGTGACTTTTTCGAGGGAGTTTCACACTTTGAAATCAGGTTTAGGATTTTTGCTTTTATCAGCGTTCCACTCAGCATCGATCCCACAATGCACACAAGATGGCGTCTCATCTGCCTAATGGCGGACGACCTGGTGTTTGACCGGATGGTCTCCTCTTGGCCCCCATTGACAGCACTGAGAGCAAAGAAAGAAGAGAGAGCGTGAGAGAAGTGAGCAGAAACTTTACTGATCACTTTGTCAGGTTTGCTCCATGTTTGTGGTGCCCTCACAACAAGTGGGGGCTTACCTACAAGCAAGGGTCTGATTACTAAAGGGGTGCAGCACCTGAATACCATCATAATATGGATGTCCTGGTGCTGATTACAGATTTAGGTCTGTAAAAGTGATCATAGGTGTTTTGCTGAACAGACGACTTTTGCTCAGCCTCACTTCCATCTCTCTAATTGGCGCCAATTCCTTGATACATAGTAATATTCTCTTGATGTTACATTCTGTTATGTTGAGAGAACCTCTGATCTGCTATCATCAGGAAAAGTGGTGGTAACATTAGAAGTTAAAATGTCTTTGATAAATCATATCATTTCTAAATAGAAACATCTTAAAAGTATATTTGTCCAATTATGGCCACCGTCCACAGAACATAAATCGGCCGCATATCAAGAAAATCGCCATACATTCCCTATGTAAATTTTGTGTATAGAATGGCCGTATACGGCCGATTTATGCTCTGTGGACGGTGACCCTTACCTTACATGAAATAGTTTAGGGGAAAATTATCGTTAGCCAAATAGATATACAAGGGACAGAGTTACCAAAGACGTTTTCCAAGTCAGATTTGCGTCTTCATCAATTCCATTGACAATGGCATTGTAAAAAGAAACCATTGGATTAAAAAGGGATGACATTTTCCCCATTACATTTATTCATAAACTGCTATCGAAAATCACCATTAGCCAAACTGAATGCTTTTGATACTTATCATAATGATTTAGACCCGGCCCCCGCACTCTACACTAGTCCCGACACCATCAGCGTTATGGCTTTTTCAAAAGTACCCCCTTTCCACTGATTTCTAACCTAAATAATGCCCCTTTTTATGGCAAAATCACAGATTTTAAGAGCCTAAAAAGTACCCCTATTTCAGAGAAACGCTGACATCTTTAGATCCTGAAACCCTTTCTCTGTAAATGCTGACATCGTCAGCAACTCACTACATTTCAACATCAATAAAAACAAAGATATCATTCCTTTATAATAAGGATTATGTCCATCCAGAGAGGAGATGCTATGTCCAGTGGGCATTCAGAGGGCTGTGTAAAACATGCTGGTAGTGACCAGCAACAACCATCTGCTACCTCCTTTGTCATTTAATCTTTGCAAAAAAATACCCCCTTTTCCCATTTACACAGACTCGGCAGTAAAAAAACACCCTCCTTTTCAATTTTCACAGGGGGTGCTTTAAGAAAACACCCCCTATTCTTTAAAACACTGATCCGCGGATTTTGAGAAAAATTACCCCCTTAATCAGCGTTTTTTTAACGCTGATGGTGTACGGGAAGAGACTAAGTGCGGGGGCCGGGGATTTAGATTGGTACGAGGGCCTTTTCAATCATACAAACCACCAATACAATACATTTTGTAAACCAATGCTGCCAATGGCACACTTATCGTAACATCAACAGCAATCTGTTCAGCCGATATTAGCAAGGGGGAAAAGTGTAAGCACATATATTTTAGCCTATGTTTGTACCAGACCGATCTAGCTCTATGGGGACAGCCTCCCTATAGATTAATTGCTTGTGATTAGTAATATGCTGTAGCCATAATTACTTTATCGCCATAATATTAGGACAATCATGTCCCTCCCATATGTATAGGCGCTTAACAAGGGGCCATAGAGTATGATGTATGTCCTACACCGACGTGTTTAGCCTCTTTAGAGGAGGGTGGTTGGGTAATTGTTTGTGGTCGTTTGTCATCGTGAAGTCATGGAGTTGGGATGGCGTGGAGTGGGGGTGAGGTGCTTTGCCTGTAGTTTAGTGGGAGCAAGGTTAGCATACAGCTCCAGTGGCTATAAAATTACCCTACCCCAATACCTTCCTCTTCCAACATCAAACTCAGGGCCTGGGGTATATCCCCCCCCCCCCAAACACACACTCACAATGCACTCATCCGTCAAACAGGAAGAGGAATGGCGAGCATGGATGGGCTATAGTGCATCCCATACATCATTTTGCAGTGTTTAGGGGGAACTGTACATACCTAGATAGGTTTAAATGTCAGAGCAGTTTGGGACCAAAAATACACCGTTTAGGGCAATCCTAATTCACTGTATATATATAAATATATGTAAATATATACGCACCCAATGCCTCAAGCTGAAGCGCTCACGAGCACGATTACTAGGTTGTACCTATTATTTCATGGTGAATACGGACTGTCAATGTTAAACCTATGGGAGTGTCGTATGCCAGTAAGGCGTGGAATAACCCTCGGCCGTATTTCACGCTCTGGCTGTATTTCACGCTCCCAAGGAAGGTGGGGTGTCGCTATGGGGTCGCCATGGGGTCGCTACGCTACCGAGGGTCACGTGACCTATGCGGAATTCAAAATGGCGGCCGACGGAAATTAACAAACACCACGGAAGTAAATAAACATCGTGGAAGTAAGCAAACATGGTCTGCAAATCTCTTTTAGATCGAAATACCCTGAAATAAATACAGAGCGTCACTTAAAAGTGACCTCGTCTATGGTTAGTGCACTTGCAGTGCTTGGGCCGTATTGCACTAGGAGGGCCCTACGGCCAGCGTGCAATACGGCCCAAGCACTGCTCGTGCACTAACCACAGACTCAGTCACTTTAGCGTGCAGCTCTGTCTATTTATTTCCCATAATAACCAGCCTATCACTCAGACTGTTGGGAGAGTGAGAAAACGGCCATATCTCACTACAACTTGGATCCTGCCCGGTGGAAGCCAGATGGAACTGATGCCAGTAAAGAAATAGTAATTAGTGACCAAAGGTATGACCTTGTGTGGACCTGGAGAAGGCCTGGCATGCCGCCCAGAGGGTGGGCCCAGGTACCAGTAGCCTGAGCACGTTCCTCCCGGGCTCCCCTCGTGACTCCAGGAGCACATAATGACACCCTTAATCCAGACTAGGGCTCTGCTACGGTTACAGATGACCCTGGGTGTATTCTGATCTGAGCGTGGTGATGTATAAGAGAGCCATGTCAGATCCTATCTTGATCCCTTTGTTTTGCCCTTTGTCTTTTTGCAGCTCTTCTACAGACTCCCTTCTCAGTGAGAATACATGAATCAATTCAACATTGGATCAACATTGATCAACTATTTGCCAATGTTGATTCACGCTGAAGTGATTCATGTACCCACTGGGTTGGTAGCTATTCTTACAACAACATTATCTGCTTCCCCCTATTTCTACCTTCTACTATTTTCATTTCCCATGGCGATGCTGTCGTATTTTCCTCATGAATGATGGTATCTGAAGCCCTGGGGTGCTCCCTCCAGTAAAACATTGAATTAGCAGACAATTAGTGATAAATGAGGTCGTTGTACTCCCAGTTTAACATAGAAGCACCCATACAGGCTTCAACAGTACACTGCCCATAGTGCACTTAGCCTATGTATACGTCAGATGGCCATGACAACCCTGATGTCATTGTCAGCTGTCAACTTGGCCCTTAGAACCCTTGAAACGCCGTTAATATATTAGGTATATATCTCATAAATCACGACAAGAGTACTCCTCATCACAAGTCTACATTAGGAGGTTCACAGAAGTGGCAGTCGTGTGTGGGCCTCTACTCCTCCAGTTCCTATGCATAAAACATGTCATCGCCGCAAGAAATTCATTGAGTGACCTCTTAGCCGTCTGATAGCAATATTTAGCACTGACCCCATGACCCCTATGACCTGAGGGGTCAGTGTAGAGGTCAGACTGTAGGGGTGGTGGTGTATAGGTATGGCTGGGTGTCACCGGTGTGTATAAAACAATGTCACAGAAGGGACGGCTTACCACTAATCTGGATAGACACATACCGCAGTGACAGCTAGTTAAATAGTCTGTATCTAAAGGCTGATTTGTCACAGCCTGCCGCTATTTATGACGTAGTAAAGTCTCACTGTACTGTCATGTGAATGTGTGATGGACGGCTGACCCATAGACTGGCCGCTCATTGGTCGAAACATGCACTGCTTATTATAAGTATGGTGCTGATATCTAACAGGATTTTCTATAGCTACAAAATACAATGACAGAAGCTTGGCTTACTAAGGATTCGCATTCTCTAAGCCGGGACAAAGGGAAGCTACCATTAGCCTACAGTGCTGAGTACATTTCAATTACTCTGATAGACTCATGTGATTGATCAACCAAGCAGTTGGGAGCAGTATATTTACATTACAACCTCAGTACCGTACATGCCTAAATAGCAATGCACCACTACCATTGCTTTTTTCCCCACTTCACTTTCCTTCAACCCTAAAGAGCTTTCTGCCATTCAGTCAGTAAACAGCCAAATGAAGCTTACTTTTATTTGAGTGCCTTCTCCTGTCCTTCCTGGGGACATCTGCATAGTGGGCAGACACGGCCTCCAACCAAACACTTTACCTATTTAAGGACCGTGCTGGCCGGTGAGAAACCAGATGAAAGAGTTAGTGAAAGAAGGAGGCACACTCACCTTCACAAAAAGAGTCCTTTTAAGAAAAAAAGACAAGAAGAAGTGTCATGGCGCCTGAGGGTATTGGCCACTGTCTGGCTAGTGGCTAGTCAGTGGCGGTCTCTGGAGTGGCCATAACTGACCAGGCAGTGTAGACATACCATTTACATACAATGAAAACTACTGAAATGTTTGCAAGGAGTTTATTCACCTCCTCCTCACACCATCCACATGCACTCTATTAGCAGTCTGGGACATTGGTGGGAAGGGAGGAGGGGGTAGACCCAGGAGCCATTTTTCTAAGTGAGTCTACATGTCTGTGTGAGAAAAATGTAGGTTTTGTCAGGTATATAGAGAGAATAGTGGTTTTAGTGTGTGTGTATGTATATATATAGGTAGTGGTATGTAGTGGTGTTCTTATGCTACTGTTGTGTTTGGGTGTTGGGGCATAGCTGCCAGATTAAACAGTTCCATAGGCTTTTTATTGAACAAACACTTCTCTCACACTCCTTAAACAAATCCTCAATGTGCTCCATTCTAACTACAGAAGAGTCTACATAAAGCAACAGGTAGATGTGAAAGTAGCCATTATTTTTGTCTCAATATTCAGAACAAACATACAGCCACCAATGTAGCTTCAGGATCCCAGGTTCAGCAATAGAGTTAGGGATTCTGAATTCCGACTTTATAATAGAGTTTATACCAAACTCTGGGCAGATCCCCTCTTCCCCCTCTGTCTATGAGGAAATAATTGACATTTTGGTACCAGCAACTCGACCAGAATTCAATCTGCCACCGTTAGAGAGGATAAAGGCATCCGGCCATCTGTGGGTAGTTCCTCTTTTCTTTTCCCACACTCAGCCTTCTTTTCCTCACCGTACTTTTCATTTTTAATGAGCCGGATTAGCGTCCAGAAAATTGGGTTTGATTGGCTAATTGAAAAGTTGTTGCCGCGCCCAGCAGGATCAGGCACACAGCGCATGCGCTAGCGGCCCAGATAGGTTGCCATCTTGTTTGAGGGACGCAGGCGCATCCGTAATGGCTGATGTTCGATCCCCCTTATTTTGCATCTATTTTATTTCATTGTCCCCTTCCTGACTTTCCTCCCCAAATCAATCTCTCCTTTCCTGTATATGTACTTACATCCCCTAAGCCTTCAGCTGTCTTCAATTTCTGCGGGCAAAAAGAAAATTGCAAACCTGGATGCGTTAACATACCCCTCTATATATAGTCCTAGCATGCAACATCCCCCTTTCACCCTCCATCTACATTGTACCTCATTGCCACCCCGCCTATAACCCTCTTGATCACGAACTTAATTCTTCCTTCCTTCCTCCCCTCTCCATCACTCCTCCAGTCCCTCCGTCCTTCTCTCCCTCTCCCCCGTTCGCTGATTCCCCGTTCCCATTTCTGATTCAGGAGCGTCCCCCTGGCCTCCCAAATTCTAGTCAGTATGTGGGAGCTTGTTGAGATCGGGGAGGCCCTTCCCCCTGAAACCTACGATTGGCAATTACTTAGGATGCCCCCGGCCATTAACACGCGCACTGGGGCTGAACACAGAAAGGCCACCTTGATTAGCTCTGACAGTCTCGTTCTGGATACGGCCAGCGGAACCGGAAACTGCATTCCCGCCATCTTGCGGCTGCTGCGTCCCGTTGGTGGCATCCTAAGGTCACCGTAGTGATTGCCAATGCTGTCACTCTCCTCCATATATGCATATGATATTCAGGTTGGTATACATCCGGGGTGTTGAGACTCTGTTATACCTGTGGCAACTACTTCTGCCCCAGAAAAGCAAAAATGAAATAATACTACTGTAGTTTATAATGCCAAACTATATCTAACTAATATACATCGGGGAAGTATCTACTTTTAAGTGAAACCAACTGACCCGGCCAAGACAATTCCAAATCCGTCTGTTTGGCCGTTAAACATATAGGGCCTACATACACGTACAAGTAAATGATTCTACCAGCATAGACATAACTTCCACCCGGTCCGTTACAACTATAATACATGTATCTAGCACCCCTATATACCCACCCCTATAAGGCAGCTATGGAAGTTAGCTTTCCCAGAAAGGCAAAGGTGGAAGCACAGTAGTTTAGTATAAAGGTTCACATGCATCCCTACCCCTTCATTTGCTGCCACTATTACCGGCATTTATGTAAGAAGTACAGGTTCACCTTGAAAATGTGGAAAATGATAAGGAAAAACACAGGTTCTGTACCCTAGTGTTCTATTTCTTGTATACGATTTAGTCCTTGTAGTGACGATCAATCATAATCCACGTCTTTTTCTGATGGGTTTAATATAACAATATTATATCGTCGTTGTTGTAGGGCAGTGGCTGAAAAAAATAACTGTCACAATGATTGAAATCGTTCTCCGATTTGTTATATAATAAGTATATAGTTTGTGCTATAATTTAATTCATAGTGCTGAAAACAAAATAGACCTAGAAATCTCATGACATGACTGTATGATCTATTTCCCGAGAGTAGATATAGCAACAGGAACCTGGCCTGAGCCACTCACTATAGTTATAGGGCATAATAAGGAGCTGCTCTTCATACAAAGGCAATGTCCTCAGGCTATACCAGTCTCTAATAACAGAGGACCAACACCACCAGCACCTGCCTGACTCTAGTCCCGCCTACTATTTCGCCATTTACCATATACCAGGTCACCTTCTCTCAAAGCCAGCATGATAACCACTGTACATACTGCTACTTCATGTTTAGGACAGATCCCGATATGAGGGGTCTAGCTGGTATATAACCAGACCATTATTGACTTGTTTCCTGCTCGTTCCGTCTTTGGTCTTTCAATATAATGATTAACAGCCGTCATGCTGGTTCTTGTCTTTTCTCAACCTCTCTGTTTCTATCCCCATATGGTATCTTATATCTGACAGTTTTCCCTTCTTCAAAATCAACCCTAAGTTCCTGATCTCCCCTCCCCCCACCCCCCCCCCCCCCTCACATCATCACCCACTGCCCTGCTACCCTCTCTCTCCCACCCCCAAGAACATGGCAGTGCTGACCTTGCCCATTGCCGCGGGACCCAGAAATAACTATTGGAATGCACTCGAGCTGCTCGCCGGCGGTGAAATCTTTATTGGAGCGATGAAAACCTGGCCGAGCGTATTGGTAGCCGCTCCCAGGCCGCATCAAAGGGCTGCAAACTGCGGCCGTGTGTGTGGGGTAGGGGGGGGGGGTGCCCAGGGATGGGGGTGTGGCTGTGGGTGGGGGAGGTGCCTGAGCAGCTCTTTCAAAGCCCAGTCGGCGCCTTTGACGATCATCATTAGCCCTATGCGGGATCACAGCAACTCTCCCCCCTCCACCCAACCTTGCCCTCCACACCACCACACACAGACCTCTTTCCCAGCATCAGCCCCATCACAGGCCTACTCTCTCTGTCCGTGCCATTCCCAGTCCAGCAACAGGGCTACTGAGAAGCAACCGATTCTAGGCTGCTAGCTTTTGTATTTCCTTTAGAACATGGAGGCTAGTTGGTCATTTGCATACATGCAATTCCTGGTGAAAGTGACAATAGCCTTTGTCGACCTTTTGCTGACAGTGTGGTATTGTATCAAACCTCTCTATCATTTATCTCAGACCAAAGCCCTACAGAAAAGGTCCTTATAACCCCTATGTCCCATGCACAGCGAAGCCTGCATTGACCTGTGTTCTCTTGTTGCTATATACGGCCTTCTGAATATTGTCCTCCACTGGCCCTGTTCCCAGATCTACATGCCTTTATGCAATCCGTCTCATATGATATTCATGGAGTCAGATGGAGGGTTCCCTATACTATTGCATTCTCAATACTATCTCTTGTCATGCCATGCATGTGAGCAGTACATGCATACACAAGGAACATGAAGGAGGCATATTTCCATATTGCTGTGGTGGAGGAAGCTGTGACATGTCACATGGGGACAGACTGGTGCCAATGCCTTTTAGCTGCCATAGAGGGAGAGCAGCTCATGGGGCTTACTCCCTAAGCATGTTTGGTGCCTGACCTGCTCCCATGAAGGGAGCTGCTCATTTGGTGTCATCATGGGAGCGGCTCAAGGGCGAGGTGACCAGTGTGAGCTGCTCCTTCTTTGTGAGGTCATGAGACATGTATCTACATGTGCATGTTCATCCATAGAGTAACCCTCAATGCACGACCCTCGTGGTACCAGGAATAACTATTGACTTCCCGGTTATGCAAATTATGTTCTTCCTTATCTTTGTGCTTCGGGCATTGAATATTATCATGACACTTGATAAAAGCATACTAGATACATAATCCTAAGTGACCAGTTGGAATTTAATGGTACGCTCTTGGCATCTATGAATATGAAACATTTGAAGCATCCCGTGATATGCCCATCTTAGCTTTTCATCTGCCATGATTTATGAAGCCTAAATATCATTTCATGTAAATCATCTTCTTTGCTTTCACATTTTCATGTCTGTCCGGAGGGTCTTTACTAAATACACATGAACATGAAAACAGGTCACATGTACCGTAGTCATATTTACATGATCTTACCATATATCAAAATAGTATAAAGCCTTAGACAGATACAAAGAGTATGGCCATATGGGGGGGGGTGGTGCACCCATCCCCCTCCCTCCGCTGCTACTATCCTTATCTGGGTGGGTACCTCTAAAGGCCCTAGCATGTCTCTGGCTCGGTGCAGCTCTCCCCAGGCCCTGTGGCCCCTGACCCTTAGCATGACAGCACTCGTTTACCCCAGGCAGGCAGGAGGGAACGTATACTGGGGTAGGCAGAGGGGAGGGAGAACCCACTCTGTCTGTTACTGTCATGACAAGACGTCACCACGTTTTGGTGTTGATATCGAGAAGATGGGGGCTGACTTTGACGTATCTCTGACGTATGGATGCATGGCAGTGCCGGGGCAGGCCCGTATTAAAGCCATGTTGCACCTGGATCGGCCCTTAACGTAGCCATGTCCATACAGATAAGTCATCTCATGAGTGGTACTAGTAATACACTGATGGTACACTGATAACGCAATGGTACATTCATAACACTTGTGACATTTCTGGGAAGCATGGCATATATCAGCAGGTTGTTACAGTACACTGTAAAAGGTTGGTTGCCATTTTTGTAGGTATACCCCGGGAGGTATACAGCAGATTATACTGTAGGTATATAGGTTACTGTAGGTAAACAATTCTACAGTAAATCTACAGTAGATTCTACTGTAAATTCATTCTACTGTAGATTCTACTGTAGATCTACAGTAGATTATACTGTGTACATACACTAACTATTTACAGTGTACAAGGCAATGGCCGTTGAGAGACGCTTGCAGTTGGGCATACTGATATTAAAGGTCTGGAGTCTTACATGCCTCCTGGTGGTATAATACACATCCCGTGTCTAAAGTGTCAAGTCACTGAGTACATGTCAACAATTTCATAATCCCCAAAAAGAAACATCCATCTTCCAGTGCTCTCTATCGCGGTGTGCCAAGTGCCATATCACGAAGGTGTAATAGTGCTCTTCGTCCGTGTAACCTGTGTATTATTACTACATATCTAATCTATGATGGGGCTGCACAATACCCTCACCCCTATAACATACCTCTATACCTGCTGCCTTATACCCACCTGGACATTCCTCTAGACTGACATGAGCCCTTGTCATGCCAATGACAGGAGGCACTCTTTGCCCATTAAGATGCTATCTACTACTGATAATGGTTCAGGGGGCAGGCAAACACTTTCTTTACATCCTGGGACTACATGTACCCGGTATATTTTAAATTAGTAGATTTACTATATAGCTTTTATAAAATACATGAATTGGGACGACACTACCTGGGCTGCTGGGCATATCAAATCCTTCGATACTTGAGCATTGACCATCGATTGCCACATTCTAACAAGCTGCATATCGAAGGCATTCCTGGCGCATGATGCTTTAGAGTTATCAGTAGAGCCAGTGGCCTTCCATGCACCCTGCATAGAAACATGTCTTGTATTGCTAGTGGCTGTTGGCATAACGACTGGTGGCATGGCATGACGACGACCGCCTGTTGCCCTGACTCTCGGCCTCACCTGGCCCATTGCCCGCCGCCCTCCTGTCCTGTCCCCTCCTCCAGTACCCCTCCCCCTCTCCTCCTGTACCATACCACCATGTCACATGGCGCTAGTTGGGCGCCCACATTCCCGCCCCTCCCCCTTGGGCCGGACGCCCGGGCGCCGTGTGGAGGGGGCGTGGTGGGGGGCGGGGCTGGAGGAGACATGTTTTTGTTCGGGCGCTGTGGGGTGGTTCGGCACAAGTGGATCTGTTTACTGCTGATTGCCAAAGGTGTAAGGCATATACCCTCCCCCTGCTGCCCTCTGAGCCACCTCCTCCTCCCTCATGTTAACTTACCTCCACATACATGGACTCCTTTTCTGCGACCCTCGTATTTCTTTTGAAGATCTTCTGAGTTATACTTTACTTGTGCCCTTTAAGGCATCCTGGAAGAATGGAAAGACATGTAGAGCCCATCCTTTCTTCGGGACATGTGACAAGACGCACCTACGTCACACGTGACTGACCAACTACGTCTTTGCGTCTCGCATACTCACAGAGCCAAATGCCCTCTCTAATTACAGACTATGGCCCATACTAAGTACCGTCCCATTCTGCCAAAGACCTGTCACGTCACGTCATAAACGTCACAGACGTGTGACGCTCGTTGACGTGTCCTGATATGACGGAGCGTGACATTTCAAGGACAGAGAACCTTCAGCTGGCATTGCTTTTGGAATTTATGCACAATTTGATTGTCGTAAAATAATCATTGAGTGCCGTTTAAGATACTATGCTAACATAAACGGAAACAAACGCCGGCACACACACACACACACACATAACAATAGGATAAGAAAACAATGACAAAGACAGGAACAAAACTTCTCCACCCCAATGCCACACCCTCAGCCCCCACTCCCCTCACACTACACATCGGGGCCTCAGCTGGCGCCTTCTCCTGCCCCGGGTACCAGAGGAATTGAGAAGGGACGAGGTGAAAGTAACTCAATGATGTTCCCACTTCTTTTGTTGAAGCTATTGATTGGGGAGTATTTTTCTTGCAGATCTAATTGATTAGGGGATCATCCTGTGCCATCTGTGTCCGCGGTCTCAGCTGCAACAGTCTCACTCTAAAAGTTACCAGACAAACTTGGTTCACGGCGAAGTTTCTTTTATATAGGATCTGCACGACAATGCTTGCATTTCAATGCTGTGCAGTTGTCATAATGATGCAGTGGTCTTTAAGAAATATAATTGTTATGACCTTTTTCTGGAATAACAGTATTGAGAATGTATTTTATTACAATGACGTGGATTTATATATGACTTTTATGTGCACTCCTGCTACATGCACTATATCTAGGGTGTTTCATCGAAAATGAACTATTATCATCAGAGTATTTTATCTACTGGTCCCCAAAGAAAATAAGTAGATTAAGGCAATGCAAAAAAGCAGAATAAAGATATCTGTTATATTAAATGTTTGAGAATGCTGTAAAGTTGAAAAAGTCCTTATATTTGTACCCCTGCTGCCCTATACATAACCTATCAGGCTCATGGCACTCACACTGAGGGCACACAGTGGTCAGTGCAGGGTGGTCAGGGCTGAGTAGCCACCCTGCAGGCAGGCACAGGCACCGGGAGTAGAATGTCCATTCAGTTTAGAATGTAATAACTCAAAAGGTATGTTAAATAGACTGTTGATTATTTCACTAACATTATATATGAATCTGTATCTCTTATTATCTATGCATGAGGTATTATCTGTGTAAAGATTTATAGTCTTAAAATGACCATAAGTCTACTCTTATTATGGGGAAAATATAGGGCTACTTTGACTTTAAGTATGGGGGATTAGACCATAGCTGTATCATGTTTTATGGATGCATTCTGTCTATCAGAACATGTACCGTACCGTCGTGTTTAAGCGCCCCGGCGCTTATAACTTTGGAGGGGTCTTTACCCCAAGCGCATATACAAGACAGGCGCTTATTCAAGATCCAGTTTTAGTACTTAAGGGTAATTTCAAGACCCTCATACCCCCGGCGCTTATACAAGACCGGCGCTTATTCAATACCCGGCGCTTAAACGCGACGGTACGGTAGTTTCATAATATGAATGCACATTTTCTAATAAGTTGATGCACGGTCATATATTTTTACATAATATGTCACAAAATATTAACTGTTGGTTGCAATAAAAATGTGCACCTCTAATGGGATAACCCAATATGTATAGAAACCGCCAGTAACTTTAAACCTATTTGGAGATATAGATAGATTCTTCCATATTTGACATTGATTGAGACTTTCTAGCTCTCCTACTGCACATATAGGTGCCACAGGCTACCCACTCACACAGTGCTAAGAATCAGGGATAGCTGCACAATCATAGGTCTTTTAATATAGGTATGAGTTACATGACATAAGAATCACTATGCCTATTAGGAGCGCATATTCATTGGGATTAAATGAAGGGGTTAACCAATATTGTGGAATGTATATTAAAGTTATGGGGAGCATATGTATGAAACCATGTCAGTATTTTCCCTGTAACTGCCCTGCGGGGACGCATTGTAGCGGCCCATGTAACACCCTAGTTACTATATGTTTTATTCATGTTACTCTGACCAGACACTGTTAGATATTTCTGAATGTTACTTGTTCTATTATGGTCTCTTTCAATTCGTAGAATGAAAGCAGTTTCACCACATCATAATATACAGATGCATGGAGAACTATAGTTAGGCGTAGATCTAGCCCACACAATATACTGAGTGGGAGATCGGCGGGGCTTGCTGTATAGAAATCAAGGTTATCTGACGTTCTGCTCTTCCTCGTGTGGTCACGCAATCCACGATTCAGTCACTATAAACGGGATATGATTGGATCCATACAGAAAAAGAAAAGAAGAAAAAGATAGACAGTATGCGTATACGATGGAGTCAATTTACTTTTTTATGACGCAGAAGGTATGGGGTTACCAGGGCAAAGTATCATAGTACACGATGTGATTAAAACACCAACAGAGAGTAACACAATCGGACTGTACATGTAGTGCAATGTAGGAGAGGTGAGAGCTTGAGGAGGGACAGGGGGACACTGAAGAAAAGTCAAGCCAGGGGCCTTTCTCATTTCTCATCTGGGCGTAGTTGTAGAGAAAGAGAGAAGGGCACCAAACGGGTCCTTAGTATATTATTACGATACTTGAAGCAGACCCCGAAGCAGACATTGAGAGAGATTGAAAATTGCAAGATTTAACACATTATATGAGGATTTTCCCCGGCTAAATAGTACTGATCATACTTTGGTATTAACACATCGCCTCAGTATACAAAGGTTGTAAGTGAAAAAATATTTTATTATTAAGACAGCATTTTTGTCGGATTTTTCTAACTATTTTATATGATTCCTATTGTATAGTTACATTTTGGATATTTTTACAAAAATATGCTAACTTTGAAGTATAAAGGCGGGGAATATAAGGGGAACATTACAGAAATTGCTCATTTTAGCAGAAATCTCACTGTTGCTAATTAAGCAACAGCAAGATGTGTATTATATAATCTTTTTAAGTAACATAAGCAACTAAAAATATAAAAGATTCATTTAGTGACCATTAGGCTTAAATTAGCCAACTATTTAGGCATTTCCTTACAGTTTTGAACTAAAGAAATCAATTGCAATCTTTGTTTACTGAATAAATATACAAAAATATACATTCAATTCAGTACATAAAGGTCGTAAGTGACCTAATTTTCCCCATTTTTCACTAATTATTGCCATATTTACTATTGGACTAGGTAGGATATTTTAGTATAATTCATATAATTAGTTTCTACTTATTATTGTTTACATGTAGGACGATTTCTGGAACAATATATTATGTATTTTAGGAATTACAGCCTGAAGATTACATTGATTTTTCTTATTTTGCTCATATCTCAAAACATGAATTTTTCACTTACGACCTTTGTATACTGAGGGGAACACATGAGGCACTTTCTGTACTAGGTATGGCAAGACAAGACCCTCAGAAATTAAAGTGAGAGTCATTGTCGCTAAAACTACCCTCACCTGAGAGTCAGGCAGTGCGACAATGACTCTCACTTTTCTGTGTGTGAAGTGATAAAGAGTACTGAACGGCAGGGGGCAGGAAATATACCCTCATAAGCTGTGGGAACATTACATCACGTGACCACTACACGATGTTGCATGCCGGGAGGACTTAAACACAGGAGGTGTCCATTCTAAACACCAGGTGGCGTGAGTAGGGCTCGACATGAGGATCTTAAGATTTTTTTCTTTTGCTAGGTGCATTTATACCGCCAAGTCTTCCAAGAATAAAATCTACCAGAGAAGGGATAAAAATACCAAGGATAATCCAGAATTGGGAACATAGCAATATTTCATCCCAATAAAAAGCAAGAACAGTATCTGTTACAACCATCGAGGATCCAGGACTATATGGCGAGGTAGTGGTTAAGATTTACTACCTGAGGTCGCGTGTGGTGGAGCTAATAGGGAGTGTAGGCTCATAAGCCCTACACAACCAATAGATTCCTTTCATCAGCATGGTTATGTAGGTACCAATTACCTACTGTTAATGAATAACCTGGGGACATAGATCAAAAGTGCCTCATTGAGACACTCATGGGGTCCTGTGGCCTTAGTGCAATACAGCAAATGGTCTACAATGTGCAGGGATTGTTAGGTGTAACAGGCTTGCCACTGATTTAGTATACACACATGTAAGATAAGATTCACATAGGCCTCCATACCGCATTGCATGTCCAATACAAGCTTAATGGTCTGATGATCATTCCAGATAGCACATTTTCCCACATGGTGGTTTGACGCGCTACTGGTTTGTTTGGCTGTGACTGACTAAGTCGACGGGCTGCAACAGACAACATCCTCTTTGCCAGTAGGCACATAATTCAATTCAACACTGAATCAACATTGCAATTGATAACCACTTATCAATGTTGATTCGATGTTCTGTGCCCACTGGGTTATATATACCGTTAAAATGACTTCACGGCTATCACATGGACAGAAAGAAAGTACTATATTATCCACATCCCCCCCCCAATACAGTTATCTTTCGAATTTACAGTCGAATTTACAGTTGCTCTAAATCAACAGTGGAAAAACTGAGCGGGGAGCTTTTACCCAGACACCACCTGTTGGTGACGCCGCAATAACATCACCAATCGCTGATATAGGAGGGATAGGTACACATAAAAGTAGAATGGTCTCGTATACGATCTGGTCACATGCTATAGATCTGTAAAGTGCCCAGTTACTGTCTCCTGATGCTTAATACCCTTGGTTTTTGGTGGTAAACTCCCAGCGGAAGAGTCCATGATAAACTTAGTTTTTTTGGAGGGCGAGGCTAAGGATATTTAAGCTGTATGGAGAAGGAGTATAGGGATGGGTAGTATGGCTTACACAGGTGTGCTGCAGGTAACATGATAGGCCCCATCCTGACCCTACTCATGAGGAGGTTTGTCATTACAGGTGGGGTAGAGGTGAACAGGTGGAGGTGGAGGCCCCCCTTAACTGCACCACACTGCCATCTTCTGACACCCCAAAGTTCCCCTCCATTCACACCTTACAACAACAGCAGCCCGCTAGCAGCTAAAGAAGCCCTATAAAAAAGAGAATGGATATAGGCTGAAGGTCACAGGAAGCTCTTATGTGCCAAGGCAATTCCATTGAAGGTGGTCTTGTTTATTGGTGGGTAATGCACAGTAATGTTAGTATTGAGTTTCGCCCAAATAGCAAGTGCAGTGAGCAAATATTTACAGAAGAAAATGGAAATCTTAAAGTCCAATATATCAGCTGTATATGTATAAGTGCCTCTGTACATATCGCTGAGAGTAATGCATTAGCTTGTTAAAATCTAGCTATCACATCCATTACCTACTGAAATATGCTTTTGGAATTGACGGCAATCCCAAAAGTGCTGCGCAAAACTCAGATTTCCCATCGTAGCATTGTTGCTAGGTAGATGTACGAGTATCTAGGAGGATACTGCCATGATAAATTGGCCCAGTATGGACACAGGAACTGACCCTGTCACAACAACATACCTTAAGTGTCTGGCAGGTGGGATTGAGCTACGTCCGACGGTGAATGGAGAGGGTATGGGAAGGGGAGGCTCATTCAGTGGCAGGTGGTAGGGACACTTACCTCCCGGCTCGAGCTGCTCATCCTAAAGATTACTGACCCCACTCAGAGCTGCTCAGAGTAAGTAAGCCTCTTCTAGCACCTGGCATGTACAGGTGGTCCCCCTCCCCCTGTGTTGTACCTCTGTTCCCACCACAGCCCTGCCCTCATGTCCGGCCGTTGCCCCTGGTCTTCCTTGCATTCTGATAACCTACTTTTCACAACTGCAATATTTCATCTCCTAAATTGTACTACATATGCCCTGCCTTCTTTCCCTTTTCTCGTCCATTCTTTTCTCCCCTCTTCTCTCCCTCCTTCTCTCCCTCTCCCTCCTCCCTACATCTTACCTCCCCCGATACCAGGTGCTATTGACCCTAGCACTGCACCTAATTACGCCAGAGGGCATCCTCCTGCTTATCGAGTTGGTCAGGACTTCCGGTTCGTATTCTGAGTTGGGCATCTGCGCTGGCAGCGCCTCCTGGTTTACAGGTGAGGAACTATGTCTCAGGTGCCCTGGTGGATACACAGAGGGCTCGAGTTGCTCCTGGAGCTGCTCGGAGGGCAAGGAGCAGGTCAACATCTCCCCCCAAGGAGGCTAATCTTAGCTACGTGCGGAGGGACCTGTAAGTTACGGTCCACCTGCCCTCTGTTGCTCCCCTTTGACCCTAGCCCCTGATGTGCATCCATTTACTGAGCTGCTCGCCAACTGAGGGGCCGCCTGCCATAGGGATTTCCCAATGGAGGCAACTGCTCCTCAAGCCAAACACTTCTAAACCAGCTCTAGGCTAGTTCCAGAAGGCAGTCTACCCCTGTTAACTCTATATGGGATTTGACCAGCCAGCAACACGAGTATACAAATACCATTTATGTTATTCGTATGATATACAAACAAACTGGGACATGTTCCGGGACTATTAATGACACAACTGGTGCACATTAGTAGAACAGGAAAAGATTTGTGCACACAGTAACTACGCAGATCAGGAAGCAATTTCATTGATTTACCATAATTCTCATTTTACAGGATCACTTGCATGTGTTCTAGATAACCATGCCATATACAGTGCCGTAGGAAGCAAATACTAATTAGATGGCGGAAGGGATATAGGCAAGGATTTCATTGGAGTTTTTTTTTACATAGCCTTATACAGAGGACGCTCTCATCATTAGGGGTTGGGGTTTCTACTGTCAAAGGCCAATATCGATACGCACGTATATATATGTGATTGTGGCCACCTCCAACCCTTGTCCACACATCCAACCCGTCTATACCCTGGAGGACGCATCCTGATGCAGTAACCAGTGTTTATTACACGTTGTAGGGTACCTCCCCAACCCCACAGCACCCCTGACGAGGCCCCAGGCCGCCTCATTAAGATGCCAGAGGATTGAGACCTGGCTCTGGTAGAAACCCAGCCTGCTCAGCTGATCCCCCTCTGGGAAGACAGCCTGCAGATGGGTTTACACCAGCTCACCAGCTATTTCCATTTGCTCACCACCATTGAGCTGCTCCAATGGCTTTATTAAGGAGATGGGGACCGTGCTGGAGAACCCCCTGGGTGCATCAAAGACATGTTGATGCCAGTGTTCTTATGTTGCTTGTTCTTTGCTCCGGTCATACCCATCTTTCTGAGTCTATTTGGTTTGTGCGGCTGACATGGGGGAATTGGGAAATTGGGAAGAACCTGGGAAACTCACTGAGCAGAAATGAAATGACAGAGTGGGATAGGAGGACGATCGGGGGGAGATAAAAGGAAGTCCCTTTATGCACATGTAGCATGGCTGACATTGTGAAAACACAAAGATGATGGTCCTCTTCTATCTCTGAAATCCTTCTTGCTTTTTCTACAAATCTTAATTATATATCTGGTCTTGTGTCTGAAGCCAACCAAATGTACACATTTTGTCATATTCAAGACGGCGATACATAGTCTTAAGAACCCAACGTCTGAAAGCAAAACACCCAACCACACCTTGTAAAGTTCAACACGGGTTTGTGATATCAGAAGCCTTGTGTAATGCAGAGCTTATACAAGTCCGTGTAGCGTCTGTTTACGTCTGTGCTGTCTAAAGTCTTTATTCGGATGTCTTACCAATACTAACAGATCCTTCTTACACGCTCCCCACCCCTTCAGTCTGGCACAACATGTATACTAAGTACTACCACCTCTATCCCTGCCCCACCCTATCGACCTACCCTGCACTCCTCCCCTTAATCCCCCTAATCTCCACCCAGCCTACTCTCATCCTGTACATAATCTTTGTTTCCCCTAGTTTACCTGGCCGTCTTGGACGAATAGAACTCCTAGCTAAGCCCCCACCGTGGGCTGCCATCCAGGCCCTAGTCCACGGCCCCACTCAACCAATGAAAACAGAGGCAGCCCCTAATACCCGTGCCGAAACCACACCCTCCTACCAACTATAGAATAGGAGAATAGTATCAGTGAAGCACAGTGTATTGCAAATGACTGTCATAATCAAACTGTATGAGACTTATATAGTTCTTATTGGTATATATATCTTCTACAGCATGTCTATCATAAGGCGACGGGTTATACTCTTTAAAAGAAGAACTAAAGGTGGGACTCTCACCACCAAGGCTGTGACCTCGCCCTGGTGACAGGGCCACTTTAAGACACATCATTGGATATGTATTAAAGACGAAGGGAGTAGACTCTAAAGTAACGGTATGTTTTGTTTGTTATGCTTGTCATTATTGATATCAAGGGCACATATAATATCATATTTAAGATACACCAACATACTGACTACTATTCCCTGTTCTGACCCATCTCGTCAGCATGGACGTCAATGCTTCTACTCTCTACTCCCCCTCTCCCTTTCCTGCTCATGCTGCCCGGGGGCCAGTCCACTTGACCTTGACATGATTCCCACCAACCCGCCCTCTGGTGCCTGTGACACACACCACCCTCTGCCCCCACCTTTAGACACCTGGCGGCCATGGATAGCAGCTCTATAGGGGCAGATAGCACCCTCTGTGGGCATCTGGCCATGTTATAATGGAGAGTGTGTTGCTCCTCTTTCCCCTTTTAGTGTTAGCGTTGGAGCACCTTTGATCCCAGGACCCTGGGTTCGATTCCCATTATGGGGAGGAGGATGTGTCCTGTTTGAAAAAGATCAATAGTTCCAATCCTCTTCTTCCCGATCTACGAGTCTTTCAGACGAGCTCATTGATTTCCCTTTCTTACATCTTGGATGTTCAAACAACAGAAACAGGTTACTAGTAGTTCAAATAAAGTGATGACAGTGTTGACATGGCTTTTTCGAACAACTACACCTGCCTACTCCTCCTGGACTATTTCATGGTATATATTCTTGCCATAGAGCAGTATCTATGTTCATTGACACTCCCTGCATACGTCTCTTTGCAAAGTGTTCATGCATAAGGGGTAAACCTATACGAAGGAGAAATGCATGTATAAAGTCACATTGTTCATGAACCATGGGAGTGTTTGCATGTGAAGTACCACTCCTAGCATTCAGCTCCTAACCCATATTCCGTCATTTTTCCATGCATCCCTCATCCGTTAGTCTTCTCATTCTGGTGGCCTCTGGAAGAAGAACAATGGTGAACACCTGCCATCCTACACGCATGCGCCAGAATCACATAAGGTACTTCCGGTATGGAGTGAAAAGAAAGTCGCAGGTGCCCAGTGTAATATAGAATGCACTGCCAAACTATTGATACCCTCACTGTTGTTCCCTACCGGCCTCAATACCACAGGGGCACTTGGCACCTCCTCGATGTTCAGGCGGTATAAAGGGATTATAAAAAAGGGTTTATGACTCAAAACTTTGTAAAGTCCTGTATAGAATAGAAACTCGGGTAATTGTACTCTTCTGACTTTATCGCTATTTTACTGCGCACTTGCACCCATCATGCAGTGTGTGTACGGTCTAGGCCTATATATACGGGCTCCAGAGTTCCAGATACAAGGCAATAGAATTATCCACAGGTCCCATATACACCCAATGTATTCCTCAAGTGTTGCATGTAGCATATAACAAGGAGTCCATGTGACCCATCTTTATAGTATTGAAGCAGGTGGAGAGTGATATCTAGTCCCCACACGTAAATGATTATACCAAAGAGTCATGAACAACATTCTTGTTCACAATCTATACACGATTGATGTGGGGTCTATTTCGGTAAACATGTTAACCATTTCAGCTGTGAGCAATTAGTGTGTGAAGAATGGAAAGTAAGGCATTATACCAACTGTTGTTCCCCCATCCCACTCCCACAGGACCCCGAGCAGCTCAGCGCCAGACCCAGACCTCCCCGAGCAGCTCCCTTTATGAGGCCATAACAAACGGGGCCCCACACCTGGCCCAAGTCCCCCTGAGACACCCTATACCCTTGATGCCCCAACAAGCATACAGCAAAAACCTAACCACCCTGCACCCACTTCGTTATTTAACCATCACTCCTTTTACCTCCGCTGCAGCGTGTGACAGCCACGCCACAATGTCATTCAAGAGGAGCTTAATGTACAGCCTGCCCTTGTGCCTTATTACCCTGAGCAGCTCTGAATACATATTCTGCAGGTGAGGCATTTAAACGGCAATATAATACTGTAATGGTGTCTTCTCTATCTCCTAGTATATGATATTGCCATACCGGGCACTTATGTTACTGTGATTTGCTCTAGGCTATTTAATAACCTTTACATTTCAATTCAGGCAAATCTGAAAACGTTCACAGTCCGAGCGAAGCGTATACTAGTAATTTAACGTGGTTGAATAATCAATGAACCCTGCAATACAAACCTAAAATGTAAAGTGCACCTGTGAAAGATACCGTGCCCCCGGGAGTGCTTCTTTGCCAAAGCTCTACAACAGTAACCATATACATGTACCCTACTCTGATCCCGGAGTTTACTATACATACTACCGAAATGCCCTTTACTACCTGTGCAGCCTTAGAGTCAAACAGAGTCTACTGAGCTGCTCATAGACTATAGGTTGAGCAGGTCTGAGCAGCTCAGGGCTGTGGCCGGGGTGGCCTGTTGATGGGTTTCACATGGCCAGGAATCAAATCGCAGCCCAACCCTGACCCCAATCAGGGGGGACGGGCGGCCCCAGGACGGACAGGGAGGGTCCCCAGGGGCACGATGTGGGGTGTATATGGGGCTTAATTAATCTTTCTAATACAAACCAGAGGCGGCAGGCGCAGGCTTAGAGGCCAGCATGTTTCAGCCCTAGTGAAAGGTGGCAGGAAAAACAGGCTCAGATCTCCATCCCTCACACTCCCTATGGGAGTCGATGGGAGGAGATTGAGGGAGCAGCTCAGGGGAAACCACCAAGGGCAGTGCAGGAAAACCCGAGGGAGATGTCCACGGGAAATAAGGAGTTAGGCTGAGAATGAGCTTGAAGACAGGTCAATGGGAGGCCTGGCCAAAGGGGATAGCAGGAGCACCTCAAAGTGAATAGCAGAAGAGAAGCTCATGGATTAGAGAATGTAATGGCAGCAGGGGCGGATCCAGGATTTTGAAAAGGGGGGGGTCCACCCCAGAAGTATGAAGTTTAATACACCTAAATTATATGCGCGATGTGCGTCAAAAGGACATGCTTTGATCATTTTAGGGGGTTTGGGGGCATGCCCCCAAGGGTGAGAAATTTTAGAAAATATAGATGTCAATTGGTGCAATATATAGCATTCTGGTCTACCTCAAGACTGTGAAAAAAATGAAAATATAGATGCCAATTGGTGCAATTTAAAGCATTCTGGTCTAACCCAAGGTTGAGAAAATTGAAAATATGTTTGTCAATTGATGCAGTTTATAGCATTGTGGTGAACCCCAAGGCTGAGAAAATTTTGAATATATAGATGTCAATAGATGCAATTTATAGCATTCTAGTCTACCTCAAGGCTGTGAAAAATGAAAATATAGATGCCAATTGGTGCAATTTAAAGTATTTTGGTCTAACCCAAGGTTGAGAAAATGTTGAAAATATGTTTGTCAATTGATGCAGTTTATAGCATTGTGGTGAACCCCAAAGCTGAGAGAATTTTGAAAATATAGATGTCAATAGATGCAATTTAAAGCATTTTGGTGTACTCCAAGGCTGAGAAATTTTTTAGAAAATAAATGTCAATTGATGCAATTTATTCAAGCATTCTGGTATATATTTTAAAATGAAGATGTCAATTGATGCACTTCATAGCATTCTGGTGTACCCCAAAGTTATGTTTAGTTTAGTAGGCTGATGTCCAGGGGTAGGGTATGGATATTGGGAGGAGTATATGTGGCCCCTACGATTATAGCAGTTTAACCCACAGCGGAGGGCTAAGACAAAGGACTTCACACCTTGATTATTTTCACTTAGACCCACATTACCTCACAGCTGTAGTTTAAAACAGATAGACAATGGTTATGTAATAGTTAGACTATGGTTATGAAAGGGTAAATAGAATTAACCACAGCTTTATAAGCTGTGGTTAATCCTACCTACCCTTTCATAACCATTGTCTAACTATTTTAAACCACAGCTAGAAGGTTATGTGAGTCTAAGTGGAAATAACCAAGGTGTGAATTCCTTTGTCTTGGCCCTCCGCTGTGGTTTAAGTGAGGCTAACTCATGTTCCCTGCCACCTTCTGTAGTTGGAGAATCAAATTCCAACGAGTCTGCATATACAAGTTCTGTGTTCATACAATGTATACAGAATTTCTGGTGGACATCCTTATGGCTCTACCAGCTGTCTTTATGTATAAAAAGGGAAGGGGTCTGGACCCATCCCCCTCAATCTGCCCCTGCATCAGGTACATGCTGCCATTTCTAAATAGACATCTGGGAGTGGACATCTGGGAGTGGATGTCTGGGAGTGGAGGTTCAGAAAATTTTGAAAATATAAGTGTCAATTGGTACACTCTCTTGCATTCTGGTCTAGAAGATTTGAGAAAATTTTGAAAATATTGATGTCAATTGATGCACTTTTAAGCACATATGGGGGTGGACATCAGGGGTGGGCCAAAAGGGGGGGGTCCACCCTCGGCAAAGTCTATTTGAATAGCCTTATGGGCAGACCAAAAGGGGGGGGTCCAGACCCCCAGGACCCCCCCCCTGGATCCGCCCCTGGGCAGGTTTGAGACTATTCAGAGAAGATCATGCCCAATGGACTATTCCAACCTGGTCATCAATGACCTATTTTTTCTATTTACAGAAGTCGGGCTTTCAAGTAATGCTGACTAGTGATCCCTAGGCTTTCTGTTTGTAAACGAAGCAACATTGTTTCTACTGTGGGGACAGGTCTATGTTCACAACAGTAAACAATCAACAACCAACACAGTGTCGCAAAGGTTGGGAGAGGGGTGTTGCCTTTGCCATTGTTGTAAGTTGGTACTGCTGGCAAACCAATTTTCTGAAAGGGGGAACAGTATTGTATTTGTGACTTTCCACATCTAAATCGGCAAAAAAACTGGTGGTAAATCGATATTTAAACATATAGATCAAGTCCCTCTCTACACAGACTCATACATGAAAAAGCAACATTACAAAAGACAATAAAACAACTAAAAGGCTACGTGCGTTGTTCAATACAAAGGGTGATCGATTGTAGCAGAAGCAGGTGTTTTAGTCAAATTGTCAACGTCTGGGTCAGGAATTCTAAACCAGTTCAATCATTTTCTTATGATTAATCAAAAACTAAATTAATGTAGTATTTGCATGATTGACTGTTAAAGTCATTGCCTTCATCATAGGAATCAGGGACCCCCTCCCTACCTCTATCCCACCACCTACTCCATCAAAACCCAGCTGTTGTCTCAGCTTGGTGTGTAGGCCTACAGACTTTGGAATGTGGATTGGTCCCTTTTCCCCCAACCCCCTAACCCCTGGCCCACATCTTATGATTATTTAAAAATAAGCCCAGGAGTTTTGGGACCACAGTCAGTGTTGCCACTCCAGTGTCATAATACACGTCACACAGTGCAAACACACATGTCCTCCCTCCACTTTGGGGACATTTCTCAGCCAGTGGCAGTGACCACATATTCCATCTTCCATCTTCAAGGAAACAAAAACCTCCCTATAGGCACCTCCCCACCCATACGGCCACCACTGCCACCTTGCGGCGGGTACCCGCAGAGCACTGGGCGATATTGGAGGTGACAAGTGTGATTCCCTGAAGGTGCTGACCCCTAGCGGGCAGTGATGAAGGTCGGCGGTCACGTGATGAAATTCTCGGCGCCTGTGCAGTGGAGGGCGGCACTTTGGCGGCGTCTGAGGTCGGTGTCAGTGTTTGGGAGGAAGTGGAGTGGGCATGGGAGTGTGAGAGGTTGTCATATGGGGGAATACATTGTCTAGGGTTATCTGCTCAACCCATACTTTCACCATCGTTTTGGAAGGTTATTATACCAATTAGATATGTCATGTACACTCAGACAGGGCAGTTCCTCAGTAGATCCCTTTACCTTTTCAATGACCCCCCCCCCCCCATTCAATACAAATAGCCTTATATGCGGATATTGCTCATCAAAGCCATACAGGATCCCTACCACTCACCCACACACCAACCTTATGAAGCTATATCCACGACCCCTGTGGCCAGATGATCCAGGATGTAGCATAGAGGGGTACCACCAGGGAGGTCTGTCTTTGATGTTGGGTACGTTGGCGGGCTGCAGCCGGCTGAGCAGCTCAGGTATTGACCTATTTGTGACCTGGGTGATGTGAGCAGATCTGAGCTACTCACTGACGGTCTGGCCATTGTTTACTATAAGGCAGAACAAAGGGAGGGCGTTGGCAGTGAGCCACTTTTATGTTTACAATGGTTTGGATTTGTTTATATGGATAGTGTTCTAATTATGTATTCCAGAATCCCTTCTACTTTACTACTGCCATTCTATTACCGTATTATTATTACCCCTATCTTCCACTATGGCAGAAACCCTATACCTTCACAAGTCTAGGCATCCACATACAACAGTATACCAGCCCTGAGATATTAGGTAGGAGTGACATGAGCCTGGATCTATCATTAGGCCTTCATATAAGGAGCATGAAAAGTCGAATTATGCCATACCTTCAGAAATCCCACAATTTAGACCAGTGACCCTTTCCTACAATTAACTGACCTTTGGTAGTAGTACAATGTACATTTTCTACGTGGTAGTAGGGGTAGCCACACACCCTGTATTGACCGTAACCAGAGATGACTAGGCAGAAGTCTGCCACAGCTTGGTCTGATCTTAGCACACCGGCTCTGACAGGTATTAAATATGGATCTGACCAAAACCTCCCACATTTCCATATTTCTCTGAAGCCCTGCTACTGCACATTGGAGAATGTGATGATATAGCAGGTGGGGTAATATGATATTAAAATTGCAATTTGCATTTGGACAGACTTTTGGATGGTAATGTCAACTCATTTGGAGAACAGTTTGTAGATGTTGGGTGGTTAAATTGGCTTGTTTGCCTGTTTCAGAGGTAAACAGTGCAGTGGGAGGCCAAATGATGGAAGGTACATGAGACTGCCTGGGATGTATGTAGAATTGCAGCAGAGATAAGATAATATGCCATGGTAGACTACCTACATGTATACAGCTATACATTAAGGGCAGAGGTATACAGATAGTAGCAGGTGGTGTGTTGGCAAGTACATGTGGGTGAGATAGAGTGGGCTGGGCAGGAGGTCTGCCATCCTGGCTCTGGTACTGGTCTGGTGGGGGAGATGAGGCTTGCTGACCTGGAGGGGGCAGTGTGAGGGAGCTGGAGGATGAGAGGATCTGGATGTTTGCCCCTCAGGGTGAGCTGATAAATCCAGCAGCTACACATGTAGCCTACATGGCAACTGCCACCCCCCCCCCCCACACACACACACAAAACACCCCAGTCTAGAGGGGGAGGAGCTGGCAAGGGAGGGGGTCTTACACAAGCATGAGCAGGTTATACCAGCTCGTTAGGCATCAGTCAGAGCAACTCAGCCTTGCACCCACCCCCCAGCCACTGCAGGCTGATACCCGGTGGGAGCTGCTTGTCAGTCTAGCAGGTCGCCGGGTCACAGCACCGCTAGACGGACCTTTATTAATCCTATTATCGCCCACTCTGATGTAACAGCAGTCCCGCACTCGGTGTCAGCCACGGTCCCTGATTGGCCAGCCAATGCCACTGCCTCCACATCGTTATGGTGCTATATGGGTCTGTATGAGCATGGGAGTGATAGACTGGTGACAGTCCTGTAAACATGCAGGACCAGTTTATTGCCACCACCAGTACTTGCTCTATCCAGGCGGGTACTCGCGATCATGTCAATTCTGGAAAACCTGTCTCTTCGTGTATTTAATCTATGCTTCCAAACAGTGGAATACACCTGTGATTAGATAAACAATTTCTCACTGCCCAATAGTCTTTTTCATAAACCAAGAAAATCATTTTGAACGCTTGATCCATATCTTGAATTTAAATCGGGCTTAAGCCAGTCTAGGTAAAAGTGAAAGGGGTATGTGCACGGCAGTCGCAGTGCGCAGGCGTGAACAGATTACAGTTCCGGCAGTGACGAGTGGCCCTGAGGGCGGGTAGTGCCTTTTTGTAGGGTCAACCCAAGAGTGGCCGCCGGCCTAAACCAATCTACCCCCATCTAAATTATATAGAAGGGGAATTTGTAACTGCCCCTGCACCAGCACGCGTACCAGACGCCGACAGCAGGGGGCGCTAGCGGTCCGACTCTTATTGAATCACTGCCTATATGTAAAGGGGCGGCGGAGGTGTTTTTGCTGCAGAAATAAGAAGGGCAAACTCACGAAATACGAATGTGAAAGGGATTGGGTGTGATATATTCCAGTGTGTTTTTTGTGCCATGAATATTCCATGGCTGTGTTATTCTTTTTGTGCATCTTTTTACAGTGGGAGGAATTTTGCAACTGTAGCAAGTTCTATGATTTGGAAGACTATACAATTACATACACCCACGCCCATGTCGATACAAAAGGCTAAGTAGATTTATTGAGATTGGGGCTAGACATTATACAAAACTACAACCCTTGGGTAAGAGATGTTTTAGAGAAAGGAAGGATATACAAATATGAAGTCAGCATTGGTGTTAGACCAATGAGAGTAGAGCAAGACAGCCAAACATTAAAGAAGAAAAGGCAAAAAACTGCAGTCAAGTGCATGTACAAAATCCATACAACACCAACATCTTGGAAACTATTCCCCGCCGGCCATATTTACACAGCCCCTAAGGGGATCCAGGCTGGGGCACACAGGGGGCCTTACATGTTCAAATTAGCTACAAACTGATTAGGCAGTCAAGTTACGTGAGCGCCTGGGGGGAAACTGCCAAAAACTGATAACTAAACCCCCATTTACCCATGATGGGTTTGCTCACTACTTCACTTAACTGAGGGTCTTGTATTGCTCCAGGGGTTGGGCGTGAAGAAGGGGTTAGTGTTCACCTACTGGATGGAGGTTCTGGTAGTATACTTCATTCCCACGGGGTCCAAGGGACTAAAGGCAATCCAGACAATGCATACTATACACATAATGTTCAGTAAGATATACACCCCTGTCACTGAAGAGTCTCTTGGGAATTCCAATTTTGGAGTGCAAAAAGAAGTTAGATATAGTGCAGAAAGTTACCAATTTGTTTGTACACTGTACTAGTTACTGTAGGGTGTATTGATAATCATGACGGTAACAGGTCTCACCCCATTTCGGTAAACCCCAGTAGAAAATGTCATATTCATATACTACTTGATTATTACAGGAATGTACATATGCTAGTAAATTAACCGTGGCGATGTTCTATCGCGTAGTCTGGTTACATAGTAACATTTAGTCATGTAACAATCAGACGTCCCAGAATGACTTGATGAATTTATTAACTGGACCTTATGAAAATGTTTTATATCTAAATAGTGGGGGTTTGATACTACCGATAGGAATTGTCTATATAGATTGACACACATTCCCCCAAACCCCATTACTATCCCCCAACTCACCTGATGCCGTCCATACTAAATAGGCCACGGCATCACATCCCTATGATCACTAGGATCTCTATGGTGTAGTGATCCCTATCATTTAATATTCATTGAAGTAAAGCCCCCATGGCAGTTAACCTTCTGTGCGACCTTGCTATGACCTTAATCCTGACCTCCCAGGTCAGTAGGGCAGGCATGTTCTGTAGCACCTTGGATTAATGACACTGCTGATGTAATGTCACATCATAATCCTCACTTAGGGGAAGGGATTGCCATGTTTTATATATTATTAATGAGTATTCCATGCCTCGTAGATTATTAATGTTGATGTCCTGAGGGTCTTGTCTGTCTGTAGGGTCACCATAATGGACGATGGAAGGCTGCAAAAGGCATTTGGTTCCTGCACTTAAAAAAGCCTGGAAAAGTTTGAAGGCTTGCCTATAGGCTGTTTTTGCCATTGGTGGACTGGGCCCAGCCTAGTTTCCAGGGTTGTTGATGGTGATGTTCACCATGAACATTAATCTGTATTAAACACTGGTGTAGTGAGCTGCTCTTACACAGACAGGGAGCAGATGCTCCTGTCAAAGTTTGACTTTCCTGGCACCTTTTCTTGGGTAACATCCCTCTCAGGCAGAAAGAAGGAGGAAGCCCCACTTCTAACCGAATTGACATTTTAGCAGATGTTTGGTAAATTACTAAACTTAACTTTGTTTTTGCAACAACGTTTTGGCATACTTCATTTGCCTATGAATGAACCTATGGCATATATAAAGAAGGGCATTGGGTAGGTCTATTGGTGTCTGTACCCCCATTAACATAGATAAGTTTATATGCTATGCTATTCATGTTATGGCCATATTATGGTCACCCCATCAGGTGCTGGAGAGGTGTATAGGGGTATGACCCAGACATGTGACTTATAGATCTGTAGCTATAGGCAGGGTTGTCTGGGGTGGCCCGGTGGGTGGCGCCTTGGGTAGCTCCTGGCACTGACTACTTCTCCAGGTACCCCTGAGCATGACCCATGCAGGGAGCCCCCCCCACCTTCCCTCCATGGTGAGCTGCTCTATGGCAGATGGAGCTGCTCATAGTGGATCCTTCCTGCAGCTGCTACATGTTTTACTAAATAATGTAGTCATACAATCTTACATACATTTATAGCATGTGGCCCTAGAGCTTTATCTACCCCATGAACAGCCTGACTTTCTGAGTCTTAGTATAGTATCAGCCAACAATGGAAACAACATTATAGAGAGGAATAACAATAAGTGCTAATGGAATAGGTCACAAAAGCAAGAACATCAATAACAAGATAATCCAACGTAACAGGGTAGCCATGAGGAGGATCCTGGATGGTATGAAAACCATCAAACAGAGAATGTTTGCATACGAAAATAACAGACCCCCATATTGCAAAAGGGTAAGAGGAATGAAAGCCTAGAACTAAAGGTAGACCCAGATCGGATAGGGCACGCAGAATATCAGACTCTCAATACATCATTCCATTCAGCCCTACGTGTGTGTGTACGTGTGAGACAGGCTCACCCTCTGATACTCCCACTACCCTGAGGTGCTCAGAGGAGCTCAGTTCCAGCTCCACCCCTAGGCTTTCGTCAATCGGCTCAGAAGGACTGTAAGTGAGGCGAGATGAGTTCACTGTGAGCTGCTCAGTGGTCTATAATTAGCCCCAAAGCAATCACCCACTTCGCTAATCACTTATAGGTCTGTGAGCTGGGTATGGTGGTGGTGGTATAGTGTTAGCGTGCCTAATAAGTACCATGGCAAAGTACAGAGGGAGATCTGCAATCGTGGCCTGTATTTGGTAAACTATACCATTCATAGGGAATGATGGCAAGGAAGTCCTGAATAAAAAGGCGATTCTATTGTTGCTTTACATCTGAAGTTACTTAATAACGTCTAAACCCAATGAATAGTCATAAAGGTGAAGCTAGGTCAGCAGCCAATGTTCTAACACAGATTATGGGGTGAACTCGGTAGACAAATTTTACATGGTTTATGGTTATGGCCGTACAAACATGAAAGGAGCAGGTCATGATATAACCTGCGGGCATGGGGGTATTTTTCCAAGGCCATAATGGGTAGGACTTATTGCCAACAGATCATTCACATGGCTTATACAGCATGTGCTGCAAGTGGGAGATCAAAGGCCAATCCTGTAACTATCCGCTAGCATAGTTGACTCCTTACTGTCCCTGTACTCTGTAAATCCATTACATGTGGGTTGGAAACAGCTTTGTGAATTATCATAGAATATGACTTGTGTGTCGGAAAATAACCTTTAGAAAAAGTCTTTAGGTAAAGAAATACAATGAGCTTTGCAAGCTTAGAACTGGCGGTTTCTATATCCCTCACGTACTTCTTGGTATTATATTTTCTTGTTAAGTCACTTGAAACTAATTTGATATATAATTAAACGGTAATACTCTCTAACAATAAACATGGTTTTCTCCATAGACGAACATAGTATAGCATGTATACTAATTTAATTGTTGACAGGGTCTCAACCGCTGTTGCAAACACAAGGAAATATTATTGATGAGACTCACTAAATTATATGACAAAATTATAACATTGACGGCAGTGGAAAAAAGTAGCAGAAGCATGCAACAGGGTCATCATAAATCATCTGTTTACGGGCCTGCCTAGGGGTCATGGTGTTTTCATACCTGGTTACCCCAGCTCCTCCTCCCTCCTCCCCACCATGGAGGAGATGTATTATATGTTGGGGTATAGGTGTGGGGTGTAAGGGAAGGTAATGCGCTGTTGTGGCAGGCTCTATGTGAACTTCTTTCTCCTGTCTGCCTCCGTCAACAATTTCATATCAATCACCACAGGGAGTACGCTTAATATGAATACTATGGAGGTAGAACGCGGCCATACATACTTACCCCATCACTCACCCTTACACACTATCTTTCTTTCATAGCTTCATCCCACCCACCTAATCTGTTCTCCCATCCACATCACTAACCCTCGTTCCTCATCATGTTTTTCTCCCTGTCTCTGTCCCCCTTCTTTCCATTATCAAAGCTGCCTTCCTTCATCTCACTTTCTCTTGTTCTCGCTTCACCTCTCCTGTGTATCTCTTCTTTCGTTCAGTCATAGCTTTCATTCATTCTTTTGGAGGTGTGCCCACTCCTTCATTGGTTGCTTCTGTTCCCTTGTTTGTTTCCTCCTCTCTTCTCTCCCACCCATCCACCCCCCCCCCTCAGCCCTCATATTCCTTATGTTCTCTTTGCCCTCTCCTTTTCTCCTCTTCTCACCTCCCTCCGTTGTAATCCTCCTACTCTATGCTGTTACTATTAACAATGGTATGGGTAGAATAAAACAGTTGCCACATCCTCATCCGCCATATGTCACATGCATTTGCAGTCTACTCTCGTTGCTTCGCCATTTGTATGCCAATAGCTGCCATTTCTATGTGGATTCCTCCCATTTCTATGTGAACTTTTGCTTTTATGGTTTTTTTTTACCTTTCCATCCTGCTAGCTATATGACTCTCCCCTACAACCATTTGCATCTCACCGCCAGAACAATATTTCCACCGCTTTGAGAAGCCCTTTCGTACATGTGGTGGGTCAGCGGGGGGCTAAGCGAGGGGGCTACCCCTCCCCCAATGGCCTGAGGGTGGAGGAGAGAGGGGGAATAGGAGGGGAGAGGCAGGCAACCTACTAAGAGGTGTACCTACATACAGAGGCCATTTATAACAAACGCCTGCTAGGTAACAGTCTGACGTGTAGTTATCCCGTTTCTGCCAGCCTTATGATCTTCTCCGCTGGAAGCGCGACCTTCTGATTGAAAAGCAGAATTATAAGGAGAAGAGAAAATGGGAAGAATAGTAAAAAGCGCAAGCCTTTTCTTCTGCCAACCATTGAGTTATGACAACTGACGGCACTTTGCCGAGACTTGTCCTAGGTCCGAGGTTGTGTCAAATTGTATTGCTCACATAACTGGTAGTGCGGTGCAAATGGATTGGGTGAGGTATGATTGAGCTCAACTGAGACAAGGCAGTGTTTGGGGGGGGGGGGGGGGTAGCTTTCTCGTACTGATGAGTTAATCAGTTGGAGTCAATAAGTCTCTGAACTGCTCATTTGTAATAATACTGGTCGGAATATGAATTCATCTGGGCTGGTTGAGTAATATGGTGGGGATTTCTCTCTTTCTGTCTCTCTGTTTTCCCCCCATCGTCTCTCTGCATGCTCCCTCTTTCTCCATTCTTGCATCCATCCCCTTCTCTTCCTCCCGAACCCTCCATTCGATTACCTACCCTCACCAAGCCCCTTCGTTAGCTCCTCAGTTCGTCTGTCCTGCCATGCCCCCCCCCTCCCCCTTCACTTATCCCATTATACCATAGATCCCTCCGGGAGAGTTGCTAACTGCTGGCTGTTCCCTGGTTCTAAGTATTGTCATGGGTGGTCCGCAGTACATTGTACAACGTACAGCTATATACATGTGAAGTGCTACATTGTATATGTATAGGCATCCTGATAAGAGGTATACTGATAAAAGTTATTCTCCATGGTGGCATAGATACTGGAGGAGTATTGTTATGTCCAAAGCAGCTATTTACAACATGGCATTGTACCAGACCATATTTAAGTCTTCGGTTATTTTACATCTACCTGAATATGCATGTGTAAATGCATCTATATGCACATAACCAAGTCCAGTGGGGATCTAAGATTGGTTGATTGTCATTTACATCGCATTTCTATCTGCCTTCACATTTACATTGTACTTTTACAAGCACATCTTTGGAACACAAGATACCCACTCCGTCTAGACTGTAAATACCAGCGTGATAAGAGTTGATATAGTCTATCAGTAAGCTTATATTTCTACGCCTGCTATAAGTCACCCCTCCACCACAAGATGTCAGAGGCTGATACCTTCTGCGTTTTAAAGTGACTCTAACTAACCACAGCATTACACAGAATGCACTAAACGACCAGGCATCCACTACACCCAGTCACTGGAACAGATTACCTCCTTTCTGCCTCTTACATGCCACTGGTGTAATGGCATAAGTCCTGGGCGTGTTCTTCCACCAAGTCTTTTAATTCAATTTTTGATGAAACAATTACTGCTGTTCTTGGGAACTAAAACTTAATCCAGTTATATCCCAGTGGCTCCACATATATGACTCTATTATAAGCGCCTGCCGATGTGTTAGAGCCGAAGTCTTAAGAGAATTACGTATTTGACTAGGTTAGCCTCCCCCCCATACCTCATTCAGAATTACATATTAAAGGAGATAAATATCTCAGATATTAACTTCTAGGCTTGGTTTCGATAATAAGAATAGCTGTGACATCTTAAATCCTTATGTGCCATGTACCGTATACTACTTACACATGCAAACATATTGTTTACAACATGCACAGGTCAGAGTAACAACCAAAAGTGACGCCAGTGGAATAACGACTGTTGGGTATGTGAAAGGCAACTGTGGTAACAGTTATACTAACCCTGCCCTCTCTAGCACCCTTCTTCCCTGGAGGCCCTCCACTGGAGGACAGCCATAATGTGATCATCAACCCAGGAGGCTGACACCCACCGGGAGCACTGTGTGATCCCTAAACCAGAAATAATTACCTCCTGTGTGTTACTCTCCCCTCCAGAGTCTCTTTCCCACTCTCCCTCTTCTAGTCCTCGTCACTGGTTGTCTTGCAGCTGTTTGTGCAAATGGTACATTGGTCTCTTGGCCGGGAGTCAACTGACACAGTCCGTATCAGGGATTAGATGGTTACTCTAATGCTGTCAATGGTGTCCTATATACACACATATTATTACATATAGGAACAATAGCTGCAATTTCTTCAGCATTGAATTATAGATGTATTGAATTACGCATGTATCACGATTATATACAAAATGTATATACTGCCCACATACTGCCCACATTATGCTCTCAGTCTCTCAGTCATTAGATTGGACCATACAGGTACATACAGTTCAGAATGCTCTTAACATAAATCCCCTGCTAATCACCCTCTCTCGGTAGGCTCCTTCACCGTTCCCTGATGCCTCGCATACCCTCCCAATACCGTGCTGTAGGTCTTGTCGGCATCTAGTGTTATTACCATCTAGATTAGATTTGCCTAATTAGCCGGGACTAATATAATCTTTATTGGCATGCGTCAATTAGTTTTTGTCCGCCGCTAATAGAACTTAGAAGCCCCTATACCCATAACTCATATCGTGTCGTGGAGTGGTCTTACATTAAGCCGTATGCTATAGAGGGGCATCAGGAGAGGTACAGCAGTACGTAGGTTGTTGCAGGTTCAGCTGGGAGGAGATGTAGGTTGGCAGGTTATACCATACATGGATGCATGCTGGTTGTTGGGAGAGAAACAGTGATAGCGAGACAATGTGAACAATATTCATATTAATTCTTTATGGAAAACGGAGATATCTAGATTAGACACACTTGTCCCATATATTATACAGGTGCAGCAATATTGCTTAGCAACTGCAAGTTTCACTGATAAAGACGATTACAATAGACATGTCATCTCTTGTTGTGCATACAAAGCTAATTGGAGACTTGACGCTGTGAGGGATGGGAACAAGAAATGGAACGCACCCTAATAGGAACACTCAGTATGGATACATACAGTGGGGGGGGGGGGAGAGGGGGGGATGAAGCAGTTGCATAATACCAAACATGCTGACTTAGTATAATGTTAGCCGTTAGTAAAATACTCTTGCAAGCTTTAGGATTTGAAACTGTATTATACAGTTTAAACTGTAGCAGTCAATGGTACTGATGGGGAAAACCCTGGAGAATGCTAACTCCTGCATGGTGTAAAATGCTATTTCATATTTCGTGCCAGTACAAATGTATCTTTTTAGAACAGAGATAAGGAAACAGGCAACTTGTAATTCACATCCTTTTAGAAAAGGTGCTTCCTTTTAGAACGTTGCCTGTTTCTTTAACATTTTAACTTCTATTATTGATTATTAGCTTGTAAGGAATCCTCATCAATAATTAATTGCTACAATGTATGTATACTAATAGATAGTCGGGATCCTGGAGTGGGTCTGCAATACATGGAATACGAAAAGAAATACTCATAAATATTGAGTCCTGGAAATACTTAGACATTCCAGACCCAGATGCCTCTTTTTTTTTTTCTTTTTAAGAACATTTGTAGTATGTATATCATTAACCCTAAACAGAATACACAGAAAAACGAACCTCTAGTTAGCATAGGTACCTAAGCAAAACATACACCAAACAAGAACAAGCACACCCATTTACCTTTCCAAAACACAATCACTATATCCCAGCAAACCATCCTTTAACATTTAAGTACAGGCCTCTTGGGAGATCCACTTTTTTAGCAGTGGGAAGGAGAGCTCTCTGGGGAGTAGCAGTTGAGGTGAGAGGTGGGTTGGCACAGCAGGGTGCAACATGTGGTGGGTAGACGGAGCCTGGAGAGAACATATTGTCTGCTTAGGGACTCAGCGGGGAGGTGTCGGCATTGTTTAACATCATTCCTGCCCTTGCTTTCTACTCCAGCGACTGGCGGATATATACCTACAAAGCAGCCGCCGAGATCTCTGTGTGCAACCTGCTTTCTGTGAGCCGCTATATGGCCTGCTTTCAGCCCTGGATGCTCACCCTGGTGCCTGGCTGATTTCTGGTGGGGTTTTATCTCTTTTTCGTTGGTGTTTTTCGTACATGTTTTTTCGTGATGCACTGCATGGGGATGTTTTTGTGAGGTTAAACAGTACAACCCTGTATACCAAAGAGCAAATACGATTTCCCTGCTCATGCCTTGTACCTCAGCATTGTACCTGATCGTCTACTCTGTGAGCTTAAGACTGTTTTTAGATCCAGAAATATCTCACAGGGATACATGCCAATATCAGTATCATGCGTTGAGCTATTGCTTTCCCTGTTGACAAAAAGGGACTATAATGCTGAGTAATTTCAGTAAGGAATTCCTGACACCCCAGCCAGTAATATCATATATAGTTTTCCTTGAAACACCATGAAGGAAAAAAACCACAAACCCCCCAACGTTGAGGAGAGAAGGAGATCTTTGTAGACGTGCTAATAGCATTGCTAATTTGTGTTGACAGCCCAGTGTAGAAGGCAGGGACTGGAGCCGTGCTATTGGCTGTGTGTGTAATGGCGTGGCTGTCATAGGTCTTCATCATTCACCTACACCAAGAGCTGCAGGAGCATGAATATATCATGATTAAATTGGGGATGTAGTTGGTGAAAACCCTGCTGTTAGACTGCAGCAAGGTCCTTTTCTATTGTCCATCCACTGCCAACCGGCGGCACCCATTTAGGTTACATATTCATTGCCACACAACAGATGAAAACATTATGTACATGTAGTTTGATTTCATTTAAGCTTAATTACCTAGTTATCTACCATGTTATGTAGATCTATGCCTCATGTGTGTATTGGGAGTCAATGATATCAAGCACAGCCAGCATGGCTCCTGATCCAATTGGTGCGTTAATTGCAAGTTATCAATGATAATGTACAAAGGTAGATGGTGGATATATAGCCATGTGTGGTTTCTTTGGATTATCTCGCCACGTAGAGTAGGAAGCAGGTGCCTATAGCAGTATGGGAGGTTGGGCAGATTAAGATAATAAATCTGTGTCAGCATCATTAGCGTGTGGTAAAAAGGACTATGCCACCTGTCTGATGATTAGACTGATATCGCAACAGGAATCTAAAGATGTAGATACCTATAGTTGGCAGGGCGATACCTTTCCGTCAGTGTACCTAATGTACATTCTACACACGCATCTCTCCATCTAACTGCTCTTCCCATTCCATGTCTCCATATTCCCCCTGGGTTTCTACAACCACCCTTATCTGATGCCCAATCATTGCAGATCTCCCTCCCAATATCCTTAGCATCTTATTGTACCCTGCATGCTGCAACTCCCCTGCCCTCATCCATTCCCTAAACATCCAGTAGTCATCCTCTATTACTCCTACTTCTTCCATGTCCCTCAACCCTTGCCACTCCCCCTCCTCCTAGTCCCCACCCCCACCTTTCCCTCCCTGGATCCCCAGAAGGCTTGCTGGTGCTGCTGGTGTGGTATGGGTCGCTGGTGCCCTACATGCCGACAGTAAATGCCTCATTAAGGTTCAGCAACCAGCGGCGTCCGATGAGATTCCCGTCGTGCCTTGCGTTCCTTCCACCTAGTGGCCAAACGTGGGAGTTAATCAGTCTGACCGTAGCGCCCTCCCTTAGCGTCTGATCGCGCCTGTGACGTCACGTCGTCGTCATGGACGTCACGGACGCTTGAGTCTGACGTGATTAACGAGGAGACTCCGACCCTAGCTCCACTTAACGACTAATTAGCGACAGGACTTCGACCTACTGGCTCCTGTCTACTCCCAGGCCGCAAAACCTGCAGCCTAATGTGTCTGAGCAACTAGCTCACATACAGAGCAGTCAGAGTAAGGGCCTGGGAAGTAGGCATAGGGGGAGGTGGGGAGAAGGTGGGGGTATAAGAGGGGGTGGGGGTGGTGGAAATAGATGACTAGACTAAACCATTGTCTAGACTTTGAGTTATGTTACAGGCAATGCCAGACAAGACCATTTGTCTCTAATTAATCAGGTTTTTAGATATTCTTAGTTTTTCTTTTTCCTTACTTTTACATTTCCCAGTTTACTTGGACACTCTGTCATATCTATGCCTTTGTTTTTTTTGTATCCATGAACTGTCATTTTAACATGGTTATATATAAGGAAAGTAGTGTCTTCCTATTCTTTATGAATATAATGGGTCCATATAGTGGCATCTCTTCAGGAAGTTGGGCATAATATGATAAGGCCCTTCCCTGAACGTGATTGAGACCAGAACGATGTTAAAGCTATCCATCTTTCTTTTCTGACTGTAGCATACCAGTGTTCACAAGCCATTGCCTCTGGTGCCGATAATGACATTGTATCTCAGACTCTGTCTATGGAATACACACTCTATCCCACAAAGATGAATAATTCAGAGCAGCCATAGCAGACTCTAAACCCACCACTCATCCCAGCCAAGGCCATACCGCACTGTTACATAGAAGCCATACATTATGTCCTGTCCTATCAATCCACCATTGCTCTATGCCTATACATCACAGCAGGGGCATTCAGTATATATGCATGCATCTATACTTAATCCATCATCACCTAAATGGAAAATAATACACGGGAGGGAGTAAGGGACAACTCAATATTTATAACGATGTATATAGCTCAGATATATTGCATGTAGTCTATCTGTCAGAAAGGATTATTATGTGCAATGCACGTGATTGTCTTTTTCAGATTAACATAGTCATGTGGCCATTGTGGTGATATGAGACAGATATCAGCCTACCAGTATCACTGAACTGTGTTGGTAGTATACGAACTATATCTAATTTATAGCTCCTACAGGCTTTGCCATGCCAGCCCAGATACACCATTGGAACCTAAATGATCCTATGTTGATCATGCAAGCTAGGCACTACATCAATCGACACCAAGACCGTCGCCTGAGGTCATTTAGGTCTGATGAGGTCTTTCATCCGGGACCTCTCAGATCCCTGGATGCTGATTGGCTGGGCGGGCTCCACGTGACCCCACCCACTTCCGGTTAGTAATGTATGACGCCGATGGCTGTGGGGATGTGTTGGTGTTATAGGGTATTAATTGGGGTAATCGGCATGATGTGTAGGCGATAGTCTATCATGTAGCACCCTTAAATAATTCATCATGTGTTCAGCATGGCTTGGATCTTGTTTTAGCAGCCTTGGGTTAATAATTAAGTGTCCTTAAATGGAAGACGTGCTCAGAATATATATGTAAATGAAAATGTATAACTGAAATAGAAATACAATCTCTCTCTCGTAGCCTCAGGCCATGAATGCCTATATCGAATACATGGTGGCATGTAGAATTGACAATATAACTTTCACAATAAACTCTCGGATACAATCAACTCAGCATGCATTCATAAGTCGACTATAATTTCAGACACGATTTTCCTGTCGGTGGGCACAATCAGTCTCAGACTTCACTATGACTACGTAGTACACTATCCACATTAGTAGATAGACACTCCCTCAATAAGAATAAGCACTACTGTGAGCCCTAAATGTACTCAGTCACGTGACTCCACTTAATCATGTGACTAGACTCTATCAGCAGACGACAATTTGCGCTGACATCCGTGTTGATTAGAAAAAGCATTGTTCCTCCTCCTCTCCAATCCCCGAGCGGGCACTGCCAGGCATAAAGACAATAGGAGAGGCAATTGAAAGCCAACATTTCATTTTAGAAACACACCCTCAGGCGTGTCGAATAGTAACAATATTGCTGTTGTGACTCAGGTGGACGGAGCAGCGTGTGCTCTCTGCGTTAAAGGGTTGCCACTCTCTTCGCCGAGGCAGGTTTGCCGTCGTCTGTGTTTAGATACAAAACGTCAGGAGTTTGATTGCTGTCAGCCATGCCTGATGGTTTTAAATGTTAATTGACATTTTGATTCTAACGGTACATTTCATGGATTTTCCCCAGTTATTTCCCCTCGTTATCTTTCTAGATGCGTTATCACCTCGAGGCAACAACAGGGAAAATGAATAAATCTGTGTTGGTAATAATGTAGAAATGCTGTATAAATTATTGAATTGAAATGGCATTTGCTGAAGAATTGCATTAGCTTTAGGTATACATTTTCATGCGGTCCTTCTTTAATCCTGGATACGTGGGCTCACAGTAGTATTCAATACATTTGCTTGCAAGCAGCAAGAAACATAGAACCATGAGCAGATTCGGCGTAGATGTTGTATTAAACATTCACTTTGAACTTTAACATACGTGTATGCATCAGCTGCATCTCTAAGGTTGTGCAGTGTATACAACCCCTTAGGCTGGGAAGACAACTTTGAGTTTTGGGGTCTTAATGCCATGTGACCTTATCCTGTAAACAACGTATGGCACAAACCCTCAGCTTAAATACACCTAGCATGTCCTTGAGACCACTTGCAGAACATTAACAAGCTTGTAGTACTATGTCCTGGAACGACCTGTCATGGCACAATCTACAAAACAGATCTACCATGTGGAATGTGGCTGCAAATCCGCAGAGCTCTTCATCTAAAGTGTACACATGCTCTTATATGGAGGTCCTAGTATGTCCTTTGGTACTAAATTATTCACCCAGTGCAGTGCTGTTCATGCTTCATGATCTATAAACTGAGGATATGATATAGGATTGGAGGCAATTTGATAATATATACATTAACGACCACTTCATACAGTGTAGTACTATATGCCCTTGATATTCAAAAGGGGTGATAAAGCAGGAGTACTATACTGCAAAGTATAGCAGAGTAGCAAGAGGACTAATCAACTCCAGCAATGTAGCTTCATCAGTATTATGTAACCCCTGTTGACGTTATTTACATACACATGTGCAACCAACAATGTTCGAACGTTTCTGGTTATAAACCGTGTTGTAAAACCATGGATGTATTGAGACTACCTTCCTGGTAAAACCCAATTATGCCGTAGGTGTTAATGTGGGCGAATCACTGGCCTGAATGAACGTAGAACTATATGGTTTAAGAAATTTATCAATCAATTAATCTTCGAACCATAACCAACATTACATCAATCAATATACCCATCAGTCTATCAGTCACCCTGAGTTAAGCCCCACCCCCTCCTCCTGCCAAGCCTGCCATCACTAAATACCCCTTATACCTAAGCAGGAAGCCATGCTGGCGGGAGATTGATTTAGAAGCCACTCATCCATTTCTCACCTGGCAGGAGGGACTCCCCACTATAGTACTACTACACCCCCTTAGTATACTCCAGGAGTGGCCTCACACCCCCGGCACATACCCCCTGAGTTACCAGGTGACCTGGGGCTATCTGTTCATTTCGCATGTCACTGACCAAAGCGGCCGCGTCGGCAGGGGAGGGGGAGTGGGCTCCTTTCACATGGCTAAGGGGGTGGCCCATGCCAAAGATAACTGGTCCTGACCTGAGGGTTAGAGATAAGGCTAGATAACAGGCGCACTGACCGCCAGGTGGGCGGGGACGGGAGGGGTTGGACGGGGCGGGTCCACACCCCCTGTCACCTGGAATTTAACTTTAAGGTGATATATGATGTGGACTATTCCTTGTTTAACATATACGTTGCAGAAAAAGGTTGGCAATAGGGGAATATTCTTTCAAGAATACACTTCCTGTACTTCAGTGTGACATCAGTGTGCAGCTGACATTATATCTTCCTCCCTGCTACACTATTTGAATATGATGGTATATCCTTACGGTAAAATGCAGCTCAAAGTTAACTAGTGCAAACACCTTAGGCTATTCAGGACGATTGATACATAGACCTATAGGTTCTATAGAAGTTATATAAAAGATATACCAGCTACTTCTATATAGAAAACTCCAGCTATTTATATTCCAATGACTTACACTCTATGATAGTACTGATGACACTGTCTATAGGCTTCAACCTTCACACTTCGATTAATTAGTGCCCTAGATAGTGAAGGTTGTACAATCGAGGACATATGGTGCAGACTTCAGAGGTAAACTTCCCCTTTCGAAAGTCCTATGATTCATGACCCAATATTGCAGTCTATTCTGGCGGTTGTGCCGATGCGGGCGACGCATTGAAGCCACTCTGGAAGCCATTCACAGTTTGCCCAACGCCGGCCGCCAATTGGAGTCAGCTGTGGGACGGCCGGTCACATGACCTAGGCCCAGACCATGTGACCCCACTCACGTGACAGAGCCATCTGGTGGCGGTATCCAGAAGCTCGTCCTACTGACCTGCTGCTACGCTGGTTCCCTGTGCGCCTCTGTATGTGTAGCATGGCAGTGCCAACCATGAAGGATTGGTGTCCACCTTCTCCTGCCTTTCCTACTTTCCCCCCTCTTCCAACTCCCTCCTCTTTCCCTTCCCTTGCCCCCCCCCCCCTCATTCTTCCCCCTTCTCACTCCTCTTGCTCATCTCCATCCTTTGCTTGGTCTTTAATCCTTCTTCCACCCCCTCCCTTCAGCACTAGCACTGAGTGACCGTATCCAGGAGAGCTAGGCCACCACTCACGCGCCCTCAGCAACCTGGGCGATATTAGGGCCACTTGTCGATTGATTTACCTACTGCTGTCATAGAGGGCGAGATGCACGTGTGTCGTGTTATATGAAGCATCCTCTTGAAGTGGGCAAGCTTCTGGTTCCAAGCCGTGGTGAGGCGATTTCAGACGTATTTTACGGGTGCATAGTATTCAGAAATGAGATTAAAGAAGAGATGCCCGGTACATGGCTGTTATTAAATATGCGACTGCATAGTTTTAGCAAGAATGGTATTGCACATCCAGTAGGTAATATTAAACTGCTATAAAGCATAACTTCATTCCGTAGTAGTCTTGAGCTTTTCAGCTTTTTGCCCTCTAGTTTTTCTCCACTGCTGTCATGCTCGCAGGGAGTCCCTCAGATACTGTGTGTGCCCATGACCTATTACATTCCTTGTGTAATAGAATAAGGAAACCCCTAATACTACAGCGGCGCAAAATATTATTGTATAAAAGAAAGTGTATCGTATACATCATGTCATAACAGCGAGGGATGGATATTACTATTGAGAAAAGGTACATTTGTAGTTCTTTTAGATGTGCATTGCAAAGCTCAAATGGGACAGAATGGTGACTTAGTATGTATGTGAATATAATTTTATTGGAACAGATGGTGATAACAAATAGAAATACTATACGACACGTAGATAACATCAATGAATTTTACTTGTTTTCCAGACCCTCTACGGGCTATACACTCACACAACCATATACATTAACCACTGACATCAAGCACAAGCGTCCCTTTATATAAAACATATCAGCCACAGGATAGAGGTTCCCTTGACAGTTGCCATCAACACACACTTAGATCAGAAACACAGAATATTGCTGTACTTGTTTCTCCTTGGCAGGCAGCCACTTTACCAGCTACATTATCTTGATGGTTGCAGGAACACATCCCTACTACCTCCCTGTCTCAAGTGTCAAGACGTATATTAACTGGCACACGCCTAGACTCTCAGATATACGGTCTGGAGGTATTTAGGTTAGATTGGGGATACATTGGAAAGGCCCATTCCTAAGGCAATGTAGATTATAATGCTGGTACGGGGATGAAGTTGAATTAGGAGTAAGTCCTCAATCTATTTACACTGGCTGAGATGTATTACATCGGCTGTGGTAGTTCTCGGTGATTCGTTCTAGTTTCTATGTGGGAAGCTATACTAACTACCAAAGGATCACTATTCCAGGCCTTCTTTCTAATATCCTCCAGTCTCCACATCCCATTATCTCTTATTTATTTCTAGTCTGTTTATTCTTCTACATATAGATGGTGGCGTGGTATACAGTTCATCTAGTCTGGAGTCTCAAGTATGATTCTTTACAAGTGATCATATTTTCTGTGTGTATGAAATAGAGAAGTCCTCTTTTCCAGTCATTTGGTACATGTGAGGAGGAAATATGTGTCAACGGCTGAAACGACTGAGATGTTTCAAAGGGAAGAGTGCCTGGTGAACGTAGTATAATTCCTTAAAGTGTGGCTATTTTTAGCACATTGCACCAATTGCTCTCTGACTGACAGACTACTTGTGATTGTCCTAGTTGCTGTGGGAGTGGGTTGGCGAAAATCCTGAAAGTGAAAAAGGGTGAGCGGGACGAGGGTTTAAATATGGGCAGGGTTTTAGTTGAACTAGGGAAGTAACACTAAAGTTATACATGTACATGTGGAGGTGGGAAGTCTGAGGGGGAAAATGAAGGGAATTGGGGGGTGGGGGTGGGGGTGGGGAGAGGGACTGGGAAAGGGAAAGTGGGTAGTGAAAGGGAATGAAGTATGCAGATGGGGTAGGTGAGTAAGAAGTGATAGTAGCCTCAGATGCCTCCTGATTCTATGGTCCTCCCCCATCTCCTAAACCAACACCTCACCCCATTACAAATCCCACTCCCTCCCACATTTAGGAGCCTGCACGCTGAACTGCTCGCGGCGGTGTCTTACGAGCAGTTAGTGAGCAGATATCGATCCGTCTGTTAGGCCCCAGTGCTTTTGAAGCCTTGCCAAGTTTGCCTGCCGCGCCTGGCCCTGTTCACCTTATTTACTTGCCGCCAGCTGTCGCTGTGGTGCTGGGGTGGGGGCGAGATGGACCCGATCCCCCCTCCCTCTGATGTGGTGCCCAGGATGCCCACTGAACTGTGAATGTAACCTGATGTGTTGGGTGTGGGTGGGGAGCAGGGAGGTGGGGTAGTGGGTGGGTAAGGTGTGTGGTGGGTAGCCAGGTATACAAACCATTGTGGGGCCATTGTGTGTTAATATGATTAATAGTAACTGAAGTGTGAGTTTGAAGCCTTATACATCCATTCTCCATGCTAACACTGCTTCATGGCAATGGATACACATTAGAGCAGTAAGGAATGATATTAAAGGCAACTCTTAAGTGCATGAGAGTCAAACAGAACAAAGTAGAATGTCCCTACGGACGGGCGAGAGGCATTCAGAGGGACAAAAAGATAACAGTTACAACATCTGAATAGTATCTTATTCTACAACCATAAGAGGCCCACGTGGTCTGTGTACAAATATCCGCACACACGCCACACCCTGATTTGGGATCATGTCCTCACCTTTCCCATTCCCACTTCCCTGTGAGCTGCTCCAAGATGCTCCAAAGAGCCCTCAATGTGTAGGGAGGTTGTCCAGACGTACACATTGGGAAATTGGTTCATAAGTGTTGTATTTACTGGTGGGTTCTCTATGTACACACGACTGGGTGGATGTCTGGACTGAGCTGCTCCTACGTCAGGGCAGAGCACTCCTCAGGGCACCTATATATAGGGAAGGAAGCCACCTAGCCAGCTGAAAGTGAATCACTAGACTTAAGCTATTGATCTTTACGTGAGAGTATGTCCTTGAAGTTCCCATTTGTCCCTCTTGGATGTCCTGTAGGTCATAGTTTCTGAAAACAGTGATCTATTTCTATTGAGTCTCGTCTCTCAATTGAAATAAGTATTAGTATGCATACACATGGATATTGATTGATTGATATTTGATATTGATGTCCGGAGGAGCTATCCGTTATATAGAATGTAGTGTAAGTTTCATGCAGCTTAGGGTTGTATTGTAGTAATAACACATATGATTATATAGGGTAGCAATGCATGTTGATGTTCCCTTAGTCCTCCACATTGAGTAGCTCAACCCACTGTCCCTGAGGGGCACTGAGCTGCTCTCTGATCCCCTCAGTCCACGTGCTCGGGCTCAGGCCCTGCCACATGGTGTAAGGTCTGACAGATCACAGAACCTCTGACCACCGTCCATACACGACTACATGGACATCTAACCATGTCTACCTTCACAGCATTCACGCCATGGTATAGTAATCCCAACCTCAGAGCAGATGGCAACTGCTCATGCCAGACAAATAGTGTAACCTACTCACAGTACATGCCAGCTATTAGCTGTTACAGAGTGTTACAGATACAATGGGTACAGTCAACACTACCTATTGCGACCCAGGATGCGATAACCACCATTCCCATTATTAGGTGGCCGTTGAGTGGGGGTTGACTATATATTATAGACATGGATATTAGAGTACCTTTTCCTAATTGAGCTAATATATGTAACCCAGACATCCGCATTCCTGGGTAGGGCCGACTAAAGGTTCTGCATTGCTTTGGTAGTCTGGTATTCAACACATGCTGCACAGCAATTTGGGAAGGTGAGCTGGGGTTTGGGAATGGGTGGTGGAAAGTGTATGGGCGGGGGTGGTGGTAAATACCGTATGTGTCGGGGTGGTGATGTGAAGGGTAAGAACCCCTTTTCGTCCAGACCACCTCCATCCCCAACCATTTCATTCAGCCTCAGAGGGATGGGTACGAGGTTAAAGGGTTGGTATGGGACCATGGAGGAGGTGGTATGGGGGATGAGATTGGGGTTAGGAGGCGTGTGTGTATGTGTGTGTGTGTGTGTGTGTGTGCTGTGAGTTGATGAGGGGTGGGGGGGGGGGGGGAGGCACCATGCTGTCATTCCCACTGGTTCTTGAGTGGCCTGGGAGAGCGTCATGGCGACTATGAGCAGTTCCCAAAGGTACGAGCAGATCCTGAGATGCTCTCATCCACTCAGACATGCTCGCGACCTTCCCTGCTCGCCCTCTCAGGCCCCTCAGCACTAGGCCCTCATTTACCTAAGGCTAAGGAGCTTCTCTCTCCTCCCTCTCACTCCCTCGGAGCTGTTTTATTTAGGGCCTGATAATCGCCGACCAGCAGACGGTTCCAAGTACTTTTGAGCAGCTCCGAGTAACCCAACGCATCCCTGGGTATGTGGCGCCAGTGTGACAAAAACTAGTATGATTAAAAAGCTGATCGTCAAGAAGGGACGGCAATGCTTTCCCACTGCAATTTATATGTCAAGGGTGTGGCAAGTGGAGGAACTGCCTTTCTTTTGCATTTAAATACACCCACGAACTGAGCTCTAATGGTCTTTTACTGAACAGTAGGCAGGCTATCCTTATTTCATTACATAAGCCAAGGGCATGAAGTCCCTATTATAATTGACAGGGCCATGTGACATATACAAAATGACTATTTAGAGCAATATAGAATAGACGAAATAAAGCACCTCTACCACTATCATATCCTGATAGGAAGCCATTTATAGTTTACATACTAAAATAGAGGCCATTTCTGGCCTATTGGTGCCCCATAGGGTAGCGACCCAAACGGTGTGATCTCTACCCGTGCTGCCACACTTGTAAATCCTGCCTGCCTGTTCCCGCCACCAGGGGGATTCATGCTGGGTGGGGGCAGTGCACTTCCGGGGGCCGCGAGCTGCTCCCAGCCACCACCAGGGGCGCTGATGACATGAGCTGCTGAGCCTGGTGCCACCTGGGAGGGTTTAAAGAAACTAACCCCTCCCCACCCTTCCAGCGTTACTTCAAGCTCCAGTGACACAGCCAGTCCCTCAGCCTTCCACCAAAATGGCCAATACAAGTTCTTGATTTTCATTAGGGCATTTTTTAAAGCTTTATCTTCGTATTGTTCTTCACGCCTCATTCTTCTTTGATGAACATTTTAATTTTGAAATAAAATGGGCATAATTTGAAAATAAATCCTCTTAATTCTTTAAGCCACAGTTAAGGCGGGGGGGGGGGGGTAGTTGACTGGCTAGCAGGGGCGGATCCAGGGGGGGGGTCCTGGGGGTCCGGACCCCCCCCTTTTGGAAAAAAATTTAAATTTTTTTAATGATAATTTGATCCGCGGCGAGTCGCGGCGCGTCACTTTTCGGTACTTTGGTGTTTGGTGGACCCCCCCCTTTTCAAATTCCTGGGTCCGCCCCTGGCTAGGGTAGGCTTGTTTGACTGGGGTGGATAAAGGGTTTACGTCCATCGGTTGGACAAGTTTACGTCCATCAGCTAGACAGGCAAATTAATGCATTCTGCTAAAATATCGGGAAACCCTAATTCCAGCCAGACATCGTTATCACACCCACCACATGTGAGCCCCGTCGCTCCCCAGCTGCGGCTGCACAATTCTGTTTCTGGTCCTGTTTTCTTTTTGTCCAATTTGGATCAACAGAGGCCTCAATAAAAGCATAATAACCTCCTTAACCCCTGACAATAACATCTGCCCCAGCTCAGATGTGGCCAATCTTCCCATCCTTTTGGGGGAAAAACTGTGGATTAAACACGCTTGTGAACAGCTAGTCTGAAGAGGAGGGGGCCTCTGTTTTGCGTAATATTTGTGTTAGTGTAGGTCCTACAACCCTACACAGTCTTAAATAACTAAAATGGCCTTTTGCCTAATGCCACTGGTGGTTAAGGGGTTTTAATGTATAAGAAACCCCTCGGTTACAGAAACCCGCCATGAAATTAAAGCTTACTGTATACGTCTGGCTATATTATTTTGAATAGAAATTTCCAGCATCTTACATCAGCTCCAGACCTATAGCTACTTCCCTACCCACTACCATGTCTGTTCTAGATTTGGCCTACATCATCCCCGATGAAAAATAAAAACAAGAACACCTACCAATGAGTCTCTTACTACCCATAGTTTGTTTGCAATTCGACCTCGTCTTATCACTACTTATCAGGCTTGAATTGAGCTAGAGTCTAATAAATAAAGAAAACTCTCTTATCTCACCCTGTACACATACATGCACACCACTTTCCTCACCACAAAAGTCTCTTAATCTCCATTAAAATGACGGCTGGCAGGCTAGCTCTGCACCACCCGGAGTGGTTAGTCAGATGCCCTACCAGTTCTGATAACAAAATGGAAGTCGCTCTGAGAGGGGTGAATAACAGAATGTCACTGCTGCCTGACCCACATTTTAACCTGCATACTCACACGTGTAGGCGCACGTGTCTATAGAGAATACTGTGGGCAATATAAGGAGGGAGGCAGAGCTATGGGGAAGGAAGGTCAGATAGAGGGATCATCTCTGCTATCCTTCTCTGAAAAGAGATAGGAGGCAGGTATACTTTATACAGAGGGCTATGGTCACATTGTAATTCCATGAAGTGAGAGAGGGAGGGCAGAGAAATGAATGAGGGATAGGTGGGGATATACTATAATCTAGAAGGGATGAGCAGGTTTAATAAGATGAGGAGCAAGAACGCAAAGAATGTCAAATGTCACCTGTAATGTTACTTATAAGTTACAGTGAACTTTCACAAAACATGGGAATAACCACAAAAGGCACCGGTAAGGACTATAGAGCCCCAGGGAGGGGCACACGCTGCATTCCCTCTAACTTGGTCACGTGGCCCGTGCATACCGCGTATATACCTTTCCCACAACCCCCTGGCCACACCAGAAGACGAACGTCCTCCCAGATGCTCACCTTAATCCTGCAGGATAAAGACGTCGGGATCTGCTCAGGTCGGCCTCTGGGAGCAACTCAGAAAACAGACCGGCGGCTGGCCTCTATCATCCCCGGCCCCCTCCCCCTGCCCCGGCTGATCCCTAAGCACGATCCCTGGGAGCCCTCCTAGCTGCCCCTCCCCTGTCTGCATCAACAGTTGTCTGCCCCGACCTGGATCCCTCCCGACGTGGTCCACCTGGTCCCCTGGGGCGCCCGGGGCGAGGTGTGTTCACATGGGCATCGACTGGATCCTGTACATCATATTGTGAGGTGTGGTCATACTGGATGTGACCAGACTGTACTCATTATTAGAGACGTTCATATATACATCTCTGTAGAGGTCTTACACCAGATGCGACACATATTAATGAAGAAAGCAGTATTGTTTTACATACGTATGATTCTACTGTTGATACCATGAGGAAAGAATTGCTAAAATTACGAGTCTCAGCTTTTGATATGCCATTAAAGAAATGATATTCATAGGACAGAAAAATGACTTTGGGAATTAGATGGAAAATACAACAATGTAGTTCTGTGGCAATTTATTCCTGAATGTGTAACTTAATGTGATAAACTGTTCCTTGCTCAACCTGCAGCAATGTTAGACTGTTGCCATCATGTTGCCGTGTGTGAACGAACCTCAAACAACGTTGGGTTATGGGTATAAACACGGCACAGATCTGGGTCAGAGTCAAGTACATGTACCCCCAATAACTCCATGCAATACATACCCCCACCCACCTAATCCAAGATTCTGATTTCTGAATAGTCAAAAATAGGAAAGCTTCATATTCCTTTATAGTAATCTTGAATACTGGCTTGATATACTATAGCTGCCTTATCTCCTGTGTTATTGATGTAATTCAATGCAGCTACCCCATCTTTATTTCAAAGGGTTCTGGTGTTCCTGAAGAATGTTCTAGCATTGGGTGGTCTACATTTCAACCCCCAGCTGTGGCATATCCAAGAGGTTCTAAAAATGGCTCTGGTAACCCTTTCCTTGCCCACGACTGCGAGGGTTCTTGTGTTACGATGTTGCATATGACATTGTATATAGGACGGTCGCTATTGCTTGGTGGAAAGTAGGGTTGTGTTGTTAAAATGATACATTACTGATAGAGTATCTGAAACCATCTGCCATATGTGTAGGCACTATACATGTACTAAGATGCCCTCATCCAGGGCACTGATTGTATTCAATTAGTCAGCCCATGTTGGCCCATATGCTGTTGATGGTGTCAGCATAAAAACTGCTAATAGAACTGTGCAATCATTTTCCCGCGTGCATAAATCAATTTACCATCAGTCAACATCTCAATAGTATGGCCTGCTACCAAGCGTAGTACACTACATTCCTCCCCAGTGCCATCATAATCTCCTGTTCCTTTTTATGGGCTGACACCATTCGAGATGCTGGTATGATTTTTCTTTGTATATGGGCCCGTACGCAGCCACCTGCACCATGGCATCCATTATCAACTGATGATATTAAGCTAAACCCTTACTGAGCCAAGAAAGAAGGGGATCTTTACTGTGACGATTCATGAGTATCATAAAGACATCTGGGTTGCATATTGAGGAGGCCATATATAGCGTCTTATCATACAATAGCATTTTAATCATCTTACATAAATAAGGTTGTATGTCATTTGTCAAAAACGTTAGTTTCATTGAGTAACTTCTGACACACTGAGCTAGATGCACGAACCACTGACAGGTCACATATAAAATAGGAGTGATGTTCAAGTATTTTAAAGAAGTCCCACTATTGCGATAGTTAATTAAGTTATACGCATTAACTCGTATCTACATGTACAAACAAATACAAGTAATTCACTCACATCAGAGTTCTGACATCTGTACACTTGGGGAGGTGGCAGGGGCGGGGGGGGGGGACTCCCCCCATCTTCAATACACCCCACTCATTTCCCTCCCTACTCACACCCATGTTGACACACGTCCACAATTAGCCCTCCCAATGCCGGGGTATTAGCCCTGCCCCGTTCACACCCCCAGTCTCTGTGTGTTTTCTCGGCCTGATTGCTCCTCATCCGGGACACCACCGCGCCGGAAGTCATCCCTCCCCCGCAGCGTCCTCTGCTTGGGGATTGCGCAGCACACACTCATCCCAATCACTCTCCTCCCACCGTGGCTTATTTTGACTGGCCACATCAATTTCCCCCTGCTCTGTTTATACGCTGGTGTCCAGCCTGTCCGGGCCCGGGGAACGTGTGAGCGCGGCTTTTGCATCGTGCAAACAAACATCGGCTGCAATCAGGGGTGAGAGATGGCGGATTAGCGGAGCAACCCGTTCCAACGATTGGGATTCCTTGTCCTTCGGTTGATACAGGAGTGATTTCGAATGCATCGCAGGATCGATGCATTCCTCTACCAACTCTTGGTAGGCTAAGGGGGTAGGCCTCCAGGTTTCAACTAGATCAGATTGGAGTTTTATTGTTTTACCGGTTTTCACACACTAAGTTCTTGACGGTGCTCCCTGTAGAAGGCCCGGATGTTGAATATACTCAAAGCCCCACCATTGGTAATTGCCGCCCCCATTGACAGGAATGGAGGCGGCCATTGCAACAATCAGCGATCTTTTCCACCATTGGACAGAGGCTCTTATGTACTTCCCAAAACGAGAGCTAACAGCAGACGACATTTCCACCAGCAAATCAGCGCCTAAATGCACTTTCCCGCCTTTTCTTTGTTTGTGTGTGGGAGCGGCGGAGGTGTTTGTGTCTATTGGCAGTAATCGTCTGCTGCTGGCCGCCTGCCTGTGGTGATATAGGGACAACACAGGACTCACCACTAATGCCTGCCACGTGCCTACATTACAGGCGTTTATACACCCCACAACACTTCCCTTCAACCACCTCCCTCCACCTCCTCCTTATCTCCTCCAACCCCAGCCACACACACCCTTTAGAAACAAACATTGCTGAGTGACTGAGTGGGGGGGAACTGAGTGCCTGGTGCAAATGCTAACTTCATTATACTACTTACATATCCAATCCCCTCCGTCTCCTCTATAATGCACCGAGTCTGAGATTTGAGATTCGCGCTCATTATTTTCTGATGAGTGAAGCAGACGACATTTTCTCCTCATCTTAATGACCTTTCACTAGCTCTAATTCCCACAGACAGACCTCTCGTCAGATTCACATACCTACAGTTGATGAGAGGTCTGAGTTTTAGAAAAAATGTATCTGTCTGCATAGTACCTTTTTAAGATCATTCTTCAACATAGTCATTTTAGCATTGCGAGTCAGCTACTATGCGACAGACTGAGATGTCTTAATCACTGTTAATCACGTTTCAACTATATGTTGCAACTTTGATTTACTTTCTCTTGTATAACTTCCAGCAGCCGCTGTGTTTTTATCTTTTGAAGTTCGCTATAGAAAATTATGTTCTTAATTTAGGTGACGCTTGGTGCTATATTCCTCCATATAAACAAGAATTAGCACCCCTCCCTCACCTTCGAAGGAATATCATTTATCCTAATGAAACACGTGGTCTGATCTTATTTATAGTGGTATATTACAAGCTGTTAAAAAAAGAAAGTATTTTCCCGACCATAGGTGCCCGGGGAAGGGGACGGGGGGAGGGGATGTAGGGTAGGGGACTGTGTCATATGGTCTCCCTCCGCTAGGTGGTACATGAATGAGACAGAGGGCGCTACGATCGATCCTGCACTTCATGACACCATGTGACTCAATAGCCTCCCTTTGGGCTCGGTATTGAGCATGTGATCCGACCTCGTTTTGGTTTGGGTTCATCATCCCCCTCCCGCTCCTCTCCTCCTCCCTCCTCCCCATATAGGTGTGAAAGGAGGATGGGGTGTGAAACCCGGGGTGTGAATAACGGGAAGGGATTAGTACCCGGATCTAACGTCCAAACCTCTCCCTCACTAATCCCAGAATCCCCTGCGTCGTCAAGGAAACCAACGCCATCTGCTTCCGGTGCAGTATTGCGCATGTACAGTGCAGTCGTTTCCGGCATGATGGATGAGGGAAACAGGAGGTGTCGGAGAAATACCTTAAGTCATCTCTTGTTAAATAAAAAGGTGCCTCGCACTTCTTACAGTAAACCTTGCCTTTAGGTGCAACATGTCTAGCACGAGGGTGCTGACTGATGGGCTAAATACGTGAGGGGCGTGGGGCATAAAATACCCCTTAAAGAGACAGCAGATGCAAGGGGTAAAACATATTGCATATACATTCTCGATATAATATATCGTAGTGAAATATTGACGACTGACCTTGATGTACTTGCACCTTTTCGCTATAATATGATAGGTCCGGAAAAAAACTAGGCTCTTTATACATAGTATTTGTTGAGCTGTGCAGTACTGATTTGCTATATAGCTATACACTTATGAGCTACAGCCATTCGCATAATTCCATCAGTGGCATTTAGTTGGTAATACATCAAGCTATACACAATTTAAGTAGAAACTCTACCAAGGGTCCCTCAAGGTCAAGGGTTTTACAAACTGTTTGCTCTATTTGTCACATCTCATATATTGGCCACCTCAAAATAAATGATGGCATACTACTATCGTTACATGCGTTCCCTACACTCTCCCTGGTCTTAAACATGACAGCCTGCTATACGGCCTTCTGACATGTAAATATCCGCCAGAGGTCGCCACTTATGAACCGGAAGTTCACCAAGGGCAAACAGCTCAGGAGGTCCAGGGTATAAGGGCGCGGCACTACTTCAAAAAGTACCTCCCGAGAGAACCTCAAAACCAAACCCATCCTCACCCCTCCCCCTGCTACACCCCCTATCATCGCCCACACATACTCAACACTCCTCCTGCGTCCCTGACGTATGGCCTGCTTGTCGCCGGCGTGTCTTGTAGCAAAAGCCTTTAATGAGCATTAAATCTGCCAGCGGCATGAAAGGAACCAGCGGTGGCCTCTCGCTGCCGCCCAGCGTGATCACTTCGCGGAGATATATCCCTCTTGTTTTAGAGCCACCAGTCAGGCAGAGACCAGCGAAACATAGGGAGCTTTTCTCAGTCTGTTTTATATACGTCTCTTTTTTTGTATTTATATATGGGAAAGCTTGTATGGGGTCGTTGTGAAGCCATGTGGGATAGACACATTACTCAGAAAGCCAAAGCCATAGCCTTTTGTCTTTGAAGGTGCTAAATGTCCCATTTCTATTATGAGGGCTAAAAAGCTCCTAATCCCTTGAGGTTGTGATAATCCTGACTTAAAGCATTGCTCTTATGGTGATAGAGCTGGCGTACAGGAACAAGGCGATTACTGTATATATAAAGGCTTAGCCTGGGGAGGAGATGGGTGACATTAGTATAGCGGTTCAAACAGTACTGTGGCAGCCCACTAGTATGCATCATGCAGATAAATATGGCTAAGGGCTCAGAGGGAGATACACATACACAATGATAATACCTTTGCTCTATCCCATTGGGCCTTGTCCATCATTGTCTTATACAAGGCATATGCCATGTTATATAACTTTCCCCACCTCTCAATCATTTTGGACGATTTTTGTTTCCCAGTGAAATCCAAATGCAGTGAACCTATGATTCAGTACATGCACGTAGATGCTACATTGTATTAAATGAACTCAAGAACACTTGAAAAGCAGGTACTATCTAATTTGCATGTTCATGTAGATATAAAAGTAAAGCATGCATTCCAGCTAATACCACCAAATACTTTGTTTTGTATTCACACCTGCGTGACTATCCTCCTGTGCCCTCCTCCCGCCCTGACCAGCTGACCTTATACCAAAGCCCCCATATACTCCATGGTCAGTGTCTGGGTGACCGTTTGACCCCTTTGGTGTGTTTACCTGGGGGCTTGGACAGCGGTCAGCAGTGGCCATTATACCATCTAAGTACAGGCTTTGTGGTCTGCCACCAGCTGGTAGTAGGCACATCGATCTGCAGATTAATCCCAGCCCTACTGACTCACCCCTTCTACGTCTCTGTATCTGAGGAGTGTGCATCTCCTATATGAGGATCTCCTGTATGGGTGCACTTTTCCTATGTGATACATGGTAACCTTAATATTTTAGGTATCTTATCAACATGAAATTATCTAAGTCTATTACCCCTACCAGGGATAGCACTTATGCAAGCCCTACATGTATGACCTAGTTTGAGGTACAGTGAGTCTAAGCTCCCTGTCCCAAAACAATGTAAAACCTTGTAATGAACGCTCCCCCCCCCCTCTCTCTCTCTCTCTCTCTCTCTCTCTCTCTCTCTCTCTCTGTGTCATACATATGATATTAGGCAAATCCTATCCCGTGGTATTGTGGAACACCACTATTGCTACTAATACCAGTATGTGAAAGGCATTCATTATACATACAACAAACACCATATTCCCCACTACCCTGCAGCCCACTCCCCTTATCCCTCCTGTATTTAGGCTGTAAGCAACCCTCTGACACTATGAATTACCCAGATGCAGTAACAAGCCTCCCCTACGCCCCCTCCCCTCCCCCGTCTAGACTACAAGCCTGGAAGCCACACAGGGCCATGAGACATTGGACTCCCCAAGGAGGAAGCCACATCCAGATTGGCTTCAGGCCGAGAACTCATTTGGGGATGTGCCTGTGGAACAAGCAGCCTATTTAATTGGACAAGGCGTGGGAAATTAAGGTGACAGTGTGTGGGCATGGCCTCTAGAGTTAATCTGCCCCTCTGGATTACTGTTAACCCTACATACGAGCTGCTCCTGGAATGGGTTACTGTGTGGGCGGCAGGAGGGGAGCTACTCTATGTATTGGGGGAGCTGCTCACTGTATTGGATGTACTAAATGTATGTATACATCGCTATATATCAGAGAGGAATAAACAGGACTAGATAGGGCAAAGCCTGATGTAGGGTGGAGAGCACTGGAGGGGGATTTTCAAGATGGGGGGAACGTAGAAAGGTAGGTCGGAAAAGATAATGGGTAACGTTGTGGTAATGGTGTGGTGGAGAGCATGGAAGCAGGTTAGACGGGGAAGGATATACATAATAATTATAGGAAAGAAAGAGATGGAGTTTAATATAGTTAAGATTAAGATAGTTGATAGGGAGACTTGGTTCGGGCCAAATATAGAGCAAATACAACAGCGACCAAATGTTATATAACTAGATGGAATGCACTTCTTGTGAGCTATGTTTAGTAGATTCCTCAGAGAAGTGGGAGGGTAAATGATGTGACCACTCTATTTGATACTAGGCTTACTGTAGCCCCCTGCCGCTATACAGATACCTGGGAACATCCCGTATGTACATGCAGCCCACAGATTTATGTGTTTCCCCATCCAAGTGCTGGTTGTGCAAGCATGGAGCACCGTGAAAGCCTGCCTCCTTCTACCCTTCCCATATATAACCGACCTGCCCCATGCTGCTTGGTGCCAAGGTCGGTATACCAGGCCCCACAGCAATGCCCACAGGCAGTAGATCATTCTGCTTTACATGTACATGCTGGACTCAATAGGAGGCATCAGACTCAGGAGGGGATGGGCTGTACCTGAGCCCTGGAGAAGGTATAGGGTGAGAGGGGTATCAATAGGAGGAATGGGATGTTAGTTGAAGAGACTAGATTTATGGCAAAGCTTTAAATACATTCTGTAAGTTAATGTGTTTTTCTAATAATATAAAGGCTCCAAAGTTGGTCAGGACTGTCCTGCTCACTGAACAGTGATCCAAGAGCGCCGTAGGACATAATTATTACATATTTTTCACTAAGCTAACACCCCTACCTTTGTCCATTTTACCATGTTTCCTTACCCCCCCCCCTCCTCCTGCCCCTCCCATAACAGTGCATCAAATCTATTGTCTCCACACAATATCCTTGCAGTCATTAGTGACCATTAGCCCTCCCCATTTACACCTATAGACCCCCTGGAGGGACCACAAGGGTACGCTCATCCTGCCAATGGTCAGATGGTGTAAATGGGCTGTGAGGTTTGGGCTGTGGGTGTGGCCCCTTAATCTAGATTATTTCCCCTGGTATATCTAGGTGATGAAGATAGAATCTGATATTAGTCTAAGCTGTTAATCAGAGAGGTGCTTGGTATTTAGGTTTACCTGTGGCTTATGGGAACGTTCACAAGTGACGGCACCTAGATATTTTGGGGCCTTTTTCTAGACCCCCTTGCCCACCCCCTATCACAATTTCTGGGCAAATGAGCGCAAATGAATGGCTCCCGGGTCGCATTTCGTCACATACAAAGACTCACCCGCTAGCGATCGACGTCATCTATGAGCGTTCCCTATATACATCAGGCCATGAGATAGCGATGGTTAACCGATAAGATCAATGTAACCCATAGCAGTTATTTTTGGTTTCTAGGTAAATAGGTACGTAACCTTTGCTGGATATTGGCCTAACCCCTTCTCGTCTGGTTTGTCCTTACTTAATGTACCAACGGTACTACATTATAGCATCATAGCCTAATGCAGAGGGCCTATAGCCAAGAATAAATCTGCCCCACTACCTGTCGCTCTATTTTCTCATCTTTCTCTGTCTTTGTATTGCCCTCTCTCTCTTAGCGTTGTTAATTTTTCCATAGTCCATGAATCAATAGATATTGAGTACAAAGTCCTTGAACATACACCTACCCATCACCTAGATGGCGGCCCACACACTACGGTCCCTGTTACCCTCCTTGTTACCTGCCGTCTGATGTTAGCTGATGCAGGTAATTACTCCTGTAAGGTGTCAATTGTCAGGTGGGTGGGTGATAGAGAGGATGATGGAAAGTGGGGATGTTATCGTAGTGTATGGCTTCAAAGGCCATCGCGGAAGGGTTACCGCAATTAAATGTTAAGCTGTGGATGAAGATCATGAGTCTGACGCACAGAGACCGTTATTAAGAATTCTCAAAATAAACCACAATCATGCATATCACTTTATAATTCTTCAAAATAATCTATTTGTCATGCCATCATAGTCTGCCAAGTATACAGTCTTACCAAATTACTAAAATGTCCCGCAAGGTATCTTTAAAAAAGTACAATGTGTTTTCATTTTAGGATGGATTAGTCGTGTTTTGCAACCAAACTCCTTGCATATATACAATATATGAATAATTTAATAGGCATCTGAGTAAAACCTTTTGATGATGCATATCATTTTTTTAGATTATGGATTATAAATACATTGAAGTAGGCTTAGAAGGATATAAATCCGCCTCCTGCTTTTAGTGTTATATCGTATAGACAACATGTAGCTGGGTGCGGTGGGGATAACCTTCAGACATCGACCTAAGCTGGGCACGGGTGAGACCCAGAGGTGGTCTTGTTTTGGTCTTTATATATAGGAGATGGGGATGGTATATAGGGGACTGTGTTAGGGGATGATGGTGGCGAGGTGTTGGGGGTTAGGTGGGAGGAGAGGGACGCTTGTGACAATGGCCAGGTGGGCACAGGTAGGCCATTAGCGGTCCATTTATCACCGGGAGTGGTCCCCAGAGGTGACCCCTTCTCCACCACCACCTCCACCACCACATCCACCACCAGCACCTCGAAAGCATGGCAGGAGCTTTAACACGGGTATCTCCCACTGTCTCCCCACCATGAAGAAAGGTGTAGGACTCCCAGTAAGGTGTGCCTGCCATAGTACCTAGCAACAGTAACCACAGAAATACTACAGGAGGAACCGATGCACTATGATTTCTCTTTTAATGGGGCAATTTTGAGGCATATTAAACGCTGCCCCCTTTCCAAAATCTTGGATCCGGCCATGTGATGCTCTATACAACAGCGCACTGAAACCCCATTCCAACACCTTACAATACAGCAAAATACAATTATAGACAGTAACAAATAAGTTTGCCTATTACCCACCTGACCCCAAACCACTACAGTGTGGTTTCCGTAAGTGTTCAGCGAAATTCAATATGGTTTCGTGCCGTACACGTTTTTGCCATATTACTTCAGTGTTTGCCCACATTGTTTATTCTGTAGGGGATCGATTTCCATTTGACATGTTACATTCAAATTGGTCCTATTAAGCACTGTTCCCATGTGGGAAAACGATACTGTTAGCTGTGCAGTGGTTCCCAGTCGTTCTCCTAATGTAAGCCGTATTTATACAGTAAGCAACATCTTCCTTTGCCATATATACTATTGCCATGGAACTAACAAAATGAGACAATGTGATTTGGTAAAATGTGATTGGTATATTGAATATTTCATCAAATTTCATATGGCTTCATTGGGAGGGGCTACTGTGGATAGATTTTCATTAGATTTGGTAAAATTGAACAATGTATTTGTTTATACCTGGCTCAACAATGCAATATCTATCTCAATGCCAAAAGTTTGCATTGGGCATCTTATCTTTAACTAAACTATTCTATGAGAATGCTAATAGAGAAAGTCCTTTGGACATAAAATTGGAAAGATATTTGGACATAATCATTTATAAATTAAAGCATCAAGCCAAAATCGTGGCTCCATCAACCAAGCCTCTCTATACTCTATCTTTCTACACATGATTACCAGTTTACCTGTGCCATTATCTAATACTGGTACTATACTTCCTCCAGGAGGTGATGGATGTACTACAGTATGTGTACTATCGAAGTAATATCCAATTATAGGTATAGTGACAGGGTGTAGTATAACCTGGAAAGTTGCCATCATGGTAACTATAGCCTTTGTTGTGACATTCAGTAAAGGTAATTGATGTATCAAGTCACAACAGGTTGGCTGCATGTGTCAAGAAGGCCTTCTATTTTCAGAACAAATCCATGTTTTTATTGGGTGAATGTGGTAGTTTGGCAGAGGGTAAAGGCCAGGCAGGGGTTCGATCATGTTACAGCTATTGCTGCAAGCAGCACCTGACCCATGATTTAAGGAAAAAACCATATTAAACATGTGGTTAGGGAATTAAGGTCTAAAATGGCAATCACAATGTGTGTTATCTGATTTATGGCACAACCTCATTCCTAAATCAGATCATCCTATGCAGAACCAGGTGTTAAACTTTCAATTAGGAGGCTTTGCACAGCTGGTAATGGACATCCTTTCAAAGCCGCTCAGTTGGCGCGAAATCATAAGAACCCCCAAATGTCGTCTGCTTTGTCCGGAAGTCGTCTGCTCCGTAAATATTTGTTTTCCCGCCAGTATTTCACCGACGAGACGTCCGCCCATCAGACCCGCCCTCCCTTATTGGTGAAGCTCGCTTCCCATAGCAATCCACCCCCTGATGGATCCCCCGCTGGGCGCTAGGTGGGAACGGACAAAAGCAGACGACAATTTCGACAGGCTCGCGGTCAGAAGTCGTCTGGTGTCTCTTTGAGCAGCGGCGGCGCCCCGGCCCTGACATTAAAATGCATTGAAGAGCCACCACACACACAATGAGTACAAATTGTGGGGTCGCTGGCCAGTGGGCGGGAGATGGACGGTGGGCGGAAGCATACCTTTAGTGAGACCCCAAAGGGGGGAAGCCATTGTGATACACTTTTACCTTAACAGGTTGGGGTGGAGGGAACCAGATATGTGGGTATATATGCCTAGATGTAGGATACCTCGCACCTCCCCACTGGGGACAAGTAGGGCCTACAGCAAATAATATATACTTACCAATAAATCAGTCTGAAATGCGGTTTGAAATGAAAAAAAATATCCCTGGGGGTCGAGGTGTGATATTGACGCGACGGTTGCGTCTGTTCAGTGTTCAGGCCTTTGTCGGAAGTGTTGGGCGCCGGTTTGGCGCAAGAAGGGTCAGTCGTAAAAAGCTTCCTCTCCTCCTATCCCTACCAAACGTGCAATACGACACACCTGGCACAAAGGGAAGGGTGAGATAGTCTCCCCACCTAGATCCATGAATAATAGATTCAAATACTGACTAGGGTTGTGTGAGTGTCCTTTTAAGCAGAAATGACTACTTGCATCCCAATTACATGTACCTGTGGGAAATCCTGAGTAATTGAATTCTTTAGACCTGTATCAACCGAATTCCTTATTTACTACCAGCACAGGGGGTCTTTGAACATCTTAACCTCCCTCTTCCACATGCCTTGTGCCTCTGCACATGCCCGCTTTCTTCCATGCCTTTAGACTATGTATAGACCCTCAGCAAGTAGTGAACCCAAAACGTGATGGGCGAAAATAGGGAACATTGCTCCAGTAGAATACTGAACAGCTGATGGGGGGCTGGACCTGGAGGAGAGTGAATGGGGGTTTGTAATGGATAGCTTCGCACCTGACACTACCTGGCTCCTGCACCTCCAGCCTTAATAGTATTAATGGCATTAAGCACCCCACCAAGATGAATGGCCGAGAAGGGATACCTTCAAGTTAGGGATTGGTCTTTCACTGATGTCACGGTTGTGGCGGTGGTTCTGTGTCTAAACAAGACCCCCTGGTGACTTACACATACCAAAAACACCAAATACTATGCTTTGTCCTCTTGGACCGACCTCCTCCTGATGTAGCTTCTGATCACCCCCACCATCACATATATATCCCACTACCGCCAACTCCTTTTACTTAACACACGTACACTGAACATCCACATTCATTGGGCAGTAGGCATAAATAACCATGAATAACAGCCTGGTGGTCACCTCCTGTGCGTCCACATCAAAGGTATGGTTAAGGGTGGAGCTGTTTCAGTTGGGGGAGGGGCGGGGGCAATATGATTTGCACTACTATCGATAAGCAGAAGATATTGCAGTCTCAAAAAAGTATTTTAACCAAGGAGATACAGGTACCATCCCATGTTTTCACTGCAAATAAATACCTTTAATACCAATGAATATAGAAAATATCCAATAACACTGAAGTGCGTACGTATTTTATGCAGTGCACTGTGTCTGATTTATTAGCAATTTACCATTGTTATGTTACATATGAATACAGGTGCTATAGAAGATAAACTGGGATATGGATAACAGCAGACAAAACCCTCCATTTATGGGATGGTCAGCGGCATTTGCTGGTATAAGAGAATGCAAGATCTATGGACTCATCAGTGTCTTAAGCTGGTTCTGCCCTTCATGATATGGTCATCTGGTTGAATTGCTGGGATATACGTAATACGGGCCCGCGGCCTTCTTGTATACTTCTCAGGATAAATAAAAGAATACTTACTTACTTAATTATTTTGCAAATGCGATTTGATAATAATTGGGTTCTTTGTGAATGCGCTAAACCATTATCAGAAAATCACGCTAAAATAAACATAGCTTTATGAATCTTGAATATTTGTATTTAATGGGATATTTAAATGTGCTTTCTTTTATATTTTGCTTTACATGTATTTCTATTTCCCCTATCCAACTGGTCCTCCATGGTGAGAATGATGGTCTGTATATCTGTGAATGGGTCTGGGTGGTAAAGTAGGCTGGGATGTAGCTATAGCAGGACCAAGGATGAATCAATGATATGATTGACTTATTCCCACCCACCACCAGGCCTGGTATTGGGGAGGATTGGACTTGGTGGTGGGTAGACCAATGTTCATGCTATCTGCAATAGCCCCTCCAATAACACATGGGTGCATTCGGAAAGAGCCTCATTGCAGTTCGGGTCTATATTGGCATCGACATGAATCTCAGTATTACATGTAGTAAGGAGCATTGAGACAGCAACCCAGATGGAGAAGACTAGGTGAAATCCAATCCCAGTGAGTCTGATTCAGTTCTAAAAGTCACTAGCAACAAGGGTAATTTCAGCGTGGCATTAAACTCTAAGATGATGTTATTATCAGGTAACAGTTTGGCAGCACACAAGTGCCTGGCTTTCATGCAGGTGAGGGTGCTTTTGGCGACAGTGACGCTCACTTTTCTGAGTGTGAGTCTGTTGGGTAGCTTCATCATTTTATTCAAATGGCAGTCTTCTAACGGCTCTAAAGCTGGTTCTGCCCTTCATGATATGGTCATATTTCACTGTTCCCCATCTGCTGTTGAGTGTAAGCTTACCCAGTGATATGGCTAGGTTCCCTAAAATCAATTTCCATCCCTGTCAGCCAGATCTAACATTCCAAGAGACCTGGCTGCATCCTTTAAAGTGACACAGGTGGTGTAACGCAGATTGCTTCATTTACAAAGCTAATTAAATCTGAGCATTTGTCAGAGGATTACAGATTAATTCCCTGTCCATGCCCCCTTCTCATGTTCCTTAGCATCATGCAGTACAACAGTGGAAAGGGCGATCCGAGGAAACTATTCAAAATATTACCATACCGTAGGGTGTATTATAGTACACACTCGCCCACAGTGTTTTACGAAAGTCCCCGTTGCCAATCAGACAATTGCAGGAAGGGGATAGATGGCACGTCAGGAATAAGTGAATGAAGAGATCGATAGAGTGGATCTTTAGCACCACTAGTACTACCAGTATGATTGGGAGGGATCCAACCTTGATCATTGCCTTCACACCTTGGTGCACCTATAGCTATAGTCGACACCTGCCACATCCTCCTAAAGCCAGGGATCATCTGCCAAAGATCTAGATATATACCAAGCTCATATAGCCATCTTATACTTCTATAGTGCACGTGCCCTACCCTTGGTACATCAACAAGTGAAAAATATATTTGCTGTGTATAGATGTGAAAGGTATTCGCGTTGTATAGACCTTTATGTTTTACCGAATGAGGCCGATTGTGTAATTTATTTTGGATTAAGGGCGAGGCTATATACGTTGAAATAGATATTGTAGAACAGCGATTATGCCACTAGCTGATTAGAATGTATAAGGAATGCACATATCATATAATGTGTACAAGATCATCGAGACACATCATGGTATTATAACCGAAGCATTTCCACTAAAAGAAATACTCCTCCTCAGCAAATAGAAGCAACCTAGTCGTTTAGACATTCAGCAAGCTTCTCTAAAGGTCCCAATGTCCGCCCCAAACTGTCTGCCCTCCCACTATCTCCTCCACCCCTGCCCTGCTGCCCAGGCCTCTGTGGATCAAATTTATTCACTTAGCCAGTAGACCCTATAGTCCAGGCTTCTCACAGACTGACAGCTAAGAGTCCAGGGTTACTCTTCAGGCCATGTCTGGGCTGTGGCTAGATTGTATCCCTCATCTCTGATGGAGGTGGCATTGCTATATATATTACTTGAAATGAAAACAATCATCGAGAAATGCTGTTCTTGATATACAACTGTGCTTAAACAGCTGTACAATGTTGAAGGTACACAATATATAATAAGTGTGTATGGCTTGATGATGTCAGGATGTGGGGTTTTCTATCCGTGAAAAAAAGGGGATTCAATATTTTCAAGCTGCATCAGCTCCGGGGTAAACGAAGCATTGGACATCAACCTTGGTTGATTCAGTCTAGAAGTTGAGCCCATGTTGTTATTACATGTATACACCCACGTCTATCGTGACAATATAGTTTATAAGAAATTTTATATTAAAACTTCCATACTTATGCCCCTGGGGCGTACTGGTATATATATTGATTGTATTTCTCAACCATATATTATTATAAGGATGCAATATTACATTACTCTATATATCATATGTAAAATGTGTCGCACATATTGGCGATGGGAAATGTATTTGATATACTGCTTGCCATTTTATTACGTCCACAGTTGTCTAATAGTCATATTGTATTTGTATATTTGCAGGGATCTCAGCTACAACAAGTTAAAGGTTATAGGTCGGAAGACGCTGAAGGGAACACCATTGTTACGGAATCTGTAAGTAAAGATTAATCCTGTTAAAAGTGATTTAATATAAATGATATAGTATGTGTTGAATATCAGTGAATATTGGTGATTAAAATTGATCCTGTTCCTGAATATTCTGATCCTCCAGTTGACAAAATGATAGCAAGGTAAAGACCTGGACTGTTGGGTTGTTTCACAAGGAGTGGAGAATATGGACTGATCTATATTGTAGTGACATACTATAGTAATAGATTTATCCCTTTGAAACACTGCAATTCAGCCCTTGTGAAACACCTTCCTGGGCTCTATATTTACTTCATGTGGTGATCACATTCATATGCACCTTCTCCTCTCGGAAAGCAAATAATTTTAGATATGAAATTAACTAAATACGAACAAAATCTAATCAGGCATATAGAAAACTCTGAAGCCCAGCACTCTAACTCGTGTTTCGTATTGTATTTCAAGTATCAGCCTTTCTACATGGACATTTTCTACTTTACCCTATGATAATCGGTCATACGACCACTCCTTATTATGGACTTCTATCTCAGAATCCTTTCTATTTCTTAATCCAATAAAGGTTTTTTCAACATTAATTGAAATTAAAATGCAAAGCATGAATTTAATCATATCAATGGCAACGTGTTCTGATCTGCAACAGTAAGCCTTAGCCACTGTGGAGATATTCGATATCCCTAGTAGCTAGGCGACAACAAACATTAAAAGGAATTAAATATCTAGTCAAATGTTTGGAGATGATTATTGTAATCTTATATGGCGTATATTTCAGGCCATCCAAAAGAAAGTTGTTTCTCATCACCAAGCAGTAAAACATATTATGAGGGCATTTTTTATTTAATCTTTTTTTTTTACTTGGGGCTGAAACGTATAGAAAGATTTACACTTTTCGCGATGATTTTCACATTGTAGTAATTCAGAGTTCATTGATCGACAATACTAGCTACAAAACAAGTTCTTCCTAGCTGACTGCATTACTGACAGCATGAGTTTTAATTTGATACTAAATTTGACAATACATTTCCAATTTTAACATATTTTCCATAAAAAATGTAATAATCCCCAAATTACGATTTTTATGATGCGCGCGGCGATGAGAAACCAGTTAATTTTCTTTGAGAGGCCTCAATTAGATTAACCTCGATATGTCTAATCTCTAGATGTCAGATTACACCGATCTCATTCTGAGCTGAACACCGTGCAATTGCTTTTTTGGAATGAAAGCTTGAAAATGTCCAATATCTCGTCTAATCATTTTACATGTATATTTATGTTCCTGAAATCCCTGATCTATCTTGGTAAATAACAATATTGTTGCATTCGGGCACCACGTTGGAAACTATCCAACATTTAGATAGGTAGCAGCTATGGGATGTGTGTTTTTATTATTTATAATTATATCAGGAAAGCTGGGGATGTATATATACCAGTTGAACAGTTGATGTCATTGTCCAATGGGAGACTATTGATTATTATCAACAGTATTTAACATTTGCTCACACTTCAATATAAAGACATTACCTCCACCAACGCCCACATCTTTTAAAGTCTTTTAACTTATCACGCACGTTGCTACATTGATTTAGCACTCATATTTCTACCTGAAGTAACATAACCTGACGTCCATGTCTTTTTTTTTCATTTTCTTCAGACAAATGGACAATAATGAGATCACGTGTATCACGGACGTGGCATTACGAGGACTTAAGGACATGGAGATACTGTAAGTAGGCTTATTGAAGGGCTTATTTATTTTTACTCTTAAAGTACCATTACTCCATATAGATCTATACTAAGAGGTTCTCTTTTTATGAGGCAATCAAAGCTATATGTCGTGATATGGGACAACCTAGTGACATGTATGACTTGTTGGTTACACACACAATGATACATTAATCCCAAGCCTATCAAAGGCATTTAGGGGATGATTAGTTTGGAAGCTTAATACATACATAATGGCTTTTAATTCCACTAATGATAGTGCAAATGGATATGTGATATATATATATCACTTGTTCTCCTTAATCGCAAAAATATAATCCAGAGGAGTGTACAACACATATAGGTTTACAGTATAAAAAGGTCTTGGTACTATTCTGGGGTATTATTCTCACAGATCTGTTCCATATCTTTCAATGATCATGTACACTACAAAGTGTAACCTAAGTACAATGTCAAGTTGACAGTTTTGAGTTTGATGATGTCATCTTTCTTTCACAGCACCATCAACAAGAACAATATCACCACGTTACCGAGAGACATATTCCAGGGCATGAACAAGTTGAGAATAGCGTAAGTTACCAACCTTTCTAGCTCAAGTCTAATAACCCAACAACTTATTTTTCTCATCCAATCCATCATTTGCACCCCCCCCCCCTACCAGTCCCTGTCAATATCTTGGAAAGGTGGACCGATACGAATGGATAGCCCAGGTCACGTTTCGTCAATAAACCAAAAGACCCCCTACCTTCTATAGCCAGTGAGTGACGTCATTTGTGAACGTTCCCTATGTAGACCTATAGTGGAGTGAGGGATGCAGTTATTTTAGTCTGGTTTAGTCTGGTCTGTTGTGAGATACACCAGACTTATGGTACTGCCTGGACAGTGCTGACCTCACCAGTTGAATCTACAGCCACTGCCCCTCATAAACCCCTATCCCTGTAAAACCTAAAAGTTTTATGTGTAGCTTTGTTTGTAGATGGTATGACATCAATATGAAATATACTCTTATTTGGTTGATCACTGAAAATCATCCTAAATGACCAGTTTCAAATAGTAGCAATATACATTGATTTTGTATACAACTAATATTCAATCATATTTTCCTCTTTACAGACGTATAGCGGATAATAACCTGGTGTGTGATTGCCATCTTACCTGGCTGGCACGCTGGCTGCGCCTCCACCCTACACTGGCCCTCTTTACCAAGTGTGCAGAGCCCTCAAACATGTACAATGTGGAGATCGCCGAGCTACAGGAGAACGACTTCCGGTGCACAGGTCAGCCTCGTTTTGAGTTTTGATTAAATGTCGTCTGTTGCAGATGTCTGCTTCCTGCGGCTGTTTTTCCGGCAAGATTTAACTGTCTTGCCCGAAATGAAAAGACGAGATTGGGGTGTTTTTGCTTTGTTTTTCAGGTTCGTTTAAGGAGATTTACCACAGCTTTTCGGGAGTAATCATGCCGGAATTAAAATTCCGAGGAAAACAGAAAAACCTTCCAGAGGCATTAATATGGATCCTGACCTCAATAATTCGCTAATCAGTACAACAGTCGGGGTAGAAGTTGTACTATAAGACCAATAGGGGGAATGGACACTTTCCCCATAGTGAAACATCAATTCCACGAAAATGTTGCCACATCTAGACAGCTCATATTTTATAGTCCATCATCTCCTTCTATATCTGTCTCTCCAGTGCAAAACAGCTTTCGCTTTAGCTTTCGCTTTAGCTTTCGCTCTTACAGCACAAACGAATTTACCCTTTCAGAAAACAGCCATGCTCTTAGTCCAAGTGTACCAACTTGACATTAACCTTAGCTGTAAGAGTTAGTGTCCTGCCACTTGCGGTGTCACATGTTTTAGTGTTAGTTGTAGTAGAAAAGAGGAGTGGGAGGAGGGGTGTCTGAAGGCAGTTTTCCTCACCTTGGAGACAATCCAGTTCCACTCTACTCTAACCCACAAGTATGCAGTGGCTGGATTGGTGGGGCTCCTCGCACATATTGTTCATTTAAATGATACTTCCTTTCCCTTACATCAGATTGTGCCATTGGGAATTACGGGAGATATATCTCGTATCATCTTATTGTATATAGATCAATCAAAGAAATATAGGAAGCCACAACCTCACCCTCATATAAAATTTAAAAAGAGAAGTATATGTGGGCTATTTGGCAATGTGGGTGGGTGAGTGTTGGGGGATCAGATAAGCTGGAAACTGTTTGTAGAACAGTGAAAGGTTTACCTCCGCAATAAATCGTTTGCACAGACCAGGGCCAAGAGGGGCAACATACTTACCCAGATCTAACAAGACTAACAACAAGAAAAACAGAAAGGGAATCTGGAGCAAAAAGGTCTTGATCCACACTTAGTCCTCACCCCTTCTATCTACTCACCCTGGTCCCCTTCCCCATGAGATAGGAGCCTAGCCAAATGGATGCCAGGCGAGGACGGCTGCTGATGTAGGCGGCAATGTGTGTGGTGATGGAGGGGGTCTACACGGCGCCTCTTCTGCCAGTGGGGTGATGGGCTTTTGATGGGGTTTCCTTGGTAACAATGGCTGATGATGATGGAGAGAGCGATGCTCCTATATGTACATGTACAGAGGGACCTATGTCAGGGGCCGCGGGCCTGTACTGATACCTAAATACAACATCCCTATGGAATCCACTGTGTTCTGCCGCCTTTTTGGCGAGAGGCAAATGTCGTCTGCCCTCTGAGAATGTCAATTCCTGAATTAGCTACTGAATGGAGATTGTGGTGCTTGAGGGTGATTTAGGTAATGATCCATGGGCACTTATCCAGGCTTCAATAGAGCAGGCAGGGGAGTAAAGGCTGAAGGCAGGGTGTGGATGGATGTTTAGGGAAGATTCATTCTCAGGATCGTGTCTCTAAGAGCATGGTAAGACAAAGCTCCGGGACAAAGTATCGGCAATGCAGGAGGAGCTCTTCTCATGTCTTACTTTGCACACTCTGCACCATGTCCCATACCATGTCTTGTAGATCCCCAATTGCTGTTGGTGTTATCTTATTTCTGTAAGCACTTCACAATTTTCTGAGCAACACTTTTTTTCGGTTGGTCCCGGGTACTGTTTTGTATTTAATAAGTTGAAAGTACATTTCAGGTTACATATTCATTCATATCTAAAGTGCGTTGAGAGAACTCCAGCTCGTGCTGGGCAAGTGCTTCATATATCCGGCTCCACTGTTCATTTTCTATCATCGTGGTTCCCATAACAGTAAGAATTCAACATGTAGTTGATAAACATCTATCAAAGCAATTCCAAGATGGCGGACAAAATGGAAAGGGCAAAGGTCCTATCAACGGGTGTCACTCTCAGGGAGGCAGATTGAAGTTGAATTATGATATCCATTCAACACCACGCATGAGAGAGGCAGTCACACCTTTTATTTTAGAAATGAGTGAATTTATGAGAATGCAGATTGCTGAGTATATAAGAAAGAAATAGCTGTACTGGGATGTATATACATTATACACCCAAAAAACAGACTATAAAGAGATGCTTGTCTGGGCTTGGTGTTAGTTCGGCGCGTGACCTGCTTGTGTCTCAGAGAATGTTCTACCCTGCAGCGGAGAACAGATATGTCTGTATATGAACCAAAAACTGCCTTATATGGGGACGTGTGGATGGCTATTGGAAGCTCTTTTTCATCTCTAGATGTTGGATGTGGTGGTTGTATAGACTCTTACTTCTTCGAAGTAATGACAGATGGCTATCTGATAGGGCCCCAGGATAGGGCCATCAATATCTAATATCAGCTCTCATATGGACATGTTCACATGCCTCAACTGCACTATATACCCATTGACTCTATATCTAAGACGCCATCATTCCAGTGTTTTAATGTGCCACTGATTTGATGTTGATCTATCATAGTTTGGGCCACATTTTCTGTACTTCCACCACCTTCCTAATTCGAAAGAGGCTGCCAAGGCGTTGATATAACAAAAAAAAAAGTTTATCAGTAGAGAATTCTAACTCCATCAAACTCTGGCCATTGTCCATCGTACACAACAATGAAGGCACAACGCTTGCCCCCTCTATCCCTAATATCCGCTCTGCTCACGGTGGCTTCCATACATTGTCCCCTGACGTCCCTCACTCACAATGACCTCCTCCAGGCCCTAACTACCCCTCCCCACACCCTCACACCTACCTACCTATTCCCTATTCCTGCTCCTCCTCTTCCTCCAGTGACCACCCAGCCCACCACACAGCACCTCACACGCAGGGTCAGGCAGGGCCTAGGGTCATACTCTCTGCTTGGGCAACACGTTATCAGATAATACAGATAGCGCCTCCCCACCCTTTACATTTGGGGCATACCACCACTGGCACCACTAGGAAAGCTTTGCAAATAGAAATAAAAACGAAATAAATCAGCATATTCCGTCAGATTAACATTTTTCTCAAGGCGACTGTCAGTTTTGATGATGCATGTAATCTACCTAAGGAGAAAAATGCACAAAGATGTTATTGCTGACAGTTTTCATTTATTTCAGTCTACAGGGCTCCCATAACCAGATAAGCAGGGTCTCTACCAAGAGGTTTGGAGCCTCAGACGGTCTCCCCTCAGCTTGGCGCCTGGCTCGGCTCGTCACCGGCCCCGGTCAAGTAGGGGTGCTTTACCCGCAGACCCTGGAGGCCAGAGGTCGCCAGGGTCGGACAGGACCTCCAGGCTGGGCTTTAGTTGGGGGGAGGGCATGCAGGATGAGGTGGCTTCATACATCACCTTAGTACCTACCAGTCGCCGAGAGCGCTAACTCATTTACCTCCAGGCTTTACCTGCTAGAGGCTACCACTCTCTCAGGTTCTTCCTTCTTGTCTGAATTCATCGTTTTGGCAAGTGTAACTTAATGTCATTATTTCAGTTGGTTAAAGCGTCAAGTATATAGGGAACACCATAGCCACATAAATAATATGGTATCTTTAAAACCAGTCTCTTCACACCTCTATCATTCTCCCGCTACATTATTGTTATTTCCAACGCAATACAAGTAGTTCCACCTGTCCTCTGCAGGAGCTGGTGGTCAAGACTGACCATTCCGTGATGAGTCCCCTCCTTCCCAAACCACATCACAGGAACAGTTGACCCTCTTAATTCTACACAACCCACCAGTTGATGGTTGGGAATCCTTATCGCTACATCTTCTCTGTTTGAGTAAGGCTTCATCTCGTCTATATGTACAGAGCAGCTCGTACATACCAGCGTGAGCAGTTCCCTTCGGTGTTTCCCCCATTCAGACCCTTAGGCCTTAAGACATACCCCTGCACAATGAGCAGCTCATTCATTAAGTATCCCCACCCTCTTCTCAATGAGCAGATTCCTGGACGGCAAGTGTTGAGTTGGACCGATTCACCCTGCAGCCATTCAGCCAGCCCAATGAGGTGGCCCCCAACTAAGACCAGATACAATCAAGCTCAAAGCCGATAAAAAGGGTCTCAGCAAACTTTTGACCAAGGAGTTTTGTTCCTCCACATACAGGGGGATCCGATTGAAGAACCCCCTATTGGCCGCTTGCTCCTGGTTGTGAGTCACTGCGATTCGTGTAAAACTGGATTGGTTTTGGGCTGTGGGGCTGGAGGGAGCTTGGGTGGGATATAAGGCGGGTGTTGTCTTCTTTCACAAGGGGCAGGAGGGCTAATAAAAGTGTTTGTGGAAGGAGCAGGGGTGGCTTAGTAATGACGGCAGGAGCCGATTGGCTTCAACCTCCAGATCTGGGAAAGCAGTTCGGTAAAGAAGGGGTTCCAGGGGTATGCTCATGGTGGCAGTGTCTGTAGGTGTGAGGATTGTGAGGATGGGTTCGAATGGTATAGGAGTTGGGTATCCGGATTTTTCTAGGTGTAAGGCATTGGAGAAGGGACGACAAAGTGGGAATGGAAACCCACTTTGATAAATTACTTCATAAATGTTTACTAAAAGGCCCCTGTTGTGTACTGAAAGCGTAAATAATGTCATTTCAAATTGATAGGACGGTCTTGAATTTCAATACCCAAGCACTTTCAAAAACACAGAAACTTAGGCTAGATGGGGAGTAGCCTATACCTAGCACTGTAAATAGTTACTGTTAGTTTACAGCACAAGATACTGTAAATTTACAGAACATTTTGCTGTAGTCGGAAATACAGAACTATTTGCTGTATATTTACCGACTTCTGTGCTGTAAATCATATTTACAGTAATGTTGCTGTAAATTTACAGCACATAATCTGTAGATTTCTACCACATGGTGGCAGCACTATATCATTTTGTGTAACAATTCTTGTACACACTGAATTTTGGGGGGTAAATAAAGCCCCCTGTCTGTCAAAACATAGAAAAATAAGAATGTGTGAGAGAAACTTCAGCAAGATATTGTATAAAGTATTTCAACTTGCAGAAATTGGTAAAATAATGCAAATATCAGCAAAAGTATACAATAGATACCACATCTGTGGAAAAATTAAATCCTTAACTGTCTGAACTGTGTAGTGCTGGTATCACATACAGTTTAGCTGGATAAGTATTAAAGCCATTACATTGTGTAATGTTTGTTATCCATAATGCAACTGAAGTACTGCAGGAAGGTTCACTCCATGCATATCAATTGAGATCAATTGATAATAACAATAATTGATGATAAAAAAACTCAACTTATGGCATTTACAGTACTTTCTGCTGTTAAATTACAGCATCCAATATACTGTAAATTTACAGCAAAATGTGCTGGCAGTTTTGGTTCCAGTAGATTTTGCTGTAATTGAACAGAAGAATATACTGTAAAATTACAGCACATTCTTCTGTTTATATTACAGCAACTGAGTTGCTGTAAATTTACAGCAAAATGTGCTGGAACCAAAACTGCCAGCACATTTTGCTGTAAATTTACAGTGGTTACTTCTAACAGTGTAAGTTTGGGGTTGAAACTGGAATCCCGGCGAATTAGCGGCGATACACAGTAAGCCCGGTAGGTGACGCTAGTGCCGATCAATGTGAGAGGAGCAGCTCATACATACAAAGTACAGCGGAGAATGGAGGCCCTCACTGAGCTGCTCACCCTCTCTAACCAAGCCCTTATTGCCCTTCTGGCTCATTGCACACGGCACCCACCCTGCAACTTAATCACCTACCTCTCACCCTCCCACCTTCTGCTCCTGAGCAACTCAGACTTTAACCCACTTTGAGCAGCTCAAAAACTTCAGTAGCCACTCAGACGGGTTAAACACCGAAAGTCTACAAAATATATGTATATTAATGTAAAGCTGAATCTCCTTGACCAAATACTCAATAAAGCATATTTTGCCATAACTCCCATAAAGGGTCAACTTCCTCAGTAACCACTGTAACCAGATATACCCAACGTACGGTTCAGTGATGAGTATTATCTTTTCAATCCCCGTACCCTCTCACGATATTTCCTATGTGATCACCGACTACCATATTACATATTGGCCTATCATATCTATACATGACATCTACCAACTCTCAAACCCTAAAATCCATATCAAAATCAACAGGATACCCGAATCCGGGACGCAATATAGTAATGGTCCAATTTGACCCCCTACCACCATTTCCGAGGAGAATAGTAAGTTGCCACTCTTAAGTTATGGATGTGGACTTTAGGTGGACCTCAGCTGACACTTGGGTTCTCTGAAAGTCTCTATTTACTTTGACTGTAACCTTTGTTAATGAATTACTTCCATCGCCTGAGTCATGTTTACCAGGTATAAGCCTGTAAACTAAACCCACTACTAGTGTAGAGATGTCTCACCCACTCACCTGACTCACACTGTGTCATAAAACACAAGTTTATTGTACAGTTTTAAGTAGGTTTACAAATCATTTCAGTGTCCACAACACCTGAGAGCATGCACTTGTGCATTCACTGCATTGGGACTGGACTATAAAGTAGCCTACATAACTTCATCAATCCATCCCTAAGATTAAGAATGTTACCAGTATTCCCTCTACAGCCAGTCTTATTTTCTGAAATGAGAAAATTATTTTTAACTGTGTCCTTGGCTCTCTCTTGATATCAGATTGTTTAACCCCTTGATGACGAAATAGTGTAACATACACCCTATTGTTGTCGTGATGTATAACTACACATGTATGATGTAGCCTTGATGTGTTTCCTGCAGGGGGTGTTAGTTAAAAACTGTGGGTGATGGTGGGTATCCTGGCTAGCTGGAATTAGGGGGCATCATGGAGAGGAGAGACATGCCAGAGAAAATCGGGGGATACTTTTGGGGGAAAGCAAGGTTTTGAAAGGAAGGAACACAAGTGGGTCGGTGGTGGGGGCTGGTTTAGATGAGATGGGGTTTCTGGTGGATTTGTGTGTCAGGCCGATCCCGACATCAACATAAGACCTGTACAGGTCGTCTTGTGGGTCACGTGATAAGAGGATGTTAGAAATGGACGCTACTCGATCGGTGCTGGGAGGGGGGGGGGGGCTGACTACGCGCGCAATGTTAGACTTCATTACTCGGCCCCCACCACCTGTTTGATTGCCTCCCTAATATCCTCGTTCAGGGCCCGCAGAGTCCGCCTATGGGGCCCCGGACCATGGATTAGCTTCCGGTGGCTTCTTGTATCCGCCATTGTCATTGGCTGACCTCATCTCCTTCGGCGCATGCGCAGTGTTAAGCAGGGTGATAGCAGCGTCTCCCAGAAGGCTTAGCAGCATCTCATTGGCGTGTTTACATCCCCTGGGTGGGGTGATTCGCAGATATTTGTACAAAACCTTACGTATTTATGACTGGATTTAGTGTCGACCCAGAAGCAGGGCTCCCTGCCACCAGGGAGATGGGTCACGCCAAGAAACTCTCTCTTCTTCATCATTCCATGCTACCCAGGCATAGTTGTTGGTCTACATGTAGAAAAAATATTATTCATTTTTGCTCCATATTATGTTGAAATAAAAAGAGGGGGGTCAGAATCCTTCCGGCACATCATGTGCGGTGTATCTATAGATATTAAAAATTAATCCTATGGTAATTGATTGAACATTGGTTAATATTGAACGCTCTAATGTTTCCCACATCGCACAACAAGAGGAATAAGCTGAAGTTTTCTCTTGTAAGAATAGTGGTACATAATCTGTAACCCTCCAATATAGATAAGTCAGAGGTATAAACATCGGCTACATATTTATGACCGTGTCCATTGGACGTATACAAAGAATGAATCATACTTTATTTTTCTGCCGGCTCCCATGCCAATGAAGGTTTATGAAGAACCCCTTAGGCACATATTTACATTGGTGAAGTAAACAAAGTATCCACATTGAGATGTATAATTTGTGGTTTGGACACTTAGGTTCTATGTACTTTGGAAGAAGTAGGGAATTCCATTGAGTGGAGTAACTTTTTTTGTTACTAATATCACTTTGAGGCGACGGGAATTCTAACCCTCTGTACAGGGTCCCACCCAGGGATGGTTACAACGTAGACTCACTCCATGGTGACATGGGCACTTTCGTATACTACTCACAACATGGCCTATTTCTATGAATAACAGCTCTAAGTGGAGTATAAATAATCGGAGAATGTTAAATGATTTCATAACATCCGGTCCTGCACTTTTTAATCTTAAGAAATTGTGGCACCGCTGGGAACCTGTGGTGAACTCCTGCTGCTAAGTAAGTAGCCCCTCACACCCACAGGGACTGGAGGAGTGGTGCATTAAGAAATGGCTGCTTTCCTAACGCGGCCGGGTGACCGGAGATGGGGCGGCGGAGATCCGCTTGGTGCGGGCAAGCCGCCATGGCACCCATCCTAAGCAAACATCCCTCTGGGCACCAGCGCCAGCAACACGGCCACTTGAAAGCCTCCCACCATGACACCCCCCCCCCTCATACCTCACCTTAAAAAGTAGCACCCCCCCCCCCCTCATCATATCATATCATATCATATCTACGACCATGAAGTCCAACTCATTCCCCAGGCTCACTCCTATATACTGAGGTCAGCTGGTGGTGACAGAGGTGCTGGGTGAGAGCACACTGTCCTGGACAACATGAAGGAGGGCACCCATCAAGGGAAAAGGGTCCACCAAAGAGCACACTTTCAATGCTCTATAGCACTAAAAGTCAACCAAATGTTCATAGTATATGTATTAGTAGCAAAGGTAAGCACATGGTCATAATGAAACCAAATGATACAGTCATTTGTCTTTTGTCATTTACTGTCCCTATCCCAGTGGGCACAGAACTTTTAATCAATATTGACAACCATACTTGATCAACGTTGGTCAACCAGGTATTGCTGTTGATTCAATGCTGGTTGATATATGTGACCACTGGGTTGTCTACTTTGTGATTCATCAGCCTATAAAACTGTCAACAACTGCAGGGTGGTAAGAGAGATAAGATTATACGTACTACCTGAGCCGATAAAACAAGACGTGAATACTGTCATAGTTAAGATGCGCTGTATAGGAGAGGGAGAAATAAGATAAGACTAAAGGCCCAGAGGCAAAAACCATAATACTATTACTTTATCCGAGCCTAAAGTCGGATATACGAGCTGCAAAATAAACAGTAGAAGGAGCTTTAGGAATGTTCACAGCGGATCACATACCTTCTACATTGTAATGTTACTACTGACTTGTTCAGTCCATTACTTCAACACGACTATAGGGGAATAACATTAAGATAATGCGTCTGGCGACTGTGTCCTATATGCCGTATTTACCACAACGTTGTATAATAGGTGGGGCGTCAGAATGGGACGCCACAGCACCTCCGATTGGCAATCTCCTGTGCCGGAGGAAAGATAAAGATTCAGCGCCTCACGCACCCCATCGCTATGTTTCTTATCCCAGTGTTCTCAGGTGATTGATTGATTCACGGCCGCGGATCCAAGTGATTATCCAAGATAAGATTATGGGGTGAATAGTGTAAGTCAATATAGTATTGTTCGGTGTCGTAGAGCCCACCGCTGGATAAATGCTATCGGTAGTTTAGCAGAAGATTATAGTTCAGTAGCTTAGCGTCTAAGCCCGCCGCTTATATACACATTTACGTATTTTTGGTGGTTAGAGAAAATAGAGAGGGGGGGAGCAAGAGTCCCGAGGGCCGTGGGGAACTCCCTTCGTTACCATTCCCACACAGTATATGACCAACTGTGCCCTTATTATGGTCAAGATATCGTTAGGTGTTAATGTCAGCGATTCATGATTAGCGTCGACCATTCACGACGTCAAGTCATAACTCGCCCATGACGTACACCAACGTCTATCCATCAAGTCTGTTCCGTCGGCGGGTGTAGTGATATGACAAAGACCGCATCACACCCTGCTTGTCATGATCCACCCACGTGCTATAAAAGTGCCCCACCTCTCAGCACAATAACAACCCATGAATGCATATCCATGGTACGGGGCCTCATGGGCAGGTAGTGAGGGCCCCAAACGAGGATATTAACCTGCATGGCGGCTTACAAGCGTCCCGGAACCCCTATTCATGTGCTGCACGGCTTAATAAAAAGCCGCCTTTATACACTGTTATTTATGTTCTCGCTCCAAAACATCCACACTCCAAAAACGTCCATCAAGAGACTTGATTCATGAATTCTGGGAATCAGATGGCCATTTTGCAGTTGTCGCTGTCGACTGTTAATGATCACACTTTGTCCTGAATTCTTTAGAGATTGCCATCATTCTGTTACTGATTAGAAGTGAACAGTGTTTGCCTTAAATTAGGAAAAGAAAGATGGCAGACATTAATTAATAGAGCTAGCATATTTCCATACTTTTTTTCCAAAGTAAAAGTGCCGTCTTATCAATAGCGTAGGCCTACACGCACCATTTCTGTACTCTCTGGTCTGTGGGTATAAAAATTATTATGGGTTAGTTACTCATGTACATGTAACATATAGCCCTATATACAAGTATTGTCCTTTTTTTGCCCACTCCTTCTTATTCCATAATTCCTTAGTATTACAGGAGCCTTACTGCTGGTGCGCTCTCATATTATGCCATTTTTTGTGACTCCCTCGTTTTTCTCTGTCTTCTTGGCTTGGGGATTGATACATGTCTAGGTTGGCATGTGCCAATTTGGCGATGATTACAAGGATCATAAAACATCTGTATTTGATATCCATAACAGCATTGATTGACAATTTCAGTCGCTATCCTCTGTCCTCACATACCCCAGAACCACGAGCATCAAAGCTGGCACCACACACCTCTAATATTTGCCCCCTCCCCCTTGGGGTATTGTAACAGCCCTGCCGCTAGATACCGCCACCTGACTGCACCCTACCACAATGCACTGTATTTGAACTTCTCCTATATAAAGCCCAGTTCCTGGTCATTGCCCCATTCCAACTCTTACTGGAGGGGCAGCAAGATTTAGGAGCCTTTACGTCCTTGGGCCTGTTGTGGCATGGCTGCAGGTGTATATGATCATGTTAGGGCCTTGTTAGCCTAACCTTGGATTAGCACTATATCTCTATGGGAATGATGGCCCACATGGAAGACACCGATAGTCTGGCTCGCGATCATTGATTAGGGGGACAGAGGAACAAGGGAGCCGTACGCATTAGTACATGCATGTATACATACCACAAATGATATATCAAAGAAGTGGCCCTTGTCAAAATATGAGGTCTTTCCTTGCAGAGTTGGCCTTTGAAATCTGGGTTACCATTATGTCGCCGATGCTTGCGAACCCATAGGAGATGGGAAATCGGGACTTTCTGAGCTGCTCTTCTGTTGGCATAGATGTCGACCTGCTGCAACACAAACAGAAATAAATACAAGGACAGTTCATGTCAGTTATATCAGTAGTAATTAGGGTGGTTTTAGACCCAGTTGGGGCCCCGCCAAATGGCATTGTTAGCTCTGATAATTATGAGCTCCGATTAGTATTACCAAACAGATAGGGCTCTGCATGCATGTTGATGACAACCGAGCAGTATGCCGTAACGATAAATGATACACTGAAAACATATATACTTATGCACGACAAATATGCTAGGGAAGGCCGGGGCAAGATGGTTGCCTGGATGGTTGGCTACATTTCTATTAGTTTATTTTCCATGTATTAATGTATTAATGTGAATATATTTAATAAAGGTTAATGTTCATATTCTCCTCTCTCTTCATTACCTTCCATTTCCTTGTTTATTGTGTTGAAAAGCTAGTATGATGTGACATTTTAGTCACAGATATTACATTTCATTTGTAGAACATCATCATTGTGTACTAGTGCAATATAAGATAGTCTGATAATTATTACAGAAACAATGGAGACAAAAACAAAGTAGTTCATCTCAGTCATTGCTTCAAGCATAGAAATATAGAATGGTGATACCTACTATGAGGAATATAATGATTGGCTCACGTATTAAAAATAAAATTCACCGATGAGCTGGACAATCAGCAGATAGTGGATCTTTTTTGGCGATATATTATACTTAATGACAGAATATGAGGATCACCCAGTAATGCTAGTGCCCGTTTTAAACACTTAATGAATCCTTTCCTAGTGCCTTGTGTATTGATTGTAAATTTGCCTATGATATTACCATTGTCATACTCACCTGACTAACTAGTATGCACTCTTTTACCTTTACAGGTGTGGAGCAGACCCAGTTCCAGCACGCCCAGGAGTGCGTGGTTCCTCCAGTGTGCCCGCCACACTGTGTCTGTACGGACGGCATAGTAGACTGTAGGGACAAGGGCCTCACCGCCATACCTGAGAACATACCTGATGCTGTCACCGAACTGTAAGTACAAGTCCCAGGGGACAAGTCCTGAACATAAGTCCCAGCTAGAATATTGATATCTAACCGGCAAACTAAATGCCGCCACCATATACAAAAATGAATGCTGAGCAACATGACTGTAATGGTAGATTGGAATAACGCAGGGAAATAAAAGGAATGAATGATTAGTCTCTTCCTTAGGTGCACTTATGCCACACCAGTGGTGAGTGTTTTTCTCACATTTTGTACGCATTGTACAAGCAGGCAGTTTCTTTTGTCTTTCCACCCAAGGGTAATGGCTTAGTTGTGGCTGCACACACAGAAAAGTGAGAGTCATTGTCGCTAAAACTACCCTCACCTGAGGGTCAGACATTGCCTGACTCTCAGGTGAGGGTAGTTTTGGCGACAATGACTCTCACTTTTCTGAGGGTGTGAGCATACTCGTCTGCGACTCGTGCTCAGCCTTGGTCGTCGCCATTATCCTACGTACAGTGGTCTGGCAGTGGTTTAACTACTACGTATATATTTGATTAAACAGGCCTGATTCGTGTTTAGTTTTGGTAGACCAGGGGAGCATGAACGTTATCTCTGGGGATAGACTCGGTGGTACCTGTATGGCTTCCTAGAGCATTAGCCTTATTAGCATTTGCCTCAGATTTAGCAATATTACTGGATAAAAGTACCCAAGAGCATAGGGAATCTGAAGTTTGAATCAAAGCCACCGGTCTGGCCATTAGCACTGGTAATCACCCATGTATTATTGCTCAGCATTCATCTAATGTGTGATGGCATTAGTCGGAGAGTTGGGTTTTAATATCTCAGCTGGGAAATCCTGTAAATTCGTCTCAGCGAAATCACCTCCAGCTTTGAAGTCCCCCAAAGCACCCTTAACATAAATATTTGAGTTTCAAGTACTCCCTATTTCTGAGCATGCAGCACGGAGTCCCTTTCGTAGTAACTTTGAAAAATAGCACCTTTAATCCTCCTATAAATTGCTTGTCTAGTGAAGCAACCAAGTGGATAGAAGAAAGACTAAACCTATTGGAGATTGGATTCTCCGCTAAAATCATTTGAACTATTTAACACGGTTTCGCAGGAACATTACAATAATTTTAATAGTGCCTTTAAGTGTTAATTCATGTTCCTCGGGAGTAACCATTGCGTAAATCTATATTCTCTTAGTAATGTGACTAAGGCTATGGAATTTCAGTGCCAGATTTAAGGGCATACCTCGCAGATGATATTAAGAGGATTATCAGAAGATAATTAGCATGGGTTTTCTATTTACAAGGGCTATTAATTAACAGCATCAATGGTAGAAGATATGTTTACAGCGATATTAATTTTCACCTGTTCAATTAATTTCATATTTAGAGTTTTAAGCATCTCCTGCTTTGTTTCAGGCGGTTGGAGCAGAATCAAATTACACAAATCCCGTCCAGAGCCTTCATCACTTACAAACGGCTGCGACGAATGTGAGTACCGCTATCTTTAATGGGAATTATTTAAAATACCATACATGTCAACAGTGATGTATTGTATAAGGGAATATGTCTGGATTGACTCATCTAGTATTCTCTGATGGAGCATGTGTGTTGTGTCAATCCATTAACACTGCCTGGTTACAATCCATTGCCACATCTATACGCTGATGGGGAAATTATGTTTACACCAACACAACTCATACATGCCTTATATCTGGGTTATATCTACCACAATTGTATCATTGTGATTCAAGTCCAATTATCCAAATGATCAGGTGAAATGTAAAGGATATATTTTAATCAGAACCTAGTAGCATGACATGTACAGGGAAAAGGGACCTTATAGTGCACCCTACAGTAAGGTCCCTTTTCACAGATCGTGTCATTTACATATTTGTGTTTTTAAGGACAATGTGTTCTATATAATACTGATCAAAGCAGCCTCATATATAACTGGTTATTTATAGCTATATGAATGAGCTAGTTTGATGAACAGTGTTAGAAAGGTTAATGCGTGGGAGGAAGACAGAGGGCATTGACACTGACAGAAGTAATTCGAAGAGAGAACTGCCTCAACGTATACATATTGTGACCATGCCTTAAGGAGCTTTATCATTGTGTCCAATTGCCAGATAAATAGAACAGACGTCATATCTTCGATAATAAACCTATTTTGGAACTTTAAAATGTAACCAAACTATTATATCACACGCGGAAGTGGACCTTCGCATTTCAACGTTTACATTTGAAAAGGTTAGATACGTGCTATGCAAATATACATGAGGTTTAGAATGTCATGTTCGATTCAAAATGGATGCTGTTGCAAGTGCACAAATGATGCTCATTGGAATTGCAAAATACAGTTGTACGTGAACTCAGTCCTGTCTTTATCTGACAAGCACATTCTGATATCTTAATGTCACCACCATCACTGAACATCTCACTCAGGATAGGACACTTTATTCACCCTAAAATGGCCACCAATTGATGACTACCAAGCCCCTACTATGTCAAGTCAGTACGTGACAAATCTATATATTCAAACACAAACACCCCTCTCCTACCCCACCGTTCACACTACCTACCATTTACAGTACCAACCCATAAATGATGGGGGAGGGACTTTCATAAAAGGATGGTTTCTATGGGGCTTATTTTCATGGATCATACCATGTGAGGCCAATTGTTGTCTATCAGGCCACTTGGAATTTTTAAAGCATGCCACCTGCCTGTTGGCCTCTGGTAGTGAATGTAGGCCTGCATGTGGGGACTGCTAAGTGGTAGGGGTGAGGGTGAAAGGTGGATGCATTTGTGTGTATGGGATGGGTGAAGGGGTAAGGCAGAGGGGGTGAAGGGGTGAAGGCCCACAGGTGTAACAGTGACAGGTGAATCTGATCATGGTTCTGCACAGGTGAGTTGTAATTAGCAGCAGGGGGTACACAGGGGGTGTCTGATCACAGCTGATATCAAAAGCCATGAGTATTAACCCTTTAAGGGTCGCAAAGTGCTTTAATGTGCTATATATGTCCCATGTTGTCTTGATGCATGAATACAGCATTGACTCGCCAGGGATGCATTATTGTCGACCCATCGGAATTGTATCAACTCCCCAGTGAGCATGATGCTTGAATGCATCACTGGTGAGTAGATGCCAACGCTGCATGCATGCATCATGACGGCAAATGGAATAGCACATTATGTGCAAAGCATCATGCGATCCATAAAGGGTTAAGGTCCGCCAACCCCCTGTGAGCACACTACCTCCCCTCCCCTCCTCCTCCCCACTCCTCCACGCCCCAGGTGAGGCCCGGGCTGATCCCTATCTCAGCAGAGATCAATCACTAACGTTAAGGTTATAGTCCCCCATACCCATCCCGGCTCAGTCTATCACATACCAAACCCATACACACCTTCCCACACAACCTTAAATGTGCTTTATATAGCACCCTATGTGGGCACTGGTTTGGGATCTAGGCACTCTAATGTTTGATCTTTACTTTTTATCATAACCATCGGTTTACGACGATCCCACCTGTTGATCTAAAGGCAGGTGCTCTAGGAAAGCATGCCAAAGGGAGCTGTAATAAACATGTATTAGATTAAAAGGAGTGAGAGAGATGGTGAGAGTGATATACTGTAAAAGTTCCAATAATATATGATATCAGTGTTAGATTTTTAAAATATCCATGCAGAATATTTATAAAAAAACAGCGCATGATTACATCATGAAACTATAATGCAGAACGCATTGCTAAATCACTGATATAGAGGTATATTCAGATAACTATTCTAAATACATTGCATAGCATGTGCATAATCACCCATTAGACTGGGCTGTGCATGCGAACATACCAGCATCACAGATCTAGCTTGTAGTTTATAGTTGATCCGAATGCAGAAGTCGTATCTAGATACATTATTGGATGGCATTATGTTTTATGAAATGACCCATCGGACCAAGTTAGAGAAGAAATTCTATGAGGTATACCAACTTCATTTTATCATGTACCTGTATCATATACTAAGAAAAGAAAATGTAATACCTGTATCATATTTTTAGGAAAGCAAATGTGATAATGGGTTACTTAGAAATAATCTAATTGGTATAATGGATCACTTGGAAATCATTAAACAATGTTGACACTTGGCACCAGGCTCCTGGTATTATTAAGGCTCCTGTGGCTTCCACACATCATAGCGGCCCATCATGAAGCATGGGCGAGACCCAGGTGTCCGACACTGGCCCCGTCTAATAGCCACATTATTGCCAAGTTAATGACAAATAATGGCCACATGACCTGTATCTACGGCCAGTCACCGTCAGCCCTTGGATCCCAGCCAAATCCATGTTTATGTTAAGAGCTATGATCCATCCATTGTCACTATGTGTACTCACGGCTATAGTATTATACCTGTAGGAGTCCCTACCTATGGAGTTATTCTTATTCTTATCATGGTAAGTATGATTAGTGCCTAGAATTATCCTATTTGGACAGATGAGACAGTAGTACTACACTAAACAGTCATTTCACTAACGCTAGCTGCAACTCTAAGGCTTACATCAGAAGCACGAGTAAAGCCACCATTGTTCAGTTACTGGACATCATATGCCATAGATTTATGCAGTCTCCTCCAGGTAGTGGTGGATTCAGAATAATGATATTTATAGCCTGGGGATATATGCAGCGCCGTGATGCGGAACACAGCTGAACTATCTCCCTCGGCCATGACGGATCTGTCCACGCCCCCAAATTTGTGAAAGGAGCAGTTTGGTGGATTTACAAGAAAGGGACTTTGACCCTGTCATTCATTATACAGTTAATAGTGTGTGGGTTGTTCATAATGAAAGTTCACTTTCAAGAGATATAATTCTGTTACAGAAAACAGAGTCCACCTTTGCGACACATCACCTTATCATTAACACCTTAAAACTATAGAGAATGGTAAGGGATTCTGGCTTATAACTAGTTCAATATTATTGGGCATAGAAACCTACAGTAAAGGACAGTACGGTACTTTTATCTTTTTGTTGTGTTTGTGTCCCTACCTGTGTATCACTTTTAGGGGGAACACAAACATTAATCTTGATGAACCTGGAGCCTCTCACTATCTGGTTTCCTGGAAGCAAATCTTATTTAACTCCTATAGTAAATCTCCCTAAGGCCACAATGTCATCATATAGCTCAATTTGAGATTCAAAAGTACGTTCCATTATTATTCTCAGTTGTACATAATTGTAATCTTACCTCCGATGGAGCAGCTGTGGGGATCACGAATGACCATTGTCCTGAATACAAACATGTTGGACAGTTCAATTCTATGCATTCGCTTTTCAACCCTATTGGTAAGCTATTTAAACGAAGGGACTAAATTAATTCTATAAAACATTGTGGTATCACTTATCACAATCACAATGTACTATAGAACGATATAATTATTATAAGCTCATCCAGTTTGTATTGCTGAAGCTGGCAGTGGAGCAGTTCTGTTCTGCTCATCTGTGATTCTCAACATGCCCCTTTACCAGCCACCCTGTCATTGGATTCCTTAGCATTCCCCTGGATGTCCCTAATTGATTTTAGTCTGCTTCTTTCATGTGTCTTTTTACTCGCATCTCAGGAGATCTCTTTTCAGCCTTGGGGATTTTTTCCCCTTTTCCTAATGAAATTAACCTGAATTAGGCTGTGATTGATACTACCACCTGTTGGGCTTGAGCAATAAACTCTGTTGAACCTCCCCCTGTGAGCTCTCAGCCCTGAGGGTCTCTGACCTCAGAACCCATAGCTGTCTTGGCTCATTGGTACAGCGTTTAATGCCACCATCGTGCATTTAATGAACGCAAGGTCAAAGTGCCTATTTTCTTTTTGACATGGAAAATGTTTATTCCTTATTCCCTTCGACAAATAATACTTTGTATCAAAACTATCGTGATGTGCATCTGATGCTTTTGTTTTGTGTCAAAATGACAGAAACCATGTCGGCTGTGAAAGAGTCTGGCTTCACCTATTAGGACAAGTCAGTCATCAAAGAGTTAGCAGCCCTATAGCTGGGCCTACCTTAATTCATGACAGTATCCAGTGGCCTGGAGGGATGAAGACCCGATTCAGTTGCACGTAGCATGACCGGGGGCTCCATTCTCTCATGATGTCCTGCATCCATAACCACATGTATGTGCGAGTGCAGACAGTGGGGCAGTGGGTGGGGGTGGGGAGGTGGCTGCCCTGGGGCCCACCTGCAGGCTCCTCCAGTGGCTTTGAAGTCCAGCTAGGGGAGGTGAGAGCGCAGGTAAATGAGTGGCCTTAGTGTGACCTCTTCTTATGGGCGGCGTAAAAGGCAATCAGCGTCAGCGTTTACCTGGCCTTGTTCATCATTGATCACCTGTGTGTGTGAGGTAGGGGGGGGAGGAGGAGGGGGTGTTGTTATTCATGGGAGTATGGTGGTGGGAGTCTGCTGGTGGGTCCAAAAGGGCCGTAGTGGAAGGGATCTGAAGGCAGGATGAATGGTCAGTGTGTGATGGGGATGGGAGGCATTAGCAGGCTAGTGTCGGACCACGCAGTCACATTTATAGACACGGGCAGTAAGGGGAGATGGAGAGAGATCGTGACAAACGAACACATAAAATAGGACCTGTATTAAAGCTACTATGTCAGCTAAATTTAGGGGATTTTCTGATTCTAGGTTGATTACATGAACTATCTGATTGTATACAGGTATGAACAGTTGGAAGGATCTCATTCATCATTTAGCATACAAAATATTATATTGTCACAAATAGATAACTGTCGACTTGAGAACTCAGGACCTGTTAGGGGTGCGTCATAACACCATTGGATTTAGCCTCCAATTACAACACCTCCACCTGTACATGGATGTGTATACAACCACCACAGTCAGTCTATTCCTACCTACAAATCACAATAAGGAGAATATGGATACCATAAAGAATGATTTCAAAGAGATGGACAATTTTGAATGAAAGCAATTACAATGTTATTCCATAATTTAATTTTTGGGCGTTTTAATTGATATTGTATCCTTAAGATACAAAATCCTACGTTCATACTTTACAAAGATACAATAATATTAAAAAGGGAATGCTATATGACAGGGATGAGACTCATCATATCGGTGCCATTGTATCTGTGAATGTAAGGGATATGATAATGTCGATACATATTTGGTAACTATAAGTGTGGGTGTATTATACATTGTTTGAGAAATAAAATGATATATAGTGTAAGTTTGTATGCATTAAGCCCTAAAGCAGAATACACACATACACATCCCCGTTTCCCATCACTAAAATGAGGATAAACATGAAAATGCATTGCTGGAGGGAATTGAAAGGCTTAGCTATGGTCTTAACGATAACAATCCCGACAATCCCATTACCTAGCCTCACATCATAGAAGCAACATTCCCACCTTGTTGGTTCTCACTCTCCCTATAGCCATACTTCCAGTCTTGCCTACATCCCCCAATTAGGCGGTTGTGCATATACTACATCCAAACATGCAGTCCATGTAAATCCAATTTGTAACCCTGAATGGATAGGTACACACAAGGCACATGGATGGCTAGGTACACTATAAGGCCCAGGGAGGAGACACAGCACGGGCTTTGTTAAGCATGCCTCACCCTGGAGGAAGAAATGTAATAGGGACACAATGCATGGGGGTGGAACAAACCTCACACACCACCCATCCATGCTTTTACCCTTTACTATAATTTTAGCTGTACATTTATCACTTAGCCAACATTTTATTAAATCAGAAAAAAATGCAACCTTTGTCAGATGACACCCAGTCTTTGTGTAAGTAAAAGAGCCAGACCTGTCATTGCATTTATAAACAAGTTCGCATCGTATTTGCTCTGTATTGATCAGAGTAGAGCTTTTGAATTTTTATTTAAGTTCCTAGAGAGCATGTGGTAATGCAGCGAGGCAGTCCTTTTCTGTGGGCTCTGGTTGGGGTCTGTGTTTTATACTACATATGAGAGGAAATAAGATTCATTTGAAAATGAAAGCTCTGAAAGACTGTGTTGTATTCTCTTGTTCCCTGGCGAATAATAATTACACTTGGGAAAATCAGCAACCATTTTGCATTAGTTGCAATTTGAAATGGGATTCTAAGGGATAGTGTGGAAATAAAGATTACATTCACTGTTGCACATTTTAGAAGCACATCAGAATATAACTTCTTGTACCTGATTCATATTGTACAGCGGATTTATGGGTACTCGTTTTACGTTTATTGTTTTTGAATAATTACGTAGTGCAGTTCACTTCCTAGAAATTGGATATTGCAAGGAAATATGTCTGAGATTGATTTCCCGAATTTGTAAGACCAAATATGAATATGTCTGAGGGATACAAAGTAACCAGGGTCGACTCCTACATGCATACAGAACATCTTTATATTAGTTAGAAGCATTCCTATGAGTACCGAGTATGAAAAGGCTGGGAAATGTTTCCTGCACAATGTTCTCAGTATTGCAGTTTATAACAACTACTCATGTTGCCAAAACCACTTCAAGCTAACATACATTGGCAATGTATTCATCACCAAACGAATAGATACTCCACCTCTAGTTGAAGGGGAGGGGCGAATATTATGTAAGCAGAGGACCAAAAAGCAAACAAGAGGCGTAGTGATATTTTGAAGGAATATCTTTTTGTGTGGCACTTTATCTACATCCCCTGGTGAGGAACACCGCTACTACTTTGACCCTGAGGCCTTGACCTTTGGCCTTTGTTTGACCTTGAGACTGGGATACCGTCAAGGTCAGCCCCAGCTTCCTGCGTTTGTCCCCAGAAGGTGGCGCTTGTTTGCTTTGTTGTGAGAACAGCTGGGGAAGCTGACCTTTTTACCTAGTTGTATACCGTCTAACCAGACAATACTTCTAAAGATACACCATAAATCCACAATATCCCTTTAAGAAAAACAGCTATTTACTATAAAAGTCCCATAATCAAGACAACAACTTTGGTCATTCTTGAGTCGTTTGGCATATATTATAACTGCTTTAAGCTAGATTAATATCTGGGTGATTTGATATCCATATTTCTGGATAGATTTCTGTTGTGCATGCTTCCACCACACCTCTTTCCTAAATGTGCGATAGGAGGCTTTATTTTGATAGTGTAATACAATTCAGGTGCCTCCCTCTACTCACACCTTCCCCTAACACAGATGGCATTGTAGCGCACCCCAGGTAGCCAAACTTCCCCTCTGGCAGTGAACTAGATAGAAGCCCCCAAACTGAAGTATGAATAATAGATTATTACAGTGATAACAGGTATGATAGTGAGTCTTTGAGCACCAGCTATGTCAAAGCCCACCCCCTGCCCACCCATCACACACACCCATTTATAATCTATTCAGTATCGCCTGCCAAAGAGCGGTTGACTAAGAGACATATTATATATCAAGACTTAATACAGGTATATATTTTCTCACATACTACATACAAGCGTATAGGGTTCCTCTTTTTTGACGATGTAAAGGTACTTTTTTCCCCCAAGTAGTATACCCAGTATGCATGGGAAGACATTACAATTTGGGCAGGTTGACCTTGGTAGACAGTATATATAATTGACATTCACACAGCCATATGGCCATTGACACCTTTCATGTGATGTCATTATTGTCAGGGATGTAGACTGAGATGACTTTGTTTGGCGGCCATGTCTAAAAGGTCAGAGTTGTGTAGGATGGAGCATAGCTACAAAAAGCTCCTTTTCTACACGTACACATCTTACATGCACCACCTTGTAGACGGTTTTGTGTGTCTCCCATTAAGCTATACCTCTTTTATGAACCCCAGAAAGGTGCAGGTAAAAGCTTTTCTCATCCAGCGACCCCTCCCTCTCTCACCAAACCTTGGAGAGATGAATCTGTGAACATATGAGGCTTCGTTGCAATCCGGACGTCAGGTGCTCGATCCCACCCACAAAATTTCATGGGTATTGTTATGGATTGTGGCTGCAGGGTAGACATTGAACCTACATGGGTAAATAACAGCTTCCAGGAACTCCTAATCCCCACCCAGACCATCAGCATAATAGTTACGCTCCACCCCAGGCATTGGAAAGAGTACACTGTAAAAAGTTGTTTGCCATTTTTGTAGGTGTACCGTAGATTCTACTGTAGGTGTACAGTTTATTGTAGGTAAAACAGTATATAATCTACTGCAAATTTACAGTAGATTCTACTGTAAATCCATTCTACAGTAGATTCTACTTTAGATCTACAGTAGATTCTACTGTGTACCTACACTAACTATTTACAGTGTAGCAGCTTACTGGAGAAAATTGCATATATTTGATGCGTTCATGTTGTGGGTGACCCAAACCCAAACTCAATACTGTGAGCTATTTGGGGGAGTTGTGAGTGGCAGTTAGTTAACGATTTCAGGAGAGACCTTTAAATGAGAATTCAGGTGCAAAGTAAGGGTTATCCTCAATTCTAAAATCAATTGGGCACAGTCATATTCAAACTAGTTTGTTCATAGCAGAGGGTTTGAAACTGCATAGCTGAAGTTGTCGTATACGCAATACTCATATGACGACATGTGTATAGGCTAATAACATATAACTAATCAGTGGCTAAATACATGGGAGAAAATGCATGTTTTGTGAAAAGACACATGCGAAGTACATGAATCCTTACTTAAGAAGTAGTCTTGTGGGAAATGGCAACATCCTGCGATACATGGAATCAGAGAAATAAACAGAGAGGGAAAACCAAAAGTACATATAGCAACAAAGGAATACACACATATAAAGGCCACTCATCCCGGCTTGCCATAAAAAGGATAGCACTCTCGCTAAAACATACACCCTCATACACAGTCCACACATAAAATGAGATCTAAGCAGGAATAAGAAAAGGCGGAGAACATCAAGGGAAGTACTGTACCCAGTTACCATTGTGAGATCTATCTCAGGTCCACTCTGGGAACTCACTCTGTGTGTTATTGTTATTGGCCGGGCCCGTCAAGTGTCATTGTTACAATCTACAACCCGTGCTGGGGAAACTACCTTTTTCTGTACCCTCTATTTATCCCACAGAAGGAAAGTAAACTTTGCTGCTTGGCTCAGAGCGTGGGCTCCACATTCAGTTCTACAGCAAGCGTTGAATTCACTTCCGCTGTGGGTGAGATTGAATGCGCATGTGCCGCGGCCATGTTTGCCCAGAGTAACTAACATGGCCGCTAATTTTCCCAGTCTGTATAGTCAGAGTAAGGGAAATGTCAAAAGGTGTTTGTATAGGGCTGAAATTGTTGGATCTGCTACTGTAGGTAGCTGTCAACGTTGTGATGACAATGTTACAATGGTCCTATGGTCTGCAATACTACCAGTTGTTTCTACTGTAAAGGTATAATCAGTCTAGCTGTCACCTAGTGGTTAAGGAACTTGACAGAGGGGGAAGCTGACGGTATTGGGGTTTCTCTGTTTCTATGGCTATCTTTGTCTGTCAATATTGCCACTTTCATTCCCGTCTTTCAAAAATTCTCAATTGCCCATGCATTAATCTGTTCCCTCCTCTCTCGATTCTATATTGAAAAATATTTTGGCTAGTTGGTCTCATAACTGCAGTCACATATACCAGCATGTCTCTATACTTCAGCTCATTCTTTTTTTACCCTAATTTCATTCTTGTAACCCCTCGTTAACCCTCCAACGTCACCCCTCTGTATACATCGAAACTTTAACGTTACCTATCTCCATGCCACCCAACCTCTCTACCCATCACAGTTCACATGCATTGCCCATAATATTTCCGCCTTTCCCAGTACCTCACATATCTCTCTGACTTCTACCTCCCCATACCCGCATATGTATTCTGACCCTTTCAATCTCTCATCCGTTCTCTCTCTCCCCCTTTCTCTCTCTTCCTCCTCCTCACAACCCCACACATGTAACCATTGCCAAACCAGCCCAATTTCAGAGTCATTTCGGCAAGTGTTCAAATAAATCTCGTTTTTGTTCAAATATGTCGGCGGCTGCCTTGTGTTACATTTAATTTCGTGGTAGTGTTTGGAAAGTAAACACATCGTGTTGGTTCACAGTTGGGTAGTGGGGTGAGAGGTTTACTGGCGGCACTTTGATGCGGGAGGTAGGGATCGAAGCCAACTGGGGCGTGCTTTCATAGAGTGACTGAGCTAGCCAGCCACACCATATCATTCTACCTAATAGTTTGATAACTTCAATTGATAAAAATGCCTTTAAATTCACATGAGGTACTGGGTAGCAAGTGGGAACTATAGCCAAGGAGTTCATTAAAAATGAATTCAATACATTTTAGAACAGGATCCTTCCAATACAAAATCTGATAACCACAAGGTAGGGTTATTCAGCATTTAAGATTCGCCTTAATGTGATTTGAAATGCTATTCCAGCGCTTGATATTTAGATTTGTCAAACATGACAAGTATTGAATTTCCGATGGCAAATCAGAATGTTGGGGCACGTTCCCCTTTGTCGGCCTATGCGTGTAGTGAGGGCTTCAGAGACAGCTTCTCTCTGTTGTCACCAGGGGTAGTCTTTGTTGCACAAAGAGGGAATTGAGCACAGAAATAACAAAAATAAAGATGGAGGATGGCGACAGGATGGCTACTCATGTTCACAAGTACAAAGAAGCATGTTGAATGGGGTCTCTGTATGTAAAGATGGGAGGTGGGAATGACAGTATCATAACACCCCCTTACCCCGCCTACATAGTCCCCTGTGCATACTTCCATGTGCCTGTCTGCCACAGGGATTATGGCATAATGTGTGGGGAGTCCTCACATGTAATGGACTGGCTGAGTCTGAGATATGAGATATGCCTGTATGGTTTACTGATTTATTTAGCTTCGATAGTTCAATAGCTTAGTGATCACTTCTAAAATGTTGATTTGCCCTGTCATTGATATTAAGCCTAATAATTCGTATGTTCACTCTCAATCTAACAGAAGTGGCTTGTGGTACAGGGTAGGCCTTCGGATTCCAGAGGTATCTTTTTGCAATTAGCTGCTCGACCTCACAGGTGTGCCGGAATCTATCATCTCACATTGGCCACCTGACTAACCATCCATTCCTGCCATTCCTGTGGTCACTCATACCTTTACTATACTGTTATTACAGAAAGCACTAAGTATGTTATTTAGTAACCTTCCTGGCCCATCCCATGGACACCTAGTATCATGCACTGTTATAGACTTTCAGCAATTTAAATCATGGCCAATCCTATGGTCATCTCCTAATCCACATGATGTGTATAGTTCTTTGCCTTTGACTGGTAATGTAACATAGCGAACTGTTGAGACATGTATACACTCTCACCAGGCTTGTAAATGGGTCTGGTGCTGGTACTATCCACACACCAGCAGTTTGAGTAGAGATAGCTCAAACATTGGTTTAACAGATTCCATATGTGGGAATATAAGGAAGACTGTATAAGGCTATGTTGATAAAACCTTGTCTATGTGTACATTTGATCATCTTGTCCCTTTGAAGGGCTGCTTTCTCTGCAAAGGCTGGCTCCGGCAGTAGTAGTACAATCAGCACAGTCTACACAAAATGGAGAAAAAGAGGGGAATTGGCGTGTAGCATCATTAGAGAGGCAAGTACCTTTAGGGTAAACAGCCCCCCACCCTCACCTCAAAAGATGACACATTATAAGGTTCATTCATAAGTGAGAAAGGCCTTCAGGCTGCTAAAGTCATCCTCATATTGATTTATGGGTTTTTATGGCGGGAAGGACAGTGTGATATACAGACATCACTTGTGTGTCATCATGTTGGAGAGATGTCAAATTCCACAAGACATTTCAGCTATGCATGTACCAATATCTAAATTATTATCATACGACGCAGCATTTTAAGATGAAAGGAAATAAGGTGTCTGGCACTTTCTGTTTACCTTTAGGCCACAGGTGAAGACTTCTAAAATGTGGATCACATTGGACGTGTTCAGAGAAATCATGCTTCAGAATATTTTATTTCATTTGACCAATTTCTTTTGTAAAAGAAAGGCTATGAAAATGAATTGAACTTTCACAATTTACTCAGGTCATTGACCTCTGAACAACCATAACTATTGTGAACTTTGTCTATGAAAATAAACCCACTTTTATTGATGTTTAGGGATTTCTAAAGCCACTTACTATCTTATAATATGTTGTGAGATCTCCATCAGATTCCCAATACCTGTTCTTAACTTTAAAAATATATGACACTACATACATATTAATTCGCAGGTAAACATTTGTAGAAATACCAATGTTTACCTGAATATATTAGTTCGTATTACATTTCTGTACATGTTGAGTGTTGTCAAAAGTTCTCTGGTCTGAAGGAGGAGCGCTATAGTCTCTCTTGTAGAGACCATCCAGGTAGAGTTCCCATCTTCCCTGCCCCTGCCCTACCTGTTGGATCCCTACCCACCTGAGGCCTGAGGATCCAGCCACAAGCCTGGCCTACCCATGTTTATCTTGGCCCAGGTCCTCTGGGGTAGGTCTGGAGTGGGGTATGGTGAACACACTGGGGCTGACACTCTTGAGAGAATCTGACACTCTTGAGAGAACTCCCCCAAGAGAAATAGAATCTTGGTCAAAGACACACTCATCATACCTAAGTACTTGCACTGAGACACCATCACAAGTATTGTGAAAGAGAATAACTATCGTGGGAGGTTTAGAGTTTAGCACACCAAGTTCATGATTGCTAAAATAACCTGATTGTCTATGCCATCACATTTACAAATGATAATGACATGATGAAATATTAGATATCTCCCTAAATAAAGATAATTAATGTCAGAAAATAATTAAAGCTCCTTTAATGTCACCATTTTGAGAAAAGGCCATTCTGCTCTTTATCATCAATTATATACGTTATCATAGGGCACCTCCGCCCACCTCCCCCAATCCCCTCACCCACCTTTCATTAAACAACCCACCTAGATGAGGCAATTGGATGTACCAGACAAACCAGCTTATCACATACAGGAGTTATATCAGCTTACCTGGTTTACCCACACATAGCACTCACCTGGATATACCCCCTCCTAGCCCTCAGGTGCTAGGGGATTTGTAGTAGAATTAAACCTACTCCAGGGCCAAGGTAAGGGTAGGTAACAGAACCCTAGTGAGGTGAAAGAGGCACGCAGGGTTACGTTGTATTACCTGGGGGAATCGTGTACTCTGAAGGTGTGTTTTCGACCCTTGAGTGGAGTTGATTTAGTTGTTAAAGTACTGGAGGTAGTCTCATAGTGTTAATGTAAATATGTGTTTTGGCTTTATCAGCTTGTGTGTCTATATGTTGCTAATGTGTCTGTCCAATTGTTCCTGGAGGTACATATATAGACAGGAGAAGTACGTTAACGTATTGATAATTTGATGGAGAGGGACTTGGTCCCCAAGGGGGGGGGCACTCTTGACCAATTGAATCTGATTCTCCTGTATATACATACCAATGAAAATATTAATTTAGATGAAATACTCCTGTTTCATTTCAAGGTTTAAACTCATTCCATTCCCATTTTGATTGATATCCTGGTTACCACTAATGTCTGACTCATCTTACCACAATGTAAACTTAAAGGTCCCAGAGTAGACCCCACCTAACCTGATACCATGACCACCAAACTATGACACCTACATTTGACCCTGAGGGATAGAACATGATTGGCAGGTGCCAATCATAGAGGGGTCACGTGGCAGACTGACCTCGCTAGGTCCAGGTAAAAAGGGAGCAGGAGATTACAGATTACAATTTACAAGTGAAGCTTAACCTCCTATACTCCATCCCAGCCCCCTGCATACACCATTCTAGTCCTATGCCAGTATGTACATACCCATGGTCTCTATAATATAGAAGCGGGACCTTTCCTAATCAGGTATAAGAGGTTGGTGTGTGATTCTAATCGCCCTGTCAATCAGGCTTGGATTTTAAAGGTAACACCTAGTGCCTGCTATGAACTATGTGGCTATATGGGCAGCAGAGAAAGTAAGCCTACTTTAAGGGAGGAATAGTCTAGACATGTATCCATCTCTGTGTGTATTGGCCATTCTCCATTCTTCACACACTGGCCACTTTTTGGGATTCCAAGGGAAACCTACTGAGAGTCCTTCCAGTCTTTTCAAAATTGAAGCAATAATGCTGATACTAACACAGAGCTACACAGTCCTCCCTACATCATCTCACATCTCACCCCCAGTATTGGCCATCCGCCTTAAGCCTTACTTAAAAGCCTCCAATATACCACCCAGGACTGTAATCGGCCCTTGAGGTGATCAGTACCAACACGCCGATCTTGTCAGGAGGAGCAGGGGGCTCCAGGTAGGACAGAGGCCATGTGAGGCAGGTGCTAAGACCCTCATTAAGGGATGTGTCAAAGGGGTATGTTGGCTGGAGGGTGGGTTAAGGGGAGAGGAGGAGTAACAGGTGGGAGGCAGGGTATACTATGGAGCTACCTGTGTAAGTGTTTCCCATTAGATGGGCCCCCAGCTCCGGCTCTCGGTTATACCTCATCTAGAGCTATAGAGTAGTAATACTAGTAATGGGATGGTGTCTATGTAATCATGTAAAATCCAATATACTGGGATCTTTGGGCCCCCAGTCGGAATTCGTTTCCTCCACCCCTGCCTGACACTCCTGGTCCTGAAGTTTACATTTATATCTAATTTATCCCTAACAACGATTTTAAGACGAGTGTATTTTGTACCCGTGCCTTTTGTACCTATCATCGGGCTCTTCTTATATTCAGGTTTTAGTATTAAACGGAGTCTAAACCAGATTGGACCACTTAAGGAATGTGTGGTGTGTTAATTCTATAAGGGAGGTAAAGGGGTGATGACTGTATCCCCCTCTCACCCTGTGTAAAGTACCACATTGGACCTCGTGGCCCCTGTTGCTATGGGAGGTGCTGCACCAGTGGCTACCTGTTGCATGGAAACCACAGCAGCCCCCTTAGCAGCGGCCTGACTGAGCTCAGCAATGCAAAGCGGACACAGAAAAGGCGATTGTGTGTATACAGTGTGGGATAGGGAAGTGTGGGCTAAACCCCTTGGGGCTTTGGGCGGCCATTCTATGGTGAGAGCATGGGGGTGATGGAGGTAAGGGGGTTAGTGGCGGAGGGATAGCTATACTGTAATAAAGGTTCACCTATGTGGCTGTCCTGATGTCTGTATAGGGGCAGACTGCCAGGCTGTATTCTGAGGGGACCATACTGTTTGTCATGGTTTATGAGAGTTTCCCTATTGAAAGATACCATACAGTGGTTTACTCAATGTGTAATAACCCTGATGCACGCATATTGTAAGTAGAGTTTAGATGGTGCCTTTCTTCCAATGAAGCAACTGAATTTAAGAAGGATTCGTTGACAATTCAATTAGCAATGGCCCACTACTGCCACCTGTAGTCTTGTGAATAAAATGCTTATCGATGTACACCTATGATTCGTGTTTCCATAAACCAACAGTCACCTTTGAATGTACTTTTAGGCCTTGGCTATCTCTGCAAACATATTGGGTTGTAACTTCTCATGAACAGTTGGATATATAGAGGCCATTAGGGTAGTAATTGACAACATGAACCTGGCATTAACCTCATGTTCTTGACTGGTAAGTATAGGGTTAGGTAAGGGAAGGACATGATGTCAAATAAATAAGTGTTACCGGGGTATCTCAGGTCTAGGACTGCCAAAGGTAAATTGCATGACAAACCTAGATAAGTGTAATATGTGACATCTCCTGTACAAATATAATGGGTTAATTCTCATGGACAGTGGGATGTATAGAAGAGATTAAGGTAGCATGGTGATCTCTAATTGACACAATACTGCCAGTATTACCCAGTATTAGCCCCTGATCACTAGTAGTAATTATAGGGTTAGGTAAGGGACATGCAGTATGTGAAGCATTTGTTATAGAGGTATTTCAGGATTAGGACGTTAAATTAGAGGTAAATTGGCATGCCAAACATAGATAAATGTAATATGTGACATGCACTGTCTGCCCCATGGCTACCCCTTGCTGTCAGTAATGGCAGGGTGTGTAATTAACCCTGGGGCTAAACACCACTAAAAGCATGTGGTATTTAAGGGTGCTGACCCATGTACACATTATAGTGTCCATTCAGGAACAGGTGGCAGTGAGCACAAATGCTGTTCACACAGTTCCATAGTGTTGCTGATATTACACATCCGAAGTGACAATATAGAGCTATAGTCGTTGGTCTAATACCAGAGAGTTGATCACCTTTAACCTATGTATGACAACACCAGAGTTGCAATGGATAGCCTATTCAAATGAAGAAGTCAGGAGACGAAATTAGAGTATAGATACTGTACATGTAGATCTAACATAACTCTAGATTACTCAGCACTTTGTCCTCAAAGTGTCTCCCTGCTGGGTCATGGGTCGTCAGTAAACATGACCTAATTAGCGATAATAGGTCGTTTAGCAGGTGGGCGATAATGAAGGATTAGTGCACAATAAATGGCTTTATTATGCATGGTCTACTGAGCAGGATTCGTAATGAATGCTCTGGACTGTGCGTAGTGGGATTTTCGTGACAGTTATTTGTGTTACATAAAAGTGATAAATTGACAGTGTTTTGTGTCAGTGACATAGACAACCCCCTTCTATATATCGCTAGTTAGCATCCTACCTTTGGCCAGGAATAGGTAGCAGCTCTGTGTAATAGAATAGAGATTAGCATAAAGCCATTAAAACATTACTTGACAACAAAATGGAGATTGCCATTACGTGGGTGTATTTCAAAAAGAGAAAGTTGCTAACTTTACACTGGACTCTGGACTCGATCACTGAGGTAACTCTCCCCATGATATTAAAGTGACTCCCAATCATTAGGGAGTCTTAGAATAGGAATCATTATAGAGTTATTATAGAGTCCTGCTAATGTTGGGGAGTCACTCTAGAGTCACATTGATTCTACTTCTTAAGTAAGTGCATGCACTGAGAATGTGCCTGGTTATTTAGTAACAACGCTATTCAACTGCAAAGTCTAACCAAATTACAAAAGCAAACGTAAACGGTCAAAATTATTTACTTTTGCCCCCTACTTTGAAACTTCTTGCCGCGCTCCTGGTATTGTGTTATCTTCACTGCAGAATATATACAAAACAATACGTCTAAATTCTTATTCCACATATCTGTATATTCTTATTTGGATAGAGGCCACATATAAAGAGTGATAATAAGTAGAGATAAGAGGTGCTGCATGTCTCAGGTATGATATCGCATTTTCCACGGGATAAAATACCACTTCGTAAAGCTATGATAAAAAAAAGTTAAGTGGTGGAGCTACGACATGCAACAGAACATGTACCATGGTTAGATATAGTTATTTCTATCTGAAATCTGACTCTACAAAATGAGTACTGTACATGTACACCTTTTTGCTACAACTTAGTACAAGGAACAGATTGACTTGCCCTAGTTAAGTAAGGCTCACCATTGCATGCACTCATTGGTTGCACTACCAGGAAAACACGCAACCCATGCAGGCCATAGTGAATATGAAATCTCCTAGAGTAGTCTTCTATGCCTTTGAACTGACACAACGCTACATCCATGCCAAACTGATTCCTCTTGATCTTGAAATGAATTCTTTGAAGAAAGTCGGGTTTGCAGTGCCAGGCATTTGCTGCGTTGTGACTACACACGCTTTTATTCAAGGGGTTTGCCATCATTGCTCATGCTCACAGCAAATATCATTACCACAGGAACAACATGCTATAAAAAGACCCCAATCTTTTGGAGATTCAGATTTGGGCGTCAGATCTGTGAGAAAAAGAGCCTTTGATTAGTGGGTTATGCCAATAACTCTGGCACTTAGAAGCTGGGGTAAATCACCCTGATGGTCGCTATTTGCATGTCTCGTTTGCGCATGCGTCAGGCTCGTTTCCTGACAAATGTTGTCCCAGTGACTTCAATGTAACGAAGATGTGTACTTGTTGCATGAGTAACCGAACCAGTGACCAATATGGCCAGGAAAGTGATATTTTGCGAATTACATTTAATACACGGCTGAGGCATGAGCAGTCTTAGCCTCTGGCTGGAGAATGCAGATAGGTGTGCCCACCCCCATTGCACACAAACTAGTGACGTAGAAACAATTAACACTTCAAGCCTCACTGAGTCATTATTACAGACCAAACACCTGAATACCAACTCCCCATGAGCTCCTATGGTTCTTACATGATTCAGGAGTTGATATTGGCTTACCAACCTGGCAGGGAGGGATGTGGTTGAGATGTGGTTCCGTCATCATCTATCAGTTTTCTTTCATCTCATTAATCATGTTTCCCACGTCGATCCCACCACAGCGATCCCCTGTAGGATCCCCACCTGAATCACGATATGAGAATCAAGGCGGCGTCTGTGAGTTATGGGTTGCCTAGCATGAATACCACAGGGTGGGTTTTAAACATTATCCAACTCAATCCTGTCAAAGTAATCACACCTGATGATGAAGTAGGCTGAGAAACCCCGTGTCTATTTAGTAGGCTCATGATGTATTTTCCTTCAAACTACAAATATTTTGCAACAATGCAAAACACATGCAAGTTACACTGTAGACAGATATTTTATCTTGTTAGTGTTCTAATAAAAACATGCGTCTTCCCTCTGTAATAATTCATTAATTATTTATAGACTTAACATTGTTATCAGTATATTACAGACTATACTGTAATTAATGTCATGTACCTACGTGATAAGGTCAGGCTGGCAAATGTAAATTCTATGTCGATGATACAGTAGTTGTTGGGTACGTGAGGCTGTTAATTAGTTCATTAGTATACATAGATGATGTCTTTGTAGTGGGAAAGTCATTAAAAGTGTACTCAGGAGTGTGTAAGATTAAGGCCACAATGTGATACAATGGTATTAGCTGGCTCTAAACCAAGGATCATTGCATAGGTTCAGATATTGTGGTATTAAGGTAATGGACAGTGTATCATGAAGATCACACTGTTGATTTTGATTTATCAATCTTATAGTTCTCCCAAATCGTCGTAACAGCATTGACATGTATCTTAGATGATATATGTAGTTCTAAACGATTAAATGGATTTGTCATAACATTAGGCGTTGGAGATGTCCCCATCCCTTCACATGAACCATAATCCATGAACTACATCACCATCTTGGCAGTGTGGCAGCTATTAAATTCAAGTCCCTTTCCGTTGCTCTTAGATGGCGTCCCTTTACATAGTCTTTTCCCATAGTAATATAATAGCGACGCTCCGCTTTCTTTGGTGCTGACCATTCACTTTTAATATCATATGTCACATACAGCTATCTGACCTGCTGTACACATATATAATATTTATATGGTGATATAAAAAATCCTGCTTTCCCTGTAACTTAGGAAAACTATGGCTTATACTTCATGAAACGGTATTTTTACAATATGCTGTACCATTTATATTTTGCAGAGACCTCAGCAACAACCAAATTAGCTACCAAGCTCCAGATGCGTATGCTGGCCTCCGGTCGCTCAATTCACTGTAAGTATACATGTACATGCCTAATAGAGTGCTTTTTAACAACAGGGAGGGGGTGCTTGTATACATACAGCAACGTGTAGATAAAAAGACAAGGGGAGTGGTTTCACCAAACACTTTTTTTCTGTGTCCTTTTTTATACTTGTCATCCATATCACCTTACTTATGACTGATATGCTTTGTAGGCTCCAACTAGTCATAGGTTGTTGTACCACCAGGGAGCATTCACAAATGACGTCACCTATTTTGGGACCTTTTTTCAAGACCCACTCAACCCCTGTTACTATTTTGGCCAAATTATTATTAGTCTAAAGAAATGTATGGCCCGGGTCACGTTTCGTCACCAAACAGGAAAGCCCCTACCACCTATCTGGCAACGTCATTTGTGAACATTCCTTTATTACCCCTCTACCTGTTTTGTCCTCTCATGAAACGAACCTTTCTGTTTTGAAAGTCAGCAGAAAACTTCAATTATCAAATAAAAATTGACAAGTCCAAATGCCAAACTACTGACACAATAACATCTTTTTCTCTCCTTTTATCCCTCAGAGTTTTGTACGGTAACAAAATAACGGATCTACCAGAGGGCATCTTCAGTGGCCTCACTTCTCTACAACTTCTGTAAGTACACATCAAAAGAAAACCAACAGTCAAATAACATTTATAAAACAAAATTAATGATTTAATTATTTAAAATGGATCTTTTGCAAATATTAAGCTGAGATTCCCCTGTCGCGGGCAAAATGTACATTTCTCTTTGTGCCCTTTGTATATGATAAAGGTTCAAAGGGATGTTTAAATGAGGAGCTTTTACAAAGGGTATTCCTTCTTTTGCCTTTAATAACTTAAAATTGTTGTATTGCTGTTTTCAGATTATTGAATGCAAATAAGATCTCCTGTACACGGAAGGATACGTTCACCGATCTGGTCAACTTGAATCTCCTGTGAGTATTTCATTTATCAAAAGTCTTTTTAATGTAGTATCATGTCAATGAAATAAGGTTGGCATTTGAATATATTTTATATTTGCATATATACCTGTTATAGAGACAAGCTCAAAACAGCTCAATAATGTAAATACCGGAGCTGTTCTATTCATCAAATGATGAAAATCATCCACATAGCATCAATTCAACCTCTTTAGCCCATAAGGGCCGCATAGTGTTAAAATAATCTGCTATGCCCTCTGTCAGCATAATGCATGAATGCAGCCCTATCAGGTGAATAACCAGCCAGTACTGCATTCAATGCATGCATCACCCTGACCGATGTGGAGTTTCTCAACCCTTCAGGGTCGACTTGTATGATGCATGAAAGCCTTTGAGTATCAGGGCGACAAATCACATAGCACGTTAAACTATGCGGCCCTTAAAGGATTAAGAGCATCCTTTAACACTTGAAGCTCAGTATAGAGCAGGCATAGAACTGCTCTGAGGTATACCCTTCGGAGGCTCATGACCTTGAATTGAAACCACTGGCTTCCCCTTTCCTGATCCCTTGATATATTGCCTTGCCAAGGACTGGCTTTGGCACGCAAATCTAGAATACGTTATACACAGATAAAAATATTCAAACCTCACTAAGTGCATTACCTTTTTAAGTATTAATTCCTCGCAGTGATCTATCACGGTTAGGAGCCCGTGAGGCCCAATAGCTGAATAGGATTTCAGGACTGTATGAATGGTTTGTTGGTACCATTTTAAGTCCTCCTGATTCACTTGCACAATATATTGCGGCTTATGGGCGCTTTCGACTAAGATAAAAGTCATAGGATTTGCAGAAGGGAATAAGCTTAGCAGTCTTTAGGTATGACTTTGTCTTCATTGTAAAGGATAGCACATCCTAAACGTATCCAAACGTTGTCATTGTATCCACATGCAAACTTAGTCTCCAAATAACTAAATGAACCTATGCGAATCTATCAGCCACGAAAAAGTAGAGTTATAGGGGAAGTATCTCTCCACCCTCCCAGTAAACACAACTACGTTGGTCAGACGTAAATCTACGTTGATTTTTGGTTTGAACTACGTAATTTTAGAAGGTTTATGAACGTTGAAACGTTAAGGTTTATTTACCACTCTCAAACCTACAGGTCTGATTTACGTAGCTCAGACGTAAATCGACGTTCAACTGGGATTTAAACACATTACATATGATTCTACATAGTGGGATTCAGACAAACACTTGTATTTCATTGCAGACAAATGTACAAACAATATTCATACAAAATAACCACCATAATGTCATTTCATTCTATTATAGAGTATATTCTTTTAGTTCAACTGAACAGCCTCACAGTATAGATCTGTTGACTAGTTTGGGCTGCAGAGAGGCTTTGTATCTCTTCTGTTACCACCAATGTGGTGTCCCCTCAGTAAAGGTGCCGAAAACTAATATTCACGCCCAATACTTTAATCTACTCTCCTTTATATATAAATATTCTATTGAATACCGTTTATTTGCATGATATTGAATTCATAATTAATGAGAATTTACTGCTTGAATGTGGTAGATTTGTTAAAGAGCTGTAACATTCTCTCCATAATTGATAGTGCTGCCACCTTGTGTGAAACTGAGAAGTCATCTACCCACTTTTGGTTGAAAAGTTACGTCCATTAACGTAGATCTACGTAGATTTATTACGCATATTTACGTCTGAATGAGGTAGATAAACGTAAATGAGACGTCTACGTCTGTTGAACGTAAATAAACCTTAACGTTTTGACGTCTACAAACCTTCAAAAATAACCAATCTCAAACCTTTTGGTTGGAAAACTACCTAGAGAAACCTCTGAGCTACGTTGGAACTACGTAGGGTGTTTACTGGGCTGTAACAATAGAACCATGTAGGGTTTCTAAACATGTCGAAGTGTGTCATTATTACAACCTCTACCCATGGGACATCACTGGCCTCTGCTGTCATATCATGGCCATTTGTAATTTATCACATGACATTGTTAATTTCTCTTCCATTGTATAATAATTATTAAATGACATCACCACACACACAGCTCCAAACTTCATTTACAATCACCCCCGCCCCACCCCCGTCATTATGAAATAGATCAAAATATCCCTCTCATAAACTACTCTTCCCTCATAAAAGTTATCGCAATATCATAAACATTAATAAAGAACTGGGAAAAGAGACTCTAATGCAACCTACACTAAGGATCTTTTTCGCAGATCGTGTCTGATTATTCTGATTTTAACTTGTATCATCCTCTGGACTTCAGTGAGACCATTTGCAGTTAAAATTACCTTGACTATGCCACTCTTCTTAGTTATACTATACTCTAAGGCCCATCTTCTTTTAGATCACACCCAGGACGGACTCCTCAATGGTATCATATCGATTTGACCTAATTAGTCGAAACGAATTATTTTCCTGTCTTCTATTATATTTCTTTTTGTGTCTTTCCTCCTCCCCAGATCTCTCTACGATAACAAGATCCAGTCTCTTGCTAATGGAACATTCCTACCCCTGAAGAACATCCAGACACTGTGAGTACTCACTTGTATTTTGCTGTTTCTTTTATATTTAAACCTTTGCATTTCCAGGAATAGGAACCATATATGTCCACTATTACATTTTTAAATATTTTAAAACATGTTTTATTAGACGAAGGGCCCCATAAATCGACCCCATTCACAGAAGGTGCTAGATATATCATAGCATCCATCGATGTCGCATTTGTTCTTGTGTATTACTTATTTAAATGGATTTCAGACAGAATCGTTATATTGCAGTCATCTTATATGATATCTGTTTTTATCGGATTACACCTTTTTGTCTCTATCCCCAAGAGCACAGACTACAATTGATTAGTTTCCTCCACTTCGCCGTCGCCATGGGCGTTCATAAAAGCCTATGGCAAATTAACCTAGCATTAGATGAAGAAGGGTTCGTAATAAAACTTGAAGAATAATTATCTCTTTTTCTTTTAAAGAAATATATCATTTCTAACTCAAGAAAGAATTATTCCTTATTGTCCAGATGAGGTCCATGATGTAGTTTCAGATGTAGTTCTTCTTGCTGATTATATAATGTATAAGTAAGAGAGACTTACTTTCCCATTGACTAATACTGCAAAGCCTTTGTGAACCTCTCAACAACTTTACTCTCCATTTATTAGCTTTTATTCAATAAATCATAAAATTATATACGAAGCATGCTAATAGAGTTAAATTCCAATTCGTGTGTGGGGCAAACAAGCCTGTTCATTGGCTGAAATCTAGGAGAAATAATGACATCTTGTGGACTATTTACGATAACCCCAAGAGGCATCATGTGAGGTTATTGGATTAATCATGTTCATAAAATGTAATTCGCCCATCCAGTTGAGAATCCTACACGGCTACACATAATCAAAGCCAGCAATGCAGCCATCGGCAGTCCATTCATTTCAAAGGCCCGAAAGAGAGTGGTAATGAAAACTTGCAGATGAATAGCGCTTGTGCTAAATGCTTAGTTGGGGTAGGCAAATTAGCCCTCGTTTTTTTGTATTATTAATTCTTCTATAAAATTCTCCTAATGCCCTGTTAATCTGAAACAGGAGAAGTTCCCATCTGAGCCAAGCTTAATGCAAGGAGTGTGCAGGGGGACAAGGGGGGAGTGGGGAAGGGGGGCGGTCAGACCCAGAGGAGGAAAGGAAAGCAGTGTTATTCTGAAGATAGTACTTGTGTTTCTGTTTCTTTTTTCCTGTGAATGAAATTAACTGGAGTTAAGATGGATGTTGATTGCTCTTGGGTCGATGTGGAAATAGATTGCGGAGAGGAATTTCCAATTCTAATTTGTCTAAAATGCTTTAGAGAGTTTGCCCACTATCGGCGTAAACTAGAGTCAATTCACATAGCAGATTGTAGAGACATCAAGGAGGGATGATGTTGTTCTGTATATGGACTCATTGAGAAAACAATAATATTACTGGCTAACAGTGGTTTTGTATAGACGTTAACTACTAACATATAGCCATGGTGGATGCAAAGCCAATGCACGTATGTTTTTATATAAAACAAATGCCTGTATCCCTGTGGCTGTAGGCTTGAACGAGGTCTAGGAATCGAAATACCTTTCTAAACATCCACTTCAGAGACCCTTCTAAGTGATCAAAAATTGGATTATTTGAACGTAGTCTCCTTATCTCTTCCAAGCATTAGTCTTGTTTTTTTTTTCAGAAAACTGATTTTTAATGACATGCACATAGTATATTATAATGTCTATTGTGTATGGGTGTCATTACCTTTCTAGTTGTCTCACCATACAATGTGATACACTATGATTCATTTAAAGAACAATTGATTTAAGGATTGTAGATCACGCTGAGCAAATGTTGGTACAATCATCAAAAAACAAATTTGATCCATCGTTAGCTACGGATTGCGTACCGATTCGAAGTAGGCTTATTTACTGTCTTTAAAAGAAAGTGTCCTACAAAGAGATGAATCAAGATAGGGGATTATCCAGCTTAAGTCCACAGACACAAGTCAAAGGAACCAAACTGCACACCGGGGATTATCAGATTAAGGCCCTCATTAAAGCGTAATGAAGTATTCTTGCCTGATAAGCCCGGTACTGGGCCCCATGTCCATGTACTACTGGTTAGTAATACTACAATAGGTAGGAAGGGAATTTACTGGTATATTGCATGCAGAACTGTCTCCCTCTCGTTTATCTTGCCCTGGCATCCAAAATAGCATTGACAGTAGGACTATGATAAGGATAATCAAGAGGAAGAGATTTTAACATCATTCTCAAACATAGATCACATGTGATCATAGTATTGAAATATATAGATTCCTATGACATCAAGTTTTGTTCAGTGTGCTTAAGGTTTTGTTGCTAACTGTAACGTACTATAGATTGTGGGGGCAATTGAAGGCAAATACAGGGTTATGCCAGCCTCGGCCAGCGTCTATCCTACCAGGTGGATACTTTACTTTAGTGTTGGGCTGGGAGTCTGAGACTGGGGGTATGCATTCAGGAAATGCAACAGCACAGGACACTGCTTGTTGATTCGCAAATAAGAAAGCCTCAGATGAGACCTACATATGGGCATTGATTACTTAAATAAGTGTGAAATCCATTGACTACCCCTGTTTCCCCATGTACTAATAGGACTATCATTATACCAGAATTTCCCAATACCTTACCACCCACGCACCTCTCACATGCGAACATTATCACACATAGAGAGATAAATACAAGGCTTTGAAGTGGGTTGAATCTAACACCATTTGACTGAAAATCAAAGAGCCCCCAAGGCACAAACATGGCCATGAGATGTGTAATTATGCATAAGGAGGAGAGGAAAGCCAATTATTGGTGCTTCTGCAGAGCGGACAGAGAGGCAGTTGGGAAGGAAAAGAATGGAAATGCAGTCAACGAAGGAAGCCTTGTTAAATCATCAAGAAAATTCGCAATGATGTAGTCGTGAATTACATCGCTGTGTTGGCCTATTGAGGACGCATCCAGCCCTTTGTTTTAGTGTAATTACTCACAGTGTAGGTGCGTGTTTTAGTAGACTTCACTGATCGCCTTATACCCCTTTTTCACCAAGTCCATCCTACACTCCCCTTCCCTGCCACTTTTTGCCCCTCTGTTTTAGTTGTCTATGCTAGACTACCCTCATTTTCCAGGGGATTTAACACTGAATGTATTTATGATTATTCATCATGCTCAGTTCCCGCCTGCCTTGATGGGAAGACATGGTGTTTTCTTTTACATTTCATCAAGGGGGATTTGTTTGAGGAAAAAGAGACTTAAAGAGTTTCCCATTTTCAATCATCTATAGATAATGCCCACGGGTATTCAATCTGGATATGATATGTATGTCTCGCAGATATATGGCGCACGTTTCAATAGGATTCTCCTTATACCATCGATGATTTATTGATATTTGAAACCATTACAAGATTCTTAAAATATGTATGATTCATGGGAAATACAGCTATCATAATGTTACACAGGCTAGCATGGTACAGCTATCCAGAAATCGGTTCAGCTACATCAACAGTGCTATTAAAAAGTTTCCAATGGTGATTCAACGTTAAACTGATTTCTGTGTAAATTGAATTGTATCTTTACAGAGGTTCATGGTACTAGTAATCATTCAGTACAGCCGTACTTCACGAACAACTATGATGAGCAGTTTTCTTTGTACACAGTGGTACAGTGTCCTCACGTGACATGAACTGGTGTTCGTGCAAATAGCCTAAATCAAATAATTTATAGTGACTTTTTATACAACATGTAAACGTTAGATGAATTCGGTAAATTTGAACTGACTGAGCTAACGATTCCTATTCGCCCTTATTGCACTCATTCAAATTCCACACATAAAATAAAAAGGGAAAATAGGTTCGTCCAACTGGGAGAAAAAGTTTCTTTTATCTTGTCGAACCGCCAATGGATCGGAAGACCAGCTTTGGTCACTGAAAACGTGGAAAGAAAAAGGTTCGACTTTTTCCTCGAATTAACTCCTGAAATTGTCATTTGTTAGTGTGAAAAGTGTCTTTAACTATTGTTATGAGTTGACAGCAGTGTTTTCGTTTGTGACATGATCAAAGAGATACACTTCCAATGAGGATTTTTCTAATTCCCTTTTTTATGTATACTTTGGTGAGCTTGGACCAATTAAAGGTCCGTTGCCTTTACGCATTATCTGTTGCACATTGCGGCACTATTTTATGCTGTGAATTTTATCTTTAGGACGTTGATGAACAAGCATAACTTGAGTCTATGGTAATGAATACAACGAGGGAAATATTTCATAGTTCCTGTAGTATATTGGCCTGCATTTCTCATCATAAGATCAGTTTAAGAAGCCATGCGAACTGAATTGGCATTTAGCTATTTTAGCGTTGTAGGCTTACATCAAAACGCATGAGCAAGGCTCCACCTTCCAACCATTGTTCACTACCTCGTACATCAACTAAAGCTGCAATATGGGAGCAATAACACAGCTCAGTGGTGTCCACTGTTACAAACATGTAAGATACGAGACACCCATAACATAGATCTTCATGTGCCTTATTTTAAACCAACGATATTTTCGTAGGATATACGCAGAGGTTACATGTCTCTATTGAAGGCACTTAATCTTTAAAGTACATGTTTTTCTCCATCACCCCAAGCGTACCAATCTGTTCATTTTTCTCTTTTTGGATTTAGATTACCTGAACGAAAGTTACTGAAACGATTGTTTTTTTAACGTGGCATGAGGTCACTATTTAAGGGTCTGGGTTAGAGCCCTGGCTCCATCCCTGACCCCTAACCTGCCCTCTCACTCCCCATTGCCACATAGACCAATTACTGACAAGCATTGCTGTAGCAATAGTAGAAACAGCACAACAGGTCTATGGTCCCCATGGGGGCTATGTAACGATCAAACGGATTCCACTTGACAGGGAATTTGTGTTGACGTTGCGTTTCCAGCTGCAATGTGGTCTATTGTTATTTGGCTATTCCGTGTTTGCATGTTCTGAAGGGATTCATTCCTGAACAATATTTTTTTCAGAAGTCATATGGGTCTACATACAGGAATAGATTCGAATACACCAATGTATCGGGTAATGTTTAAGTTTAATCTTCTGATTTTAAAGGGGAGGAGTTGCTATGGTCATTAAACGCATTACTCATAATGCACAATGTCCTATCGCGTATAATAAGGAGAAATGGGAATAAATAATCCAAGGGTAATACATTTTACATTTCCCCTGTGACACAGGGAGGTCTATATTATGCCGAGTAATCTGATATCTATCCATTATGGTATTCAATTCAATTGATGAATACATCTTAATGGTGAGTCGAGCACGTTTATTGGTTCTTAAGGTTGTACTCTCACCATTAAGGTTAGTCGACTAGAATAGTCTTAGACAACTGACCTGTAGGTTCTTGGTGACAATGACCGTTTAATCTGTCCCATATCTGGTAGCTACAGTCCTTACAAAACGGATTACCGTTAAATCACAATGGATTTAGAGGACATAGGATATTCCTTGACTGGATATCAACTAAAGGGAGCCCACTTCGGCTAAAGATGCCAGCCATAGTAACATGTACTTATGTATCTTTCGGTGGACTACTCTTAAACTGAATATATTTTTATTTATTATTGACCTTGTTGAATTTAGAGTAAACAGAGGCTCCTCAGATATTTTTTCACTTAGCAGAACTGAAATTAGATTTTCGAATCATCTCGGTAATTGACTGTAAGATAGTAACTGCTGTGCTTATTAAAGCTTATTATCATGTTCTAAGTAGTGACAAGTTTCTTCTGAGAGTTTGCCTTCACATTTCCCGACACACTGGATCTACTTCAAATTAGCTATATGATACAGAAACCTTCAATCTCCTTTCCAATTTCCCCTTGTCTCTATTGCTCTTGTTCCATTGGTGTCTGCTTACTATAGAAGATGAAGCAACTCTGACAATTGCAATAATCTAGAGGGAGAGTATATGAGCAAATGAGTAACTCCGGCTAGACAAGCCTTATCCCTCAGGCCAGGCGGAATACACCTAATGAGCAAGTGCCACGTTTCTACTGACTTCCCCCAGCAATAACCACTGGCATAATTTGTTAGACAGTCACTTGCTCATCTGCCCATTTCCATGATTTGCTCAGTAATTTGCTCACTTCCAGATAATTTTATTCGTGTCGCTCAGTTGTTGCTCCTTCACTTGGGTGAAGGATTTCTACCTGGAACCTCATTGCTTGCTTGCCATGGATATATGTCTGTTTTCTGCTTGACATATCAGTAGTGAAAGTATGCCTCTTTATATATCTTTCATTAAGTGTAACGATAGCCCATTGTTCTATGCTGGTATGGTTATACCCATATTACCCATATAAGTGTACATTTACAATGCCCACTATGTCGGTGTGCGTTGCAGTGCCCTGGTACCGTGTCAGTAGTATAGGGAGAGTGGGGCATGGGGATGGCGACAGCAGTCACGCCTACACTGCTTAGATTGGCTAAACTACATTCCATGGCATCCACAGTCACTAAAAGCCTCCCACAGTAACCTTTTACAAATGGAGTGCATGATATGGCATTAACGCATGCAGTTGTGCAAAGAGGGTCCAATCATATGGGTGAAAGGATCTTGCAGATGGGTTATGTAATATAGGGGCTCACAATCCTAGGTAGTTACACATACCAGTAAAACAGCTCGCTACCCAGCGATGCACCGCGCGCCAAGCTGGTCCCATCATAAGTTCTACCTTGGACTCAGAGTTGGAGATTGAGAATATTACGCCATACCGACCCTATTTGAGATATGCTAAGGCATTCCTGCCATGCAGTATTGTAGGGCAGACGAACGCTGTCAGCACGATTTTCCCGCGCCAATATCTCCGGCAGCGGAGCTGCTGGTATCCCTAAAAATACTCTACACATTTTCTCTGTAGACAGTTGGCAGATTTTCTACGTAGATCAAAGTTTATGCACGTCTACACAACATATATGCAGATTAATATTGCACAATCATCATTGAAATATAGGATATAATTCTTTGTTTCCACCACTTTGAAATAACATTCATATGGAGATTTCTCACCATTTGTTGTTATATAATTATACCCAATTTTGACTTTGAGAGACTTAAATCCTCAGAAACTGTGGAATATTGGTTTTTAAGCATTTCTTCCAGGTTTGAATAATGAGGGGATAGACATGGGTATAGGTTTTTGTCTAACTTTGGCCAATATAAGGTCTGGTTCTCATTAATATTATGATATTATTAATATTGTAATGTTTGGAGAGAAAAAAGAGAATTTACTTCAATGTATATCATACCTATGGGATACAGAAATTAGTAACATAAGTCTATGTTGTATTGATGTTATTTCACATCAAACTACGTGTACGTTCAACATACGTATTTCAACAATAACACATGAACGTGTTATCTACATAGGAATCTATGTATATTCTACCAGAATCCTACATGTAACCTAGGTCAATTAAACGTATTTGTGTTTATAGGGATGTGTGAATCATATATTTTTATTGATTTGCATTGTACAATACAATAATGTGATCTTCAATACTTTAGCCTTGAGATTTCAGTAATCTTAATTTGATACAGTAACACCCTACTGTGACTCGACCTTATACTTCATCTCTACTGGTTCCCATCTAAATCATTAATGCATTTGAAAAGTTGTCTCACTCACTTTGTTGCTTTATATTACATCTACAGGCTTCCGTAATGTCATCTTTTTTGTTTCTACTTAAAGAGTAGAGCTATCAACCCACATGGAATCCTCCATTGTTAATACTGAATTAAGATATAAAGAAAGTATTGTTCCCAGTCTAGTTCATAATTAGTGCAATTATGGGCGATCACCACTAATTTGATCCTACTCCTAATAGCTCTACACAGAACCTAATGATAGAGCTGGTATTGTCAAGCCTGAAAGGGACCCCATTCAGGCTTAATCACCAATATTGGTATTTATATATTCTACAATGGCAGATTGAATCTAATTTACAATAGAATAATGGCAGGCAGGACGGAGGTTTGATTGGCACTTAGTGAGTTCTAAATTGGATTCCCAATAGATGCTTTGTTATGGCGAGTGTTTGGATATAGCCCATACAGCACTACAGGTCTACTAAATCAGAGCTACTCGTGTAATCTATTTTGCCTTAAACTTTAAATTAAAGTTAAGATCTACCTTTGGTGACCTATCTATGGAGGTCAGTGCTTGACCATCACGCATATTAACGCTTCACTATTCAGAGAGGTTACAGCTTGTGAGCTCTTCAGTCACGCGTGTTCTCACATTAATATCTCGAGATGTGACTTCAAGACCATCCCATGATCAATAAGGTCTCTTGACCTCCAGTCACAGAGGTCGTCGAGCATGCGCAGTGCAGTGGCTAATATGCGCCTGAAGTTACTCCTAGCGGCAAGATCGAAAAGTACCCTATAGCTATATGAACAGGAGCCGTCAGGCTAGAGAGGTTATAGGCTGGAAAGGGGTGGGTTGGTGGAGGTAGGAGGGCATAAGAGGCTGGCATAGAGCTCGGCAGGGCCACGCTTTTGTCTTCTTATTCCATCCTTTTCCCTCTTTTATGAGGAAAACATCCCCAGGGCCAATTTTCCTGGGTAACAACCACTCTATGGGGTCATATCAGGAGGCTCGCCTCGCCACCAAGAAAGCAGGCAACCTCATAAAGCCCACAGCCCCCTTCTGGGGCCTTCTAGAAGAGGCTGCCCCGAGCCTCCATCATCTACTATACAAGGTCGTATACACAGAGCGCGGGGAGCAGCCTCTCGCCCCTGTCACCTTTGCCCTACGCCATAACCCTCTTCACACTATACAATATCGGCTTTTCCTCTCCCTTTTTGTGTGTGGTCCTAGGCATATGCCTTGAGTTTCCTCCTTAAACCACTAGCCATATATACGAGCTTATATGAGTTTGATCTATTGATCTTGGGTCGGTGTTTATCCATCCCTCCTTCAGTCCTTTCCTTTACTAAACTTTCCCCATATGACCCATCTTCTGTTGACCTCTCTTTCTTTCTAAAACTACCTCAATGGTGCCTTCCTTAGCATTCTTCCCATTTTTCGTTTATTCCCTGTCCCCATTTCCTGTTAGCCCCGTTCCTATACGCCTTCTATTATTCAGCAACCCATCTTCCTACTCCCAAGTGCGAGTCCTCTGTTATCATCGTCTCACCCTAGACTGCCTACTGGGACACCTTGTTATTTTGTTGGATGGAAGCCGACACTAATTGTATATAAATCTACCTCCACCAACACCCCTGTTAGCTAATCCCACCGCCGCAATTGCACAAATCACATTATTTTACCCTCCCCCCCCCAAACTACCCCAGCTTACACACACACTCACATGAAACCAACACATTAAGTACATACATCCCCACGAGGAGCCCCACAATGCAACTGTGAGCTGCTCACCACAAGCCTTAATCAACTACTATCATAAAGACCGGAAGTAGAAGGTGCGTGCGCCGCTTGTCTCAGAAACCACCGACTTCCTCTTCCGCCTTTGAGTGTTTCCTTCCCATTCCTTCCGCCCACTCATGTAGCCACCCCTAAGGGGGTATGTGTATACCTATACGTGAAGAGGAGGGAGTGGAGGGAGTGATAATAAAGGAAGTGACATATCTAAAATCGTTCGCATGTCGAGGTAGCACCTACTGCGCGTGCGTGCGACGATGCAATTTCCGTCGAGCATCCCCCTACCCCTATCTACACGATCCCTCCTTCTCCCCGCCCTCCCCACCAGTCCACATCCCACCCCTTTGCTACCAGCGGCTCCCCCTCCTTTCCCTCCCCTCTGGGGAGCAGAGGGGGTGCTGTTTAGGCCCGCTGCCTGCCTAATTTGGCCTAATTGCTGTTTAGGCGACTTCTGATCGCGTTTCTTGTTTTCGTGAGCAGCTCCGAACCACTCGACCCGCTGCCCGTGAGTCGGTGTGAGTTAGTGAGGGAGTCACTCAGCCACTGGGAGCCCAGCAGTCACTGCCACATGAGTTTATGCCGTCTGTTATGAGCAATTCACCACTACTGTCTGTCCCTGTGAGTTGCTCCGAGTCGATAACGGAGTGCCTGTCAGGGCTCATGAATTTGAATCGGGCTCAGATGTGAGGCGGACTAAGCTGTTTTGAATGGTTTCAATTTGCCACGAGAGTTGGCGTTGTTCTGATGTAGCTTGGTGTCTGTAGATATCAGCTGGTGCAACTCACGGCGAGAACTTCAGAATGTCTCTAGTAACTCAGTCACAGTCTGTAGTTGCTGTAAAGTGTGAGTGACTGAGTAGATCTATGTGAGGCCTTTATACCAGGACATCTCTACCACAGTGTGACCCTATAGCGAGACTTTGGAACTAACTTCGGAATCCAAAGATCCCTCATACTCTTCTAATGACTGATTTATCTTAGTAGCTTTTATTGAGCAGATGATGTACTCAGAGATATCACATTCATCGTAATACATGTTCTATTAGTGAAAGAGCAACTTTGAAATAAGCATTCTTGTAACCGTAACTAATGGCATAATGCACCAACCTTTTACGGTTGGAAGGCAGTTGACCCTCGTCGGTATAAAGGCCGGATTCAGGTTGTCCCACCCAGAGGCGATTTGGCCCTACACTAATTCGCCTGTTTTCATAGGACGGACTCTCTGCCGATTTGATTTCTCCACCATTTACCCATGCCCCCCAGGCTGTTTTCAGAGAGACTTGGAGGGTCCACTAGACTGGAAGAAAGTACCCAGAGTATGATATTAAGCCTATCGAGGTGGATCAGAATAACAGAGGATGATACGATAGAAATTCATAGTGTGGATAGTAAAATCACACAAACCTGTTATAGTGTTTGTTGTTTGATTCATCGGTTATCTCAGCTATGTGAACATTTCCTTGGATGGTCAGACATTCTCTACATTCATTTATATCACATGTTTTGGAGAGAAAATAAAAGCGATGCACTTTTTTGTATATGCAATGCTTTCTTTGGCCAACGCCATTCTTCATCAACATTAAACAGGTGTTGTACCCTAATCATGCATTGACTGTAGACATTTTGATATAAGAGCTCAGTTTAGGGAACCATAGCAGCTGCAACTAACAGACAATGGATTGCCAATTTATTAAACAAGTCAACCTCAAAACTGCACGCACCATGATTCACGTTCTCAACATAGGAGAGTCAAGTGTCCATGAAGGATAATACATTTTGAAAAATGGCTTTCTATTTAGTCTATCCAGACTCGACTGGTAATATGCTTTTTGTCCTTAGATCAGCTCATTTATCAGCAGAGTATGGTATATATCATGTTGAACGTGGGAGTGTGAAAATTATTGGTTAACTTATACACAATATAATCTGTCTTGGGTTTTATGCTTCACTCATTGGTGCAGATATATCATAAGTGATCTAATCTTTAGTATTATATTTACCATTTTAGTTTTATTCCTGAAATAGAGCTAAACCCATTGTAAAATATCCCCACCGACGTATAAGATGCGCATCAAAAAGTCATTAGGAATAAATCCAAAAGGGTGAGGGGGTCCGGATCCCCTAAACCCCTATCAATCAAAGCATGTAACTAAAGGTGTCCATTTTGCCCTAAATCCCGCTGATTCCTCAATGTCACCAAGGTAGAAGCAGTAAACTGTGCACAGTTAATATTAATTGCATCCATAGAGAATAGGCCATTGGCACATTTCCAGCTTTAAATATTGCCAGTGTCATGTTGTCATGAGAACACCAGATTAATACATGAGCATGAGTACTCCTAACTCCTAACCCGCACCAATGAATCCATGAAACATTTCCAATAAACATCTAAATGGCAGAGAGTTTAAATGGGGTCCGAATAGATTGGTGGGACATTTTGGGACACAATGCAAATATTAGAAATACTGGATGATAACATATGCATAGATATCGCCCATAATGTTGTTAATAATACTTTTTACGTTACGGGCGTACCATAAATACCATGACATGACCACCAAGCCACAGGCATATACTAACGATTCAGGAAAACCCCATGAGATAATTGGGTACGTTTCCATGCAAGAATATTAGCAGCATTGCTGTGGCTTTGTCATACAACATGTATAACCCTGCTGTTCACAGCAGGGCTGACTATCTAACGCCTGGGTGCTTAATAACCCCGGCAGACGACAAATCCATAACCCGCAGACGACATTTAGGGGACGCCCGGTCTTAATAATTAAGCGCGGGAATTAGAGCTGCGCGCGCACATCAATATGTAAGTGTCAGCTTTCCTCTGGTGGTAGGGAGCTGAACTACGGCAACAATGGTATCATCGATTGTGGGGACGCGGGCTGTAGCTAATTCAACGCATGTTCAACGCGTGTTTCCATGTGACTGTGAGCAGGTGAGTTCGTTAAAGCTCCACGGCCGTTGGGTGAAAAACACAGATTCAGCTGGGAGGAGGGGAGATGGAGGGGTTGGTTATAAAGTACCAATAAATAAAGTATAAATAAATGTTCCTACCCTCAACAGTAATATGATGCAGTAAGGATCTCCCGCTTGTATGTGCATGTGGAAGAAGAGGAAAGCGAGGCATAATTATGTATCAATATCATGACCTGGCACAAGGTATTACCAATCAGACAGACAGATGAGCATTAAAGTAATGGACATTTCTTAAATTCGACAAGGGAGATCGGGACCCCCCTCCATATCCCCAGACCGTGGGAAACATGAAGTCAAACACACTCAAACTAAAAGCCACCTAAACAAGCACTGACAGGATTTAATTCCTCGGGTTTAATTGACACAACTCAAACGTTGAAGATTAATTGGAATAGTTGGTTCTAATTTGATGACAGAATTTCATTAACTTTTAAACGAAATGTTCGTGTGCGATTCCAAATCCCATTGCCCCAAACGGCAAACACTATGCTAGTACTGTGGTCGTAGATTTTTGCAATCACATTTAGAATAGCGATCCCTAAACCCTAAATTTACCTGTGCATGAATGTTCAAACACCATAGTGTTTCTATTCAAACCTGCGAAGAACTTTGGTTTGGTCAATACCCAACATTTAGCATGCCTATCTGTGAAAAAGTGATTGGGTAGATTGCCAGATTGGTGCCTCTACATGGGTACCCAGATTTTTTACCATGTCGCCGTGTCGATTTTTAGCAAAAGGGCCTTGTCGGTGTGTCGATTTTTATGTATATAAGGACTTACAGAGAGATAACTGCAGGTCAATTTTTATCCTTTATTTTTCTGAGTCCGTCGATTTTTAAAAGGGCCTAAAACGGCCGTGTCGCCGTGTCGGCCGTGTCGATTTTTACCCATGTAGAGGCACAGATTGCGTAGAAACTGTTATGGCAATTTGACAACTAAGGAAACCTAAATATGGAGCTCTGTGGCATTCATATATATTTTTATAATTATTGAGTATGGCAATCTGACGTATTCAAAACAGGCTAGATGCTCTTACCTATCTTACAATTCACCAAGGTGCCCCTATGAGGAATCCACCACATTGTTATCAAACGAGATCATTCATAGCCCTTCTAAATTATTTCCAATTTCTAATTTGTTTTCTATTTCTCCTATAATGTTAGATTATCTATCCACACCACTTGAGCTAGGAATGCATCAATTATGGGACATTAGCCTAGCTCATCGACGACAAATACAACTCATCAATTCAGTCTTAATTGTTAACAATTCATCCCATTGTGCACCGTTAATTCTTAATCAAGAGCTTTAACGCCCTGTTCAACAGTGGCCAGATTAAATAGAAGAAGAACTGTGTTTTATATTTGCATTCGTTGTCTTTCCTTTCGTAGTGTTAAATATAGTATGAACCTGTAAATATGCAGTTGGCAATTGGCTCACAGCCTCTGAATATTCGCGAGAGAGTATAATTGGAATTCCATTCATTCATCTTTAGAGAAACCTAATGTTATGCACATATTGACAGGGAAGTGTTCTTTTACATGGGTTTTGGAGGCTTCTCGTTAACACTATTGTCTATCCCAGTGGGCACAGAACATTGAATCAACATTGAAAAATGGTTGTCAATGTTGATTCAATGTTAATTCAACGTTGATTCACCGTTGATCGGAATTCTGTGCCCACTGGAATGCAGTTTATCTCAGCCATTGCTATATTTGCATCCTCTATGTAGGGTATTCACCATGAACCTCGAGGGAGTCTGTTCTATATATTTTCCAAATATAATTATATTCAACAAACGTCCTATTCTCTATTAGGTCAATAATTAAACAAGAAGCAGAAGAAGTCGTGAAGATGACATGTCCAAACATCTTTGGATATAGAGTTTATATGTGTATATATTTATATACTCTGCGAACCATCAGGCTAGGGGTGAGGCCCCCGAGCTAGCAGACATCGATTAGGAAAGGGGTTGTGTAACAGCATTGGAGTAGCTGTGAGGGCTATAGCTAATCAGCTGGAGGCACTGTCTTACATAGATCCTTGATCCTAACCTCCTCCTCCAGGGTTAGATCACTGACCCCCGTGTGACCTTTGTCTGACCTCTGGGGCCGACCTCAGGGTGTTAAGGGCTATTAGTTTATCGTCAGGCTAACAATGGGAGGCTATTAGATCCAGGTGTGAAGGATCAATAGTGAGCTCTATAGAGCCTATAGAATCTGTGAGGTTGTATACAGTCAGCCATAGGTTTCCATGCATAATAACGCTATCAGGTTGGGTTATACATGGGCCTGTACAATGGGCAACAGCGTTGCCACCATCTGTAGCAGAAATATGATGAGTTCAAAAGGTGAGATCTTTACTAGTGGACATGTTCTCAGGTGACATAGGACTTTTATGTTTTTTATGGCTTTATGAATAAAGGGAAGTAAAGGGAAGTTGGTTTTACTATATCTGATGGCCAATCAGAAATCGGAAATTGAGGCAAATTTGAAATGCCCAGTGCATGCCATACATCGAAAAAATATCGGCTGGTGTCTTAACGCAGTTTCCTTTTGGGTACTAACACACAGATTTACAGGCTGTCTTTCCAACAGCCGAGACTAGGCTGGTTGACAACTGATCCTCTTCTAGTTCGAATTATTTTACGATTCAAAATGGTGAGTTTGCAATTATTACAGCACAATAATGGGAATGGTCTACACAAATTAAACTCGATCTGGTATTTTTATGAAATTAACTTCAATCTCAGCATCAATTTTGAATGCTTGCTGTTTGTGGCTAATAATAATCATAAGCTCATGTGAATAGAAGTGACAAAACCAAATCAACAGGACAAAACCCTAAATGAATTATAGCAACCCGATTTTGGAGTAAATGTTAAGGTAGTCCCACTGGTGATTAACAATCCGACTAAGCTATTGGCTATGGACACCCACGTGAAGATCCTCCCCTTCTCTTCCTACAGTGAATCATGATTTATTGGTCGCTTACTAAAGCATGTGCAACATGGCACATCATATGGCCATAGAATGCCTCCCCACCCAATCCCCAGAGCTGAGGCCTGGATGCGGAGGGGCTTTGGTTCAGGGCGTTATAGGAAGTCAATGGCGGTCGTTATGTTGTCGTTATGGCTTGGTTACACAAACTGATAGAGGACCGTGACCGACCCGCCACCTGCTGGTGATGATATGATTGAGCAACTCTAGCAATACATGCTATACACTGGCTCCCTGTGCTGCCTTGTGTGTGGAGTGGAAGCAATAGACTGTTGCAAGCGCAGTAACATGTAATTTAACATACATTGTTGTCACTTATTTTCATGCTTTATAGAAAAGCAAATTGCTAAGCTTCAGCAGTATCTCCATAATATATTGAAGCTTATTAGACTTGGGTATAGAGCATTGGCATACGTACTAACTAAGTCATTTGGTCCATGTACATAAGTATACAGCTGTTACGGTTGATATTTCCCTGTCACCAACATGTCCAGCACTTTATAATATCTGTATTTCCCACTGACAACGATCATATGTATTCCCAGCGTACCCTGCTGGGCTTTATACCGGATGTCACGTGTCATAAGGCTGCCTCCCCACCATGTGATTGATTAGGGAGACACCTAGTGGACTGGTTATGAACCTGCAGTGTATACAGGACTAGCATAATCCTGGTATCTCAGATAGTTGGGGGCTACACCCTTATTTCCTTATCAAGCTAATCCCTCATCTCACACTTGGAACCAACGGAATGTACTTGATCGAGGGAGTGAACAGGGGTGCTGTCATAAGAAGTCCGCCCATAATTCACTGCTCTGGAATCGGGGGCCTCACCGCAATGCATTGCTCTGAGTCAAGATGGCGGCCTCCATAGCCGAATGTGCTAGTCCCGTATAGAGGTCTAAGTGATATAGATTGTGATATGGTAAGTCTGTGCTATATGGCAGTCATTGTGCATGTAATAAATGCGTATTTGGCGCTAAATTGGCACCATACTGTTCGTGCTATGCATGGTGGTAATAAAGTAAATACCAGAGATTATGGAAGCTTTATGACATACTTATTATCACACTATAGTGAAGAAAAAGTAATGCTCTATCCTGGATTTATCTCTCAGTTGATATTAAAAGACGTTTCTACTCCGGAGCTTCTACTTCAGTTGTACCAAGCCCCAGACTGCTTCCCACACGGAACCTTTTTCTATGCAAAGAACTATCGGAAAATACACCAATCCTCCATTTTTCTTTCTTCTCACGTTGTTCCCTATTACATACCAAAAAAATAATATTAAGGGATTCGCGTAGGAGTCTTCTTCCAGACTGATATATCGGCTAAATATATCAGTCTGACCTTAATTCATTCAAGAGATGAAATCTGAATGGTGAGACTGCTGATGTGGCTTTGTAAGTGCATCTCTGATTGGTTGCATCTAACTCCCTCTCCTACATCATCCTGACTACCCCAAGCTGGGTGTCATGCCGAAAAAGGCAATCATGTACGTGACCGTTTTAGTAAACGGCCATCTGAATTCTGAGACGTGGATTTATCATTAAATATCGGCAGGGCTGCCAGGAGTACTGTCAGAGTACTGGTCCTGATGGAGAACTGTTGGGAGGAGAAGTACAGGAGGCAACGTGGGCAGAGAAGGGGAAAAGGGAAGGCGTGGAAGAATTGAATTGGAGGTATTATGAAGGGTAAGGAAAGGTAGCAGTAACAGGGTATAAACAGAAACATGCCCATTTAATAATACATCTTGTAAACCTGACCAGAACCCAACACTGCACCAAACAGCAGGACAGGTAGGGCCTACAAGTATCCTAACACAGAGGTCCTCATGAAACCCGATCAGCCTCTGACCATTAGTGAGTCCCTCTGAAGTGCTCAGTTTAGGTGCTCTCGTCCAAAGGCCACTAATGGTGAATTGTACAGAGGGTGGGGTGGGAGAAGTCTAGGGGGATGAGGATCTAGTAAAATATATATAAGAGAGGAGCTATAAGGCATACCGTAGTGGCTTGAATAAGCGCACCTGCGCTTATTAATTTCAATGATACCATTTACCCTGCGCTTATACAAGACCTGCGCTTATTTGAGACCCCTGCGCTTATTCAAGCCACTACGGTACATGCTGAGCGCAGTGAAGAGCCAAGAATGAAGAGTTCGGGGTAAGGACAGGTGGGTAGGGTATTGGAGCCAGGAGAAGGGGGAAAGAAAGAGTTCAGCTATCAAACCAGCCGACCAGGAGTGCACCCTGGTCTTGCATACCAAGCCTCCTGCGGGCCAATAACAATCCACTTCCGGCGACCACCAATCCACTTCCGGCGCATTCATTTGGCGTCCTTGTTGGGTGGAAAACAGTGGCAGCCTGCAATCACTCCGCGGCCCAATCACACCCCACCTCCTTTCTAGTACCACTCCGCGCACTCATTTGGCGCCTTTTCACCTCCCTATCGAGTCACTCGGCGCCTTGCCTCGTGTGACAGACGCTCGTCAATATTAGAGCTAGTTTGGCATCTCCTGACAATAAGAACAAAGACATCCGACCCAATATAAAAGGCGAGACACCGAGGTGATGTTTAAATAGGACTTGTCCTGATAATTGCCCCTTTTTTGGTCTACAATGATCATCAGTCTGCCACAAATTCATTTGGAATTTGAATTTGAAATGAGGCAGTGTTTCTTAAATCTGTCTGGACAAAATGGGTCAGAGCCAGAGGTATGAGAGGTAGGACATTTATCCGTTTATGAGGATCAAATATTGTAGCAATCCAAAGTTTTTAAAAAGCAGGCAAAGTGCGGGGCAAATTGTAGATATTTAAATGAGTTTTGCCAGGATATGGTGGGCATGGTTTAGTTGTCCGGCCAGTGCCCTTGCCTCGCAGTGCCAGACGCCCTTGTTGCCCTGCCGCGACACCTGGCGACGAAATGAGGTACTCTGCCACCACCAGGGGGCGACAAGGAGCTGCTGCCGGGGCGCCCTCTGGTGGGAGGAGTGGGCATAACGTCTGGAGTGGGCGCCGAGTGGTGGCGCTGCGGGCGCCGGAAGTGTTAAAGGCGCCGAGCACCCTGCCTCCTTTTCTGGGTGAATGTACCTGGGTTGGTTCTTATTGTCCTACTCTGGACCACTCTTCTCTCCTTATTATACTGACTTGTTCCAGTTCGTCATCTTCTCAGAGCTTAGCCTTCCTTGAATGCGCAACTCTTGCTACCGGGGCAGCAATAGTTGGAATAGGGCTAGTACTCTGGCCTTCATAATACCCGCGGTGGGGGGTCTGTGGAGAATATGGAACAAAATGTGCCCTCTTGCCTTTCACGGGATTCAGAGTATGTTTTATAAGTGAGAGGCCTCTATACATGATACAATTTAGTGTCTCAGGTCAGTGGTCCGAAGGGGTTGATAAGAAGATGGTTATATCATGGAGTGTACAGTAGATTTATAGCCTCCCTGGTTATATGGATGATCAATCACTGTTGATTGGTGACTGTGGCTGAATGATGATTGTGTCGTTGCCAGCGCTGACCATGCCATTCTAACGTGTAATGTCAGACCTAGAATTAGCACCTGAAATATCCGGTCATTTCTAAAGAGAACTTTACTATGATTCTAGGTAATATCTTGACCCTTTAATTAATTATGTACATGTAATAGAAATATCAAGGCACGCGGTGCTAGATCTAACTATGATAGGATAACTGCTCATGGCGAGCACTAGCTGGTGTCACATAAGCAGATAACATGTAATCAATTCATGGAGAAACTATTCCCCAAAACTCAACTTTGCTACTGAGGTCACCTCCAGACAATCCAAAATGTACGACCTTATATTCCACAGGAATAGAGAGACAGTGGGCACACATGATATGTACTCTGCCTAGTATACAGAGTCAAGCCACATAAGGACAGATACTGTGACCACCTGTGTGTTATTTATGAGCCCCTGACCCGTGCTCAGACTGAGATTGATCTGAGGCAGAAGCCTATGAAGAGCAGCTCAAGGAGGTGCTCGCCCTGACACAATTTCCCTAGGGAGTAGCTCAGGGCCTGACATGTATGGTGGGAGAGCAACTCAGCCTCCGTGTAACGACCTCACTATCACAGGCCACGCCCCATGAAATGCCAAATTTAATTAGGAAGGATGTGGATGTACACATTTAGGGATCTGTGCTCCAGACATTAGATTATCTCTTTATAATGTGAAGGTATAATAGACTGAGGAGAGAATAGAACCACTGCTATGTGGAGCCTGTATTGGGGGTGGGTCGCATGTCAAATTTATTAATCGGTCATTTCATTTGTCACTATAGATATGTCCCCTGTCACCTTTAAGAACATATACTGCCCCATGTCGAATTATAAAAGGACCCTATGTTGTGTCATCATCTTTTCCCCTCATGTCACTTAGCCCCATGTCGCTTGTCGAATTTAAGATATACCAATGCCGCCATGTCTAATTTAGTGAACCAGGCCGAGCCATGTCTTCCAGTTGATACTGCACCATGCAGCCAGGGAGTAGGGGCCCGAAGAGAAGGGTGAAGATACCATTTGCAATGGGATAGGGTCAGCTACTGGAGGAGAAGGCGATCGACCCCCGACCCTGTGATCTCCACCCCCTTCCACCACCCTCCCCGTACCAATCACCACCGACTCACCTAGAACGTTAAGGGCCGCATAGTACATTAATGCATTAAATGCCCATTGTTTGGCATGATGCATGAACGCAGCGTTGGCAAGTAACTCGCGAGTGCTGCATTGAGACACCATGGCGACACTACAGGGTTGATACAGTCCGAAAGGTTGGCTTGATGCATGAATGCAGCACTGGCGAGTAACCCACGAGTCCTTTATTCATGCATCATGCCGCCGAAAGGCACAGTACATTAAAGCAATGTCCGGCCTTTAAGGAGCAAGCACCCACCTACTCAGGGGGCAGATCCCGAGCAGCTCAGCTCGGAGCAAACAGTGGCATGAGCAGCTCTGAGCAGATGAAACGGCTGCAGCTCACACCACTGATTGGCCGCGATGTTTGCTCTGTGGAGGAGGTGCGACCATCCCTTCTTCCCATAATCTGCATGGGGCGTCACCATTATAAGTCGGATATCTACTTTGGGAATGCAGACACAGTTCACTTCTAAACCTGTTCCTCAGATGATATTAAATGGGGGCATATAGAGTGATGTTAAGCAAGGTATGGTGGGAAGGTAAGAGGGTAGGTAATAGGGATATATGGGGAAACGGAGGCGGGAAATTAGGATTGTGTAGCAGGGGGTATGGGCAGAAGAGCAGATTTGCCGAAACTAGTGCACCATGTCAATCCTTCAGAAAGCAGCATTGGCGATTCAGTCAATATCATATGGTGAGTTATTCGCCATAGGCTGCATTCATACATCATCCGGGACACAGGGAATAGCACAATGAAGTCCTTAGAATGTAATAGAGGTGTGGGATGGGATAACTTCCTGTAGGATTCTGAAAATAGGGGCAATATGGATGGCTGTTCTCCGTTGTAAGTAGAGGACGCGTGGAGAGTGTTTCACTGAAAAGGTGGCTGGTATTGGCAATATAACATGTAAATGATATTTGATGTTGGGCTATGCACCCTTGTTGGATATGGAGCCCTGGGATGGCTGCTATGGAATCATAGCGGAAGGCAGAGACTAGTATGTGTGTTTCTAAGTTGGTATCAGAAACCATTGTACAGCTTTAGGGAGTGGTCTTTTTACCCAATTAAATATATTTTGTATGTCGCATCTTCAGTCCACAGTCTATCCATACAGCCCTTTATAATTATGTGAAACCTGAGGGTTTCTGGACAGCTACTTAGAACATGCTAGGAGACAAAATAGTATGGGTGAAGAGTAATGTGAACTTCTGCTTGGAGAGTGGAGCCTGTTACGTCCGTCCTCGTTCAGATTAATATTCCATGTGGGTGGGTGTAGAGTGATGGATGAGATGTTGGTTGAGCTTTCCGGCAGGTCTCAAACACAGTATTTCAGTTGTCATATTTACTCAAACTTTCTCAGCTTTAAATAGAGTAGGATTCCAGTCAAACTATTACTATGATTAGAGCTCCTATTCGCGTGCTTGTTTATACATCTATATTATGTATATATTTACACATACAAGGAGAGCCAGGGTCTGCAAAATTCGGCTAAACTGTTCAATTTAAATTTCACTGCATATATAACATGTGCGTTACGTTCGAATGTGCTGTGATGGTATAAAACTGAATGTTATGACTAGAGAAGTACACTATGTAGTGCACAATTTCTATATAAATGTAATATAAAGAGCAATTGTAAGACACCATTCTATTCTCAAAATATTGAAGCATCTTCTAATATCGATCTAACTCTACCTAACATGGTATCTACTTCAGTGTACATACACATGTCTGTGATAACAGAAGCTCCTGGAATTAATCAGGATCTCCACTACTGTCCCCTCTTATCAGGCCAAGAGGGAGATCCAACAGAGATATCAAAGAGTGCCCATCTCTGTCAGGGACACACGATCACCACTCACGACCACTTCTTTGTAGTCTGTATAGATCCAATCTGCAGCCCCCCTTGTGGTCAGCCTCCTAAATAATCACCCTCATATTGAGCATTGAGCCTTAATGACAAATCAGGATCCAGGCCCCTAGATGTTCCACCAAAGAGATAAGACAAATTGTCAGAACAGCTCTGGGAGGTCCATAGTGATAGTGAGACAGCAGGGAGGAGATTTCTAGGGAGATTCCTGGGCTGATAGCTAGGCAGACCAATTAACTCCTGACGCCGTACAAGCCAATACCCTCATCAGACATATCTACTGAGAGGCTTGTGGGTGGGGTGCTGGAGTAGGGAGGCAGACAGACAGATACAGTGACGAATGCAGATACGGTTTCAAACAGGTAGGTAGACAGCCAGAAAGGAAGGAAGGCAGAAAAGGATATCACTTTCCTTATGACATTGTCTTCAACTCATTAAGTGGCTTTCGGGCGCTTGTCTGCACTTTAATACCCTATATAGAATTCCTTAATGGTAGGTGGATTGAATTGAATTATCAGAAAAATCCATCCCTGATCCTGCCAGAATCAATGATGTTATTTCTTGATTCTTGCTCATGAATGTACACGAGTCCCTGCTTCTGTATGGCAGGTGCATGACATCTATCTCAGATATTCTGAAGCCAAATGGCTGTTATCATGTTCCTGGCCATGCATGACGATTGTGGCTCTCATCTCGCGAGATTTAGGCAGGTACCAAACTCATACTGCATGCTGCACCAATAAGCAATGCCCCATGCAGCTGCATTCCGAGATCACAACTAACCTCTCACGAGATCTAACTTTGGCAGTAAGTAACTAGTAATCTTCGAGGAAACCTTCCGAAATATTTGGTCTAATGGTACACTTGCAATACATGCATTCTAATGTACAAAACGATAAATAATGAAAATCCCCTAGACTAAAGATAATGTTATATGAAGTAACATAGGCGCGGTTTGGGGAGATTTGACCTTTTGACCAGCCGTGACTGATCCTTCCAAGAAGCACAAGAGGTCAGAGCAGATAGCACTTACCATGTTTATACATGAAGTGTGTCGGGGTTTACCCCGTATCTGTCTTCTCCTTCACCCCTAGGGGTATCAAGTCATCATCAGTAGAATGGAAAATATGATTCAATAACGTTTAACTTTGACCCAAGCCATTTACGTTTGTATAAGCCAATTTGCACAAAATAGTGACGTGGGGGGGGAGGGGTCTTGGAAAATGTCCTAAAATAGGTGACACCATTTGTGAATGAAGGAACATGACAGCTGTTATCACACTGTGGATGTTGGGTGCGGCATGTCAACAATTTATCTCTCTGCAAATGCCAATCTGATTACACATACTTCTTAACTTAAAGTATTATGACAACTCTTTTCTCATTTTCTACATTATCTTCCTTTTAGTGAAGATATGTGGATGGCGCCTCTTATGGGATTACCTTTTTCAAATCATTTCTCCCACCAACGACGTAGCATGTTAACTTGCAGCGGCAAAGCTGTCAATTTGACATTAAATCTCAAACTTGAAGGGACATATACCCCTGTTGGGATTTGTAAAAAAGAGTATGATCCGTTCGCAACAGTCCTCACGTTTGATTCGATCACCCCTGAGCCCACGCGAACGCCCATCAACCCATGAAGAGGAGGCTGGCGTGGTCCACGGGGCATTGGTTAAAAGGTAAACTGAGCCCCAAGGTCATGGTTATTGTGAGATTCTCTCCCTGAAGGTAGCGAGGAAAAAGGTGTATAATTCCCGCTGCACTCAGATTCTTGTGGATGTGATAAGTGATATAGGATCTGACATTCTGGTAGGGGGAGAGGTGCAGATTATCCAACCCGATGGAGAGAAATGTGACTGCCTACCACGACTTTTTATAGTGAATCTTCATATATGTTCAGGCTCACGATCATTCTATTCCTGGAATACTCCCCTTTGTACGGATATCGAATAAGCAACATAATGCATCAATGGTGATTGTCCATTTGCTGTTATGATGCACCATGCAGCGCTGGCGAGTAACTCGTGGCCCCGCTGCATTCGTACATTTGCTGACGGTTATGAAGCGTATCAATCCCGAATGGCCGCCACATGAGCCCAGTGCATCAAAACACCATATTGTGCCCTTAAAGTTTCAAACATATGAATGTGATTTACTATTCTTACTTGCCGCAGGGGTATCTGTGTATATGTAGATGATATCGGAACTATTGTACCAGATTCCCTTATCTGACATTTTAAATCTAATCTGATTTTCCGTCTGTATTTTGAAATCGATCTAAGGAGTCCTTATCCTTTTTAAGACTACATGTATCCCGCCCGACCTCAAATTGACAGCTCTTATCAGAGGGATGTCACGGTGACACCTGCTCTAATTCATTTCCCCCAAGTCCTGTTATCCCCACTTACTGAGGTGAACCTCGTTCAGATCTTTCTGTGACGTCCTCTTTTAGTATTCAATTTTCCAATTAGAGGCTATACTGTTATGCTGTGTCTGCAAATCCTTTTACCATCTGGATCTAATGTTCTCATTTCCTCTCCGATCGGTCTTCTTTTTCTACCGTGCGTGTCGCTCAGGTGTATACCAATAGCAGATGATGCCCAGACAGTGACATTCGTCCTCCCCTTTTTCTCTATTATAGATACGAATCATTGCCAGTTGTGATACAGGATAATCATATGTCTTCATCACTTGGACTATATAAGATCATAGATAGACTTATACTTTTGACAGATGATGGTTCATTTAATCTATAAACGAGGCGAGCATCTGAGATGTTTGAACTGCTTTTTGAGCAGCTCAACTATATAGAGATCAGACAGGAAGAACTCTGCCGTGCATGCGGGCTTGGCAGACTGAAGTCAACTAAGAATGAAAGGAGGTCCATTTTGCTAGTTAGGGTGGAAGTTAAGATGGAAGTGTGGTGGAGTAGTATTAAGATGGATCGTATAGTGAATAAGAGAGGGGTAGGCAGGTAAGCTATAGGAATACTGATTCCCAGCCACATATATAGCCATACAAACGTCCCCAGGGTAAGTGTCAGCTATATAGCACGGATTATCTTCATATTCTCATCAAAATTGAAACAATTTCACAGCGTCCCTCCCCCCGCTTATATTGATATAGGTGTACTGTTTAGCAGCAGTCAAATATATAGTCCGCAACATCCGGATCAGTAGATCTAAAGGGGAGCATGGCGGATAGCCTACACTGTTTCAAACAGTTTTATTCCCAGCCCTCGGGGGGTTGGGATCACTCTGATGTCAGCGCCACCACTGGGGGAATGTGGAACTGATTTATTAATGGCGGTTCCTATGTGATCTGCACCCCCGACTTTCTCGCATGCTGATTGGTCGATCAAAGTTTAATCGTTGCCTGAAGCGGCCTCTCTCGGAATCGCGTGCGGCCGCGTCTTTGCGGCTGCGCAGAGGGACGCAGATCGCTCTCTTCCGGTCATGGATGTGTGATGGGTTGGGAGTGACAGGAAGTTGGTTGCCACGCAGCCATTTAACACCGCAACACAGATCCCATCCTCTAGAGACATGCATGCAATGATCTATCCTACACGAGAGAATATCTGCATGTGGAAGTAACGCTTTGAAATAGGACACTGTAAATCCCTTAACATTATATCTGATTTGAATTGGTCAGTTAACTGTAGATGGTCCCAAATTATGTTCAGTCGATCTAAAGGAAATTCTTGGATTTCAGATTATGATGAAGATAAACCTTTAATGAGGTTAGGCAGGTAAAGGTAAAGGCGAAAATTGAGGTATGCTGAGAGATACGACTATGAGATGATAAAGACAGAGAGATAAAGACGCTGTGTACTATACACAGAGCTCTGGCAGAAGGGTACAGAAACTGCACATGAAGCTGCTTCCCTCACACACTCCCAACAACCCACTATCACCAGGGAACCCGACTCAGGCCAGCAGGGTAGAGGACCAGGAGGAAGCCATCACAGGTGTGTTAGGGGCAATAACCAGCTGGAGGAGAGGTATGGCGGAGGGTATATATAAGAAGATCCAGGCCTCCTGCTTTGAGGACAGCTAGAATGTTGTATACTCCTTCAGGTCCATGAACATACCTTGATGAGACCTCCTTACGTCTGGTTACCATTTAGTGCGTCCAATATCAGCCGGGATAGCACTGTTTAAGAGCACCATATGCAGAACCTATATATGTTATTACATATATGTGAATCTCAGGTTTGACGGACCATAAATGAGAAAAATTCTCACCAAACACACCAAAATTGTTTTTTTCCCCGAAAGTCTCAACTATTCCCTGTCAAAAAGAAATGATGTTACTAAATAGATCCAGTATTTCTAGTTCTGTAGCATTTTGCAGGATAATGTACCTGTCAAAATGCCTGAATTGTACATTTATGGGTGTTTTCTCACTATATAGGTTCTGCATATGGTGCACACAGATTTAATATCCCCTAAAAATCTTCTTCTTTGCTGTCCACCATCATACACATAGCCATTTGCATCTTGATACTTCAGTGACGTTAAATCGCCCACGGACAGCTCGAGAATAAGTATTTGGCCCTGTCATAGACCTACAACCAGTGTCCATTTTTAACCAATGATATCAATGTAGGCCTATATGGAATATGTATTAAGGTAGATGTGAAAAGGCTCACTAAGTTAGGAATACTGTGCATGGACTTAGGTATAGTGCTAGGATGCTGGGGGACTATTCATTCATGGTTTATATATTCTGCTATTGTACAGTCACATTACGTCCACGGCAGTGGTCCTTTCATAACATAAAACCCAGACTCTTCCTGGCCCACAAGCTCTTGTCCATGTTTCTACATAGTCTCCACCACATCCTGAACACGCCATCACCTACTCGTCTCAGTGACCTTTAGTTGTCAATTTTCCCCTTTGGTGGCGCGTCAAGCGTTCTCCCATAGGCGGCATAATGCAGAGTTTGGATCTGCCCCTGCCCCCCAACGAGCATGAGTGACCAGGTATATGCCACATTGGGCCAGCTGCCATGAACCCCCTTATTTAGCGTGCTGGAGGTGGGGCTGGAGAAGTGCTCAGGTAAATTGGATTACCACAAGCACAACAGGTGAGAGGAGATATAGGGGGAGGTGGGAAGGTGGTGGTAGAGTGGAAGATGGAGTGGGGTAAAGGGTGGGACACTGATATTCCTAGGATCCCTATACGCCCAACCTCTTAGTCACTAGTGCCTAACCTAGTTAGTCATTTTTTGGATCCCTATACGCCCAACATAGATTAGTTATTATTGTCAGGTTGGTCACTACTGACCAACCCACCTTAGTCTTTTTATTTCCAGGGGGAGCCACTGAGTGGTCATCACAGGTGGCACCCTCTAGCGGTATACAAATACAACACACCAATGATGAACCTAGGTTAGCCACAACTGACTGACCCCTCGGTCATTTTTTAATATAACTTTGCCATTGTGACTAACACTCATATGACCAACCTAGGTTAGTCTGTACTGACTAACCCTTTTAACCTATGGATTTTCAGTGGAGTGGGGGCAGGGATCTTTATGAAAAGGTGGGGAGACATTTCTTACACCTGATGACGGATTAATGCTGCCACACATACCCGTTATAACCTCATTAATTCCAGAAGAACTCTCTCGCATGATGCAGTAAGTACGGCATATATAGAGGACGTTTTCTTTCTAGGGTAAAGTACTAGGATAAAAGAGGGAAAATGCCCAAGTAGCTTGCAGAATACTACACATTACGGATTGCCCTTTTCTATTATCATAAGTTACTGCATATGGTGCCCGATAATACATTTTCAGCCCACAGATATTATTTCTACATTAAGATACGATATAGAGAATTGGATTTTAAACAAGGATTCTAGGGTACCTTTCATGAGTTTCATCATGAGTTGCCCCCCTAAATATCTTTAGCTTTGGGACCTTTCCTCACCGAACCAACTACGACATGTCATTTACAGTCAGCACACTAAACCCATGAACACACCTATGCATGCAATGTATCAAAATAGACTTGGCCCATATTTGTAAATTAAAGTAGACTCTTCATACACGTGTATTGTAATAGCTACCGTCTGTATACAGATACAAATTATACTAAAATTAAAACCTTCTTCATGGTTTACATTCCCGATCAAAGATTTAAGCAAATCTAACTAGTTTTTGCTACACATAAGGCGACACTACCTTTTTTTTGACATAATCCTGTCAATTTGTAACCTCTTCCCCCCTTCTCTCTCCTACCTCCACGGCTATCTCTCTGTCTCTGTCTCCCTCTATATACCTGTCTCTTTCTCTACCTCTATCTCAGTCTCAGTTTATCTTTCTCTCTCTCCCTCTACAGCCCCTTGTCACTCTCTATAAATTAGATTCCGACAGACATGTTTTATCGTGAGGAGAGCTAAGACAGGCAGATGATTGAGTTACTCAGGGAAGCTCTACCATGGACATGCTCAGCCAGGTCTTCTTGGGTTTCTTAGATTAATTCTACCAGGCCATTCATCATGCTGTCCCTCCCTTACACTTATCAAGGCGTGGCAGGTGGATTGCATCTGTTATATGGCTGATGGTCATGGAACTGTCAGATCCCTATAAATGAGTTGTTGTCGTGAGAAGAAGTATCCACGTTTCTCCCAATGTTCGGGTGGATTGCCTCCTGCTATCTTAGAGTTTAGCTGTTGGCATCTATAGTTAATACAACGAATGCAAGGAGTGATATTATTGGTAATTACCCCAAATTTCACATCAGATATTAAATATTCTTGTGGCTTTGGGGTTCACTCCCTCCTGAGGGAAACCCAATGCTTAGGTAGAGAGGAACACCTGTTTGGTATCAATATTACATCACATCCCACTCAATTATACTGGGTTAAATGACATTGAGGCATGTGTATCCCCTTTCACCCAGTTACTACTTCTAGAAAGTGTATACTTGATCTTTGGAAGGCTTTCAGCATCTAACTCCTACGTTCCTTTCAACCCTCATCCCTCATACTTCATAACACATAGAGTAGTACCATACACCACGAGTACCATGCAGGAGGACCAGGGGTCCCTGTTTACCTGTGGTATAGCCCACAGTGTGGAGGTTGTTGACAGAGTGTTTACAGGTGTTAACTATGGAGCTGCTCAGGAGCTGCTCCAGGGGGTGGGCTACCCTGTGACACTCACCTCCAGGTGATGTTCCAGCCTAAGCAGGTGGTCCTCGTGGTTTTATAGACACTCTGTCTACAGTATAGAGTCACAGCTGGTTCATATAGTGTATATACACCTGTCTTTCCTGACCTATGGACTATGGCGTTTTTTCTCCCATACTGCCCATATGGATCAATTTGTCGAAGTCACTTATCTCTCATTCTGGATTCCTCCGTTTTAATTACAGGCTGATATAATAACCAATAATGCGTGATGACTTAATTCATCCCCTGACTTAACCTGATTGTCGGGTTCTCCTTACTTGTAACCAGGGTCATTCCATCCCTATAAAGTGTCCTCCCTCCTATCTTTCACATGCCCTCTAAACATTCAGCCAATACACTTTTACCCATGCCCCTGGCTCCCTCCTGTACTGATATGGCCCCAGGTGATAGGAAGGTAGTGGACTAGACAGGGGGATGGTATATAGGTCTAGTTCCCACCTGACAAAATATTACCCCCGCTCCCCTCTCCTCCACGCCCTCCTCACCTCCCCCGCTAACTCTCTCCCCTCACTAACGAAAACACACACATGCATGTAGATTCATATAGACTAGACGTGCAGGAGAGGCCCCTTCTCCGGCACCTTACTCCTTCTATATAGAGGTACATTTTGTGTATATCAATGTTCGTATCACTGAGACCTACCTTTAATACAGTGCATGTTCACTGTTAATGTATGTGTATTACTAGTGTAGCTTCCCTCATTTGTAATAAAGTGTGAATTATACTTAGCTCACACGTCAAATACGGAATACTTTGAAAAGTATGTTAAATAAAGGACAGACTAATAGCCAATTAGATACATCTCTAAGCTATGTGCCTTACACGTCGTGCACCATCTCCCAAACTATTGCATGTTTACCTTTTCCCCATGCAACAATCCCCTACTGTATACCATAGCACCAGACTTCTTCTTCCCAAACATTCCCTTTTTCTCTGGAGCCAACTTCACCCCTGCCCACCACCAACTCCATGCCACTGGGGGGATGCAGTAGTGAAATTCATGTTTACGACTTTCTAAAAATAAGCCATGTCATGTCTTGCCTGTGCTCTGAATGTGATTAAGGAATGATAATGTGTCCCTCCAATGGATGGCCACCACGTCTCAAAGGTCCTGTAAAACCCCCATAAAGAGGGAATTACTTGCTCAAATAGTCATTGGCATGGTCGTTTAGAAAGAACTTTCAATTAGCCACGAGGGGTGTTTTGGCATAAATCATCACATAGAATACAGATGGGGATACCCCTCGTGCTGTGGTTAGAGAAGAGTTGGTATCCATCCCATTCCGGAATAATAATGAGGCTTCCTACCCTGTTACAAAGCGTTGTCTTTTGTCTGGTCTAATATATAGATGTGGAAATATGTTTAGAGGTACAGGGCTTCCACACAAACGTAGACTTCCAGGAATAGTGGTAGATGTATGTGATGCTGTTATGGATACATGTACATGTACTTGAGCCTCATACCATTCTACATACATTATTATGCAAAAGATACAGTGAAATTAGCTAAAATTTGATGTAAAACAAATGGTAGCAATGGCAATATGCGCCTGCATCTCCCGTATCCACACTTTATAAGTTTCAAATCCCCCTGTCCAGTGCTGCACTAGGCCCTGAAGGCACAACCCCAGGGTTAAGTCCCTTATTTATGAGGTGGCTATGTTACGTCGTTCCTCATGGATAATGTTGTCACTTTCCGTCTGCCAGCATTTTACGACAGTGCAATGTCAGGAGCCGTAAACAGGCGCAATGTCATTCAAGGTCACTACGCTACTTCCTGACATTGCTGCCAATATGGCCGTCATGGACGTCAAGATGGCCGCCTGTATTGGTGTGCCGTATGACAGAAGATTTGGGAGGTTATATAAGGTTAATCTGCTATCTACTGCAATATATGACAGTACACGATCTGTTGTTAATTTATGCAATTAAGTTTGTTTTTATTATGTTCTTGTAAAAGGGCACAACTGAAGGCAGTACATGTGACCATGGAGTGTATACAGTAGACATGATGTAGCTCCATGATGTGACGTTGATACTGACACATGTATCTATGAATAAACACAATATGGCACTATTGTGTATCATGCAATTGGAGGCTTGCAGACCACCCACCCTCAAAAATACTCAGAGAACCTTGGAATTAATTGACACGTTTTATTACATCTAGAATCTCAACATGAGTCCATATGGGAATGATACATGAACATCACCTAGATTAGAATTTATTACAGTTTTGGTCAGTATAAAAGCTATAAAGTTATCTAATGCGAACCGTCTGTATAGTACACTGTACTGGAAAGGTTTTCCCTGAACTATGAGGGACACCAACAAATAATGTCCATGCAGTTTTTGAAGTGATTTCCCATACGACTGAATCATAAACGAATTATTAGACCTTTATATCTCATGGTGAGGTTAATACTCATGATAAATGAGTATATACAGTATACCTCTGAATGCCATAGGATACCTATCCCTGCTTTCCAGCTCTGTAAGGTTAGATAAACGCAGTATAGCTCCTACTATATACATTTGTGTAGCTACTGTCGGAGCTCCTCTCTGGTTTGACTAGGACTGAACCATAGCCACCCCATGATTTCCCCTTTACGTTTTAGGCGCGTGACTATGTGTAATGAGGTGCCTACACAGATCAGCTGATCAACCATTCAGCATTAGTGTGAACACGCCCCCAAAGGGATCCGCGCCTCGTGTGAACCACGGTGTGAAGGGGGCACCTGTCTGATCTCTGATGTAGTGTCTGATCTCCCCGCTTGTCGGAGCCACCGTTTAGCATGTGACTCAGCACGTCTTAAGAACCATGTTAATCCATCATGGCAGGAGAGGTTGGGGTAGGGAGGGGGTGGCAGTGGGGAAGGGTATGGGCCCTTGAGAGCCCCCCCGTGGAATTGATCTGTGGTGAGGTCTTGCTATGGGGCGTGATTTGGAACACAGGAACCCTGACACCTTGGCGTCAGATTCCTTAGAATCCACTGACCACAAAAGTCGTCTGCTATGCGGCAAGTGTCTGAATTCTTAACGGATCAGGATACAGGATTTCCTTTTTATCATGTTTCCATATGAAGGCAGAGAATGGTTGGTAGGGGTCAAGTTAGCTTGACCTGTAGGTCTTAACCTCTCCTCCCCGACGGACAAAACCGTCAAACACTTAACCTCCGATCTTCAGGAATTACCGAGACGCCAGTGGATTACTGCGCATGAGATCTGCGCAAGGCCTCAATGGATGCACTTCCGGTTTTTACCGCCATACGTGACCAATGAGAAAAGGGGGCGAGACATACTAGTGGGGGCTTTTGTTAAAGGGGTATGCTAACTAAGGAAATCTACACTGTTTATTCTAGCCTCATAGTGGTTTGTGGGAGTGTAGTCTCGAAGCAGGTTTCCCAATACAGTTTGGCAATGAATACGTCAGTGTTCAGTGATTTCACTGTGGCTGACTTGATTGATGTTATCCTGCTTGTCACATGGCTTGAAACATGGCCTCAGACTTGCAATGGTCATAGATTTAAATTCAATTAACAGATAACTGATTGCCGCGATATTAATCAATAGAATAATCCCCCGCACCCTGTATGCTACAGCATAGGACCTACTTTCAATCAAAATTATACTGGTTTGCAAAAAAAGTTATATTTTGTTTCCAGACAGTTCTTGTAATTGTTATGTTAGAAACTGAATTACTTTAATCCTTATTACCGGGAGCTATCTAAAATAGCCAAAGGGTTTAGCATTTGCTTCTCTATTCTCCCAATGAGCGTTTTCTGATGGCGGAACAAATGCCATTGGTCGTTCAGACAGCTCGCCTTCCTTCCCCTCTGCTTCTCTCTCTCCAACATATGCCCATAAAGTCAGCGGAGAAGAAAATGAAAGTTGATTTGTCTATTCTATATCTAGGCTCAGAGAACCACATCCGATCACTTTCAAGGGATGTGTGTTATAATCTGGCTTTCAATATACAAATGAATTGAATTCGGTTTCGACTGTTACAAATTGATTATAAAAATCTGTTGTTTGTGATGGCCTGATATTACCGTCACTAGACATATTGCATGCAACTACAGACCTAGAAAGCTGATGTCAATGCTTTTCCTATCCTCTCTGGGCCGATTCTAGCAGGATGGATATAGCATATTTAGAGAGGATTGTTATTATCATCTTACTTTCAGAGATTCTCTATGAATACAGGTATAAAATACATATAGAAGAACCACACGCACAGCAACAGGCCAATATCTGTACATGTATCAGTATTTAAGGCCTACTTATATTTCTTCTTCAGGTATACCTATACATTTGTACCTTTCGCATGCGCAGCTTTTCTTATAGACATCGTCTTTATGTTTCCTTGCAGACACTTGGCACGAAACCCGTTCATCTGTGACTGCAACCTTCGCTGGTTATCTGAATACCTACACACACACCCGATAGAAACCAGCGGCGCGCGTTGTGAGGCCCCCAGGCGGATGCAGAGGAAACGGATCGGAGCCATCCGACACTCCAAGTTCAAGTGCAAAGGTAGGAACGCCCCTCTATCCCCAATCTCCCCTTCTTCACTCCCCCAACACAGTCTCAAATAAGACTCTGCCAAAAGACTCTTCTGCAGAAAAAGGATTGAAAACAGTACTACTTGTCTGCTCTCCTATAACCATCTCACACTGCCATTTCAATACACCAAAAATAGTTCTCAGGAATATGTCAAATTTGGACCATCAAAACATAAGCAATGCTTCTGAAATTTTACACATTTGCTCTCCACTTATCCCTTAGACTTATTTGAATCGAATCATAGTTGTAAAGATGCATATTTCAAAAGGTAAATCTTTCAGCGAAATCCGCAGAGAAGGAAGTAGTGCTGGTAGGAACGGATGAGAGAATCTGTTGGGAGATTGCCCCTTCTTATGATGTCCCATCCAATCAGCTGTCTCCTTACAAAAGGCAGCGGCACGAGCGAATCAGATCGATCCTATTAGAAGATCTCTGTCCTGGATGTCGCAACGAATCAGAACAATTTCCACTATGTCGCGATCAGAAGCGCCTCGTTCCGATTGGTGGCAAGCAATGCCACGCCACGGCAATTACTAAACAAGGAGCACACTGACACAGGTCCAACTGACTTTGTAATGTAAGGATAGGCTCTGTAAACCATACTCTGCGTAGTAAATCTCCTTATTCCTGTGCCTATGAAGTAAAGGGAAGAATAGCTAATAATTCATGACAAGAAATCCGTAAGATATTCCCACTGCATGAAACTTCGCATTTACTGACGTTACCTGTAAACGCCATACATGTATATAGAGGGCTACCTTTGCATCCCCCCCCCCTCCCTCCTCCCCACACACACACACTTCATACTTCCGTGTGGATGCAAGGGTCATTTCTCCAAAGTTGGTCCCTAGAACAAACCAGTCTAGAGCTAGACTTCCAATAAGGAAAGACCATTAGTCTTCGGTCTTAAACTACTAACTCCTTAGTGCAAGACAGAGAAAAGTCAGAACTTCTGTGATACGTAGACTATATCTAATAACCAGGAGGATGACCTCTAGATTAATCAGGTATCTCCCTATTTGTATTGACGTCGGGCATCAGATATTTGGGAACAGGTACCCATCGTGCTATCTCTTTTCAGTACTCACCGCAGCGCCCAGCGGATTCAATACCTGGTAAATAGAACCAGTTCCAAAGCTGGTCTTACCATAAAGAGTGTCTAGAGCCAGACCATATTCGATATAGCCTTATCTATTCTCCATAGGTTGCATTACCTGGGGTGCATCACTCATTCATCTTCAGAAAGATGGTTTATATTTAGGAGCACATCACATTCAACCCCCATAATAGTATAAGGCCAGGCCAAAAACACACACACACACACTTGTTTCTCATCACCAAGTTGAAGATAACTATTGTGACGATTAATGATATATCTTCAATCTGATACCCCACTATACCAAAGTTAATTTGTATCATATGTTTTGTTAAAATTTGCTCACAGATAAAAGATGTACCTCAAAAGACAATTTCCATGATTCGCGCAGTAATGAGAAGCAAGTAATTTTTCTGAGTAGCCTTAGTGTGTCTTCACCACCGAAACCATTAAGGACGTTTGCATCTCGCATGTATACAGCTCTTTTATTCTACATCGTGTAAACCTACACGACATGTGTTTTTATGTCGATGTAAACCTTTATGTCAGAAGGATAATATTGAACCGTGGTTAACCTCCAACCATAGAATGAATGGGTAAGCCACAACGCCCGCATTCCTTTAATATAACCGTTAGGCATACTATAGGGTACAGTTCTTTTTATTCATTTGCTGGTACTAGTACCCTCCCTGCTTCCGTGAACACTGATTGACAACATCTACATATAGAAAACCACAAAACATGCAACCCAGGAAACATTAAAAGCTACCACTTTTAGCTATAAGGAACCGCCCTAAGAGACTTGATGTACAGTTCCTACATGTACCGCTATGTCGCGGCCCCCTGGCGGCGCTGATACACGTTACAGGTTGCACTCGGTGACAGGAGCAGAAAGCAGAGCATGTAAACACGGCCTCGGTCAAGGTGGCCTGTTTTTGTATGCCTGACAGGCCACCCTGCCACCCCCTCCCCTCTCCATGCTAAAACACGATTGATATTTCATGGTGAGTAACCACGCCTTGGAGGAACAGCCTTCACACCCCCACCCCCACACACCCACCCACACACACTTATCTTAAAGGGCCACTGTAACGTGCCCTACTACTTTATGGAATCGTATTTAGTGTGCCAATCTGTGTGGTATTATGTGCATCGCAGTGCCGCACCTCACAAAGTGAGTGAGCACTGGCCGGCCAAAGTGTCACAAACCCTAAACAACACCTCCCAGCGCCATACAGGCCCAGAGTGAGGCTTGAGGCATGTGACGTAACGTGAGTCAACCACTGAGGTGCGACTACTGGGCTGCAAGCTCTAAGCCTATGGCAGCATCCACTCAGCAGGTCCGAGGTGCCCTGTCCTGTGCTTTCTGTTGCATGCACACTTACTCCCTTTTATATGCTTTTATATGTTGTCTCCTCTGTTTCCATAATTCATTCATGTCCTATCATTACTGCATTCATGCATCATGCTGACCATTCAAAAGTCAACCGTTTTACATGGGCATAATGGTATCAGTCATGCATGCTATTTTATTGATATGAATTTAGTTTTTGTTTCGTGCAGATATTGGGGTTCAAAAATCATAACAAATATGATTATGGGATGCAGTGTCTACAAATGATATATTGACCACTATCGTGCAGGGGTTATATCACTTGCTTCTTGTATTTATTTTAGGACAAGGACAATTATCAAAAAAATCTAAACAGCGCCCTATCAAGTTGAAAAGTTTCTTTTTCTTTTCAGAAATTAAGGTATTGTTTATCTATATAGGTGCATTTCGATTTGCATCCATCATTTATATCTAATCTCACAGCTACAATTATTAAGGGCTCTTTAGCTTCCCACACTACATATAGACACGACACGTGTAGGCCCTACACTTATGTCACTAGGATAGTGATTAATAGACTCGTTCTTACCTTGTTTATCTACATGCAGAATGTTGCATTGGGTAATATATGACTTTATCCCAACCTAAACATGTATCCTCTGCAATACATGGTTGGTCAATATGTGTAGAATGTACATATGCACTGACGCATTAGCTGCCCTCATCCTGGTGATGGAGGGGTCCGCAACATATTATAAAGCCTATATGAAAATACTGTAGGCACGTTAATAGCCTAGATCCTTGCCTGCCCCTCGATAAGAATTCTTTGCTTTACATAGATCATAATTATAGCCCTAACTTTTTATTGGGAGAGAAGGGACATAAGGCCCCAGACTATTATGCTATTATGCCTACACCCACTGTAAGCCTTCTATCACTGCCTCACACACCAGCCTGCATGACCTCCGTGACGTCACAAGATGGCCAGCTGATAAGACCAGCGGCATGGGTGTGTGAGTGCAGGGTAAAGCCGGCAGTTGGGCCGTGTGTAATGGTGGTAGCAGTCTCCCAACCCTAATGTATGTCATTTTTACGGGATGGCATGGCCTTATCCATTACTTGGGATAAGACAAAACGTAAAAATCGTGTCACAGGTTCTTTAAGGCAGGACTGATACCTTTACTCTGCTTAGTCTACTCCCCGAGCCCTACTACAGCAGGGCTTCAACCTTCATTACCCACAAGCTCCAACCTCCACACCCTATGCCCTCATCCTTTCAAGTGCGTTCTGTTTCAGTACATGCATCACCCCAAGCACAATCATTCCTCTTCTCTCCCACCTCTGGTACTTCTTACCTTTAATGCTAATCTTCTATTATCTCCATTATCACCCATCCGTAAGTAATATAAGGAGACTAGTTCTACAATTATGTATCATGTCTTGACCACCAGATCATTCATGTTATTGCACCCCCTCCCCCTCACAAACAATCCTAGCTTGTTCTAATACAGATACTAAAGCCCCCCCCCCCCCCCATCCTCCTTCATACTGCACCCTTCCACGACCACTCTCCTTCTCTCACTGAAGCCCCGACATGTTTTCGTAACCCGAGGGAAACAACAGAGTACGGACCCCCAGTCCCTCCATAATCGGGTTTTAGGTTGTGAGACCTCAACCTGGCCCCGCTCGACCTTCCCAAGCTGCACCGCAGTGACCTCGACCTTGGGATCTGAGCTCAGTCAGTTCTGATGGCGACTGGGAACCATCATCCGGTTTTCTGTAGGGAGAGAAAGGAGAAAAGACTAATAAAGAGACAAGGATGGGATGAGACAGTGTGGCGGGGAATGAGGGAGGGGGAGAAGTAGCAAATGAGATTACCCCTCTGTATGGACCTCTCGCCCCCACTAGAGGAAGCAGGCAATGCTACCTTTACGCATGCACAGTCAATGGTTCCGGGTGGCAGATGCCCCCTAGTGGGACGCTGGCAAACTTCATGTCGGCAATAAATATGAAGAACTCTCTCGGTTACAATTTGTAGCTGCGCACCTAGCATGGAACCCCCACGCTACTTGCAATGGGAAAACGACCCTATCCCAACCTGTAGCGGACATAAAGATAATCAAAGAAAGCTATAAAGGCCATTTACTAATCTACGTTCTACTAGCACCGTATGCGCGTGCGCAGGCAATGACAGACGATGGCGTGGGGCACAGGGCTTTTTGCTTGTTACTGGCACGATTTGGTCCCTCTATAAAGCATAGTGCAGTGCAGCGCGAGAGACCAGCGTACTCTATGAAGGGGTCGTTCCGCAGGGAATGGTTTTATGAAATCTGATTGGTTTATGGCCTGGTGTGACGGCCTATGCAGACGACATTTATCAGAAGGAATGTGATTATTTTCATTTTGATCTTGCCATTTTCTGCTCTGTTCCGGACGCCCGTGGCAATGACATGGCAGGCCCCTGATTTGGTCTCCATTGTGATTTTAAAAAACGCCAGTGTTTACGATGGAGAAAATAAGACTGAAGCAACAGCATAATGTTACTTCGATGAAACGAAACTCGGTTGTTTGGAAGAAAGATTTCACTTCCTGCTCTCAAATGCAAGGGCAAGCATTTTTCTTGCTTCTACATGTACATAATTTTAGTCTTGTGTTTGTGGATCACTGTAAACAAATCAGATGCTCATATTGCATTGAAATGCAGGACAACCTTGCGTGGAAACAGAATATAGTCTACCAAATAATCCCCGCTCTGTCCATTTAGAAGAACAGTATCGTCTCCATTTACTTTGCGTATTCCCCATACGAGGGTGTACTTTGTTCTTTAATCTAAAAAACTGTAGCCAAAATTAACACTTCTGATGGTCAGGCGCTTGTATATACTGTTTTATATAGGTCCAAACTGAGCTTCCAACAATTGCAACCATCAACATTTGACTCGTTCATAGACTTACAACACATGAATTTCTGCCACTTTTTCTACATCGCATTAGACCATCATTTTCCATTATACTGAATGCACCATCGGCCACCATATTGAAAGTGCTCGAATAAAGGATAAAGACATCTCGACCGAGGCGCCGGCTAGTGTCAGTCAAAGAAGATAAAATCAGACGTCAGATCGAGAACGAGGCTGTACCTGAGTTTAATAGTATATCTGAAAGTGTTACATGGGCTGGCGACACCCTCTCCCCACAACTCCCCTCCCACTCTATGCAATCTTTAGTCCCATCTTTCTCATTGCCATAAATTTAGCTTAAAATGCCCCAGTCCATCTCCATATGGTTGGGAACACGGAGACTAAATGCTTTTGGGCTCCACCGTGTCTTACTTCCATAGGGAAAGGTGGTGGTCTTTATTACATCATAAATTGAAGGCTGTCAAAGAGGCTGTAAACGTAATGAGCGGTCTTTGAATAGTTTGAATACAGCGTTTTACCCCATTCATATCTCTTTGACTCTAAAAGAGGAGAAGAATAGACCTAACCATAATCATATTGACCATTTTCACTGAGCCTGAAGGAAGATATCCATGGGGATTAAGTGTTTTAGTCAATTTTAGGTGAAGTTAGTACATCCGATGATTGGGGCCAAAAAAGTTAAATTTTCTTTAAAATGAGTCCATGATATTCACAAATAACATACTTCCCTTCCTATCTATTCTCATCTCCCGTTTTCCCAACAATTTTGCTCAAATTCGATGTTACTGCCCAAAATATAGTGATTTTGGAATAAGATCGTGCACGATTCTATTCTCCCCATTGAAAATATACTGTATATACCATGGTTGGACTCTATGTGACCAACTTTCCCAATATACATTTACAGTTTTTGGAACATCTTTTATGACGAATCTAGAATATGACAATATGGTTTACATCGGATATACCCACTATGAAATACCCATGGCCAATTGTTTAAATGCATTAATACACATACTTACTGTACAGGAATACTGTGCAGAACAGAAATGATATAACCGTGCACATATTTTGTTTTCAAATACACGGTCTATCCCTCCAAAATGGCCATGACCTCATGCCTACCCGTCTATAGTGCTCCCTCAATGATCATGGTGATCAAGGCAAGATCCTTCTCACAAAAACACCTAATTGGTATGGCAAGCCGCTACCCTCAGCTGATTGGCGGAGGCTGATTGTCGACAATGAGAAGGGACGCAGACGACATTTTGCCTTTTACAGCTTCCCGCCATTTCCATCTCCTTATGGCGGGAAAACACGGAGCTGCTAGGGGAGAGCCGGAAGGGGCCAAACTGTCAGCTAAAAGACGGAATAGACACCACAAAAGCATAACTGCGTGGGGACACGTGATACATGTGCGTATTGTGTACGTGCGCGTCTCATGTGCACGGTGAAAGTGAGGTGAGATAGGAGAGCAGTATAGGGAGTAGGTTGGTCGGCCTACATCATGGTTTGAATCATATAATAAAGGCAGTCATAGTGTATGCATGTACAATGTATCACATTGTACAATGTATCAAATTGCATGGCGATCCCAGCAAGCAGGGGGAGGGAGAGCTTTATTTATGTATCTTTAATACGACGTTATTGGGTAATGGGTATATTTTTTCAAGGGCATTCCCTTCTCTATGTACAGTATTACTAATTTAATATAGGCCTCTAAATCTTCCTATATCTCCATCAAATCAGAAACCCCAAACATTACTGCTTTCCAATCCAAAAACTGACATGCGTTATACTTTACGAATTTGATGATAATCACATCAGTTAGGCCTATACATGCAAATGTAACAGACCTTCAGTGCCTCGAGGATTTAGTCCACCTATAGATCCTATGTGCATGGAACCCTCTCCATGCGCTCCATGGTGGACATCTGTGGGTGGCCAGGTAGAGAGTGTCCTTAAGGCTGTGATTGATGTAGGTGGGAGTGGGTGATTGTCAGGTAAACCTCCCCTTCAGTAAACACCACCAGTCTAATGATGTACAATGATGATGAAGGCCCTTAAAGTCCTTAAACGTGGTCCTGCCAATGGCCGCCCAGTCTACACTTAGTCCAACCCCAAGGTCCATATGTGACATGTACTGGGAAAAGGGACCGTTATGCACCCTGCACTAAGGGCCCTTTTGCAGATCATGTCATATATATATAATTTTAGGAAGATGAAGGCTTCTGATATTGACACAGTAGCATCATGTCTGAGGGGGGCGGTGCTTTAATACTAGACTGCATCCCCGCCACCGGTCTTCAGAATCCAGGCACTTTAAGCTTATAATACGCAATGATACATTTATTGAAACAGGGATAGCTAGCAGACCCCCCCCCCCCCCCATCCCCAGAGCTCCATTTACCTTGTTAAACAGGGTTTACCTGGTGCCCTCCCACCCTGATCCCATCTCCCGTTACCTTCACTGTCTGTCCTCCCAACGATTAAACTGGATATAAATCAGCCCGCCCCACCCCTAGTGACTGTTAGGGGAAGAAAAGCCCTGAGGGTTATAGAGGGAGCCACCGAAAGGGTGGTAGCGAGGTATAGAAGGCGCCACTAGAGCAACAGAGTGTTATGGGGGCGCCTATACCGGGATGATAGATAAATCTAACGGGGTTACCAGTGGGATCATTGCACTCATCCCGGAAGCGTTTATAGGTCTATACCTTTGCTTTAAGACCAGTACATACTGTGAAAAATATCCCCAATTTTAGATTTCGCATGACAATAACATAACCAGTGGATATTATCGTTATGGCACATAGATCACACATATACAAAAACATGTATGTATGTATGTATGTATATGTAATTATATACAATACAATAATTTTTCACTCACTCCCGATAAAAGGACAGAATGTGAATGTGATAGTATGTAGTGCACATGGAGGATAGCATTGGTAGAAAGTGGTAAGGATGGGGAGGACTCTCTCGCTCTCACCCTGACAGGTCCAACAGGGAGATTACCAGATAAGACTCTCCTACCTCACCATTGTTACAAAGAGCAGGGGCGCCTCTGGTGGGTAAAGGGACGACCCCAGAAACCAGAGCCCTGACTGTCACCAGAGGTGATAGTTGTCAAGGTTACAAAAAGGAGCTTACTGGCGGAGCCTACCTATAGCAACAGCATTATGTCCATACATATGACCCAAAGCACAGTTACCATGACCGTAAAAAGAGTCGATGTATCTCTGTGTATGAGGCATTCAGGAGGGAATTTCTGTCATCTTAAGGTATTCTAGAAGACATTTCTGCCAGTGTTTTGATACGCATACTGACTGAGAGATCTGTCCAAACCTGGCTGCAGTTTGAAATAAAAGTGCTCTGCGAGGAGTGGTCACCAGCAGTCTAGATGCCAGGGTCCGAGGCCCACTTTATTATGCTGCTAATGGGGACTGGGTGAAGGGCAAGCCTTCCTGACTCAGGTCAAAGGCTAAAGCCATTAGAAAAAAATCTTTAAAAATGTGAATGGATTGTTAATTGTTTTAGTGTGACAATTAACCCCTCGCACAGTACCTAACAATAAGGATGCTTTTCTCATATGAAGCATTAGGCTACTGTATAGACAGGCAACTGCCTTTATTGTATCCATGGTCCCTTCAAATGCCACATATATACAGCCGATCGTGTCATCGGCTTGCTGTTTTAGTAACAGCCTTTCCCATAACTGACTGAAGGTTTCTAATATTGATATCACAGTGACGATGGGGCCTTCCATATTTGTGATTCGCCGCGGGCTAGAGGGGATATGGAGCAGTTACACATGATTGTGAGTTACTCACTGTTTTGACACCAGGGGGCGGGGTAGTGACGTAGCCTCACGTCACCCTGTCAAAACAAGATGACGTGAATAATCCGGCTATATACATGAAGTACGTCATGACAGGGGCGCAGAAGAGATAGGGTAGGAAGGTTGGGAAGCCAGCTCCTCGTCTGGCCTGCCATCCATGCACCTGTTTTATTTTTAATATAGGAACGTTCACAAATGACACAACTATTTTGGAAACATGTTCAACACCTAAAGCCACCCAGACCATATTATAGCCAACGTTCCCAGCACCAATGTATATGTATAGTGCAGGTCACTAAACCTCTCTCATGCCAAGAGATTCCAGCCCGAATCCAGCCAAGAGATTCCAGCAATCTGTGCAACAGATCAGGATTATTTCTATATAAAGGTAAAGTGAGGCTTCTGTGCATGGCTTACGATCCCTTTTCTTAAGGAGAAACAGAGATATTGGGTGGCAGAGCGAGTACACTTGTTATCAGTTCAAATCAGTGGGATGCACCAAAAGAACGATCAGCTACCTGAGGGCAGACATAGGACACCTCACCCCTACCTCTGATTCCTATAAAGGCCCAAGACCATGAAGATCGACCTCCCTGTGCCCTGGAGGCAGAGAGGGGATAGATGGTTCATGGGCAGAGTGTTACTATTCCTGAGGATGTTTAATGGGTCGCTGCTCTGTGTTTACAATGGGAGGGGAGTTAGGCATGCAATTGATATAAAAATGAATGAATTGAATTAAGTCTGAAAGTCCCAAAGAGAAAAAGGAGTATAGCCGGCCAATGTGTTCATTTTATGATCCTAAAGATGTCCTGGGGTTAAGGATGGTCCTATTTTGTGCTTTGTTAAAGATGGTGAACTACGTTCAATAAGCTGTATTGTCGTTACATTGGTTAAGTATTTTGCCATCGGATTTCTCATGAAGTTGTTCTGCTTGAAATATTTATAAGCTCCACTTTTTTGTATCAATGTGTCTAACCAGGTGTTTGGGCTAGCTAAGCTATATGGAACAGTGTGTTATTAATACCATTCGACGTAGATAGGCACCCATAGCAATGGGCAGGAATTAATTTAATGGTAATTAAGGTTTAATTAGGCAGGTCAATTACTCATTAAATGCTCATGGGGTGCCCCTCCCCACCGGTTTACATTCACTATATTGCCACCAGGTGCTATTAATGCGGTCACCGTGACCCTGGAACGACCTCTGGTTACCTTTACACGTACTATAGCCCTTGTTATAGGGAGTGCTCATTTTTAACAAGGGGGGAGTTTGACCCTTTGGTCGAGGGGGAGGGGGTGGGAGGCTGGTTAAAACAATTCAAACCTATTTTGGGGGAGGCGCCAAGATTTTCTACCCGCCAGGGGCGAAGCAAAATATTTCGATGGTTTGGATTCTATACCAATATAAGTGCAGCTGTATTGCAAATTTGACACTAGAGCAAAATGCAATCCCAATATTTTTTAAACATCACAGTAGCCAGGACCATTACAAAAGAAGAGTAGCTTTATTTACACTGCCTGTTTGGGTCTCATTCTCTTTTAAACTTTTACTACAACCATAATGTTACAGTATGTACACTGGCCTAGTTATCCCTCCCCTAACCCTCACCCATCACTGAGGCAAGCCCAGACTGGTGAGATCAGTTTGCGTGCTGCCATACGATCCTGTGTCTGTAGGGGACGGGGTCGGCAGATGGGGTCATGACCCCGTGCCAAGGTCAGGTCAAGGGTTACCTTTTGACACTTTTACCTTGGTGGTCCCTTCCTGCTGCCTGCCCTGCCCCCTGGGAGTCAGTGGTGGGATTATAGCACTGTTCAGATCTTAGATGATGGAACAATTGAGTAGTTTCTGTATTTCATGAGGAGGGTCCATAACTGATGAGGGGGGAGGGGTCCAGCCTCCTATACACTGTTATCATGCATAGCAAAACAAGAATATGGGAGGGAGATACCATGGTAAAATAAAAACGAGGTGACATTTATGGAATGCCCAATTCGTTTGGAATGGTTCTGATGAGAGAATGTGCCAAGTATTTAAACAACATAAAACATAAAAGAAACAAGCCTATAATTGTAATAGGTCTGTTTGGCAGCTAGATCTCAGACATTGATCGTTATGTTATGTGTGAGGAACAGGTGGTCCTTATCACAGCTGGGGTGCTATGAGAATATGATGATATTATGAATCCAGTGCTACCTCCTCTTACACTCCGGGGGGGGGGGGGGGCACTACTAAACTCTTAGGGAACGTTCAAAATGCAGAAACACCAGCCTCTCGTCACGATCTTTCGAGTTCTTTCTGAACGTTCACAAATTTTGTTGTCGGTTATAAATCAAATCTGTATTTGGAGTGTCTACGTCTATCGTACTCATCATTTTGCATGACTTTACTAGGGTGCGCCTTCTAGATTATGTACCATATTGGTCAGGTTCAATCCTTGTATACAGATGTTTGTGTAGTTTTTTATATATGTCCATCTAGTATGGTAATGACTGGTAACTGAGTGCAGAATTTGTTACATGCCATAATATGCCATAGTAAAGTTGGACCCCATTCACATCATACATCCTCATGTATCTTTCATGGGAAGACCACAGGAATCCCCCACCCCGTCACTCACCTATATAGGTGTTGATATAACAATCCATCTTCATTCTACCTGCCCTAGGTGGGCCATGAGCTCTGCCCTCAATACGGATGTCCTGGTCAATTAGCCTGAGTATCGGAATGTGTAGTGCCTTCTACCCCTGTTTTAACCTCTATGTGTGGAGAGTTAGATTTATAGATGGTCCTTATCTATACATATCTAGTATTTACACTTGTGGTTATGCTTGTGGTTCTCCTCGCTCAAAGTGGTACTTTGTGGTGTAAATATTACAGTTTATAAATTAAAGGTAAAGCTTCTTTCCTCTGTTCTTCGGTCAGTAACTTATATGCTGGCTTTTCTTTTTTTTCTTTTCTGAACTTTAAGTTCAGTTTGGACCCCGGATATTGTTGTATTTTTTATGGTACAGTTAGTGAAGATACAGTCCGGAGAGTCACTTCTTTCTGCAGCCCATCCCCAAGTTGTCCTTATCTGATGAGAAAAGGACATACAGGTGAACAGGCAGAACCTGATCCATGGAGTTAGCGAAGTCAGTATGGCCTCTTTTTCTGTGATTGAATAGACCGACGACAGAATCTTTAGCCTCTTGAGTGGAAACTCCTAAATTGATTTTTATAATGATGGATTTTTTCGACAGCTGGAACCCTTAGTGTGTACATCACTATTTGAAGTAAAGTGGCTTGGTTTTATCAGTCATCATTGAGGAGCATTCAGGATGGGAGCCTTGTTTATTGGTATCAGGTTAGCTCAGGCTTTAATATAACATAGATATCGACTGAATGATTCATAGAAGGGCGTCCTCTTCATTTGTGCAGTAATGAGTGCAGAAAATATTGTTATAAATAGGGCACATTGTACTCCAGAATAACAAAGTACTGTTCAATGATTGTTTGTGGCGATGCAATAAACACAATCCAAGAACTAGGTGCGGGGTGGATAGGTTCCCCATATATATTTTTATGATGCATATATGTGTTTGCTTGCATTGCTTCTGTATAGCCATATCTCAAAATCGATTTTCAAAATGTGTATCTTGCGAAATTCTGGGATGCCCCTCCCCTTTTCTTTTGATACCCCCTTCCCCCGATCTTGCACCTATATCCACTTACATACCACAGACGTGAGGAACACACAAGACGTGGTCTGTAGTATGGGGGTGAGGTAGGGGGCATTGTTGCCACCTCCCAGTAACAACGCTCCGTGGAGCTGTCATAATTTGTTAGCGTTTTTGTCTCCAACCATGTAAAAGTATACCCTCCTGCCTCTACGACCTGAGCCGACAACAAAACGAAAAGGGGAAATAAGGCAGCACGGGAGGTCTAGACTCCCCACCCTCTTCTATCTATCCAGCATCCAATCCTTAGTGGTGTACGCACATCAAAACATTGAAAGAAGTGTTTTTGGATCATTTAGTTACCTTTTTCTTTAGAAGAAGGCACCCCATGACATATCTTTTATCACACTAACATCGTGCTCGTAGACACACAACATCGTGTCTGGACTAACAACATCATGTCCTACTTATCAATGTTTATTGTATATAAGTTATGTTGGTATTATATCCCAAACACAAGTATACTATGCTATTTACCATAAAGTCAATAGTGGTCTTGTCCCATCTTACGGGACAAAATATTAATCATTTCAAAAGTAATAATTTAGTTTTAAGACTCTCATTGTGGATGCTTCACCATCTGGGCAATCCCTATGGAGAGGCATTCACATTGTGTAGAACATATAATTCTCCCTTAGGGAAATTTATGTATACTCATAACACCGAGATCTACACACCACTGCATGTAGCAAACAGGCCCTGGGCCTACTTTATGCAGTTTAAATAAAAGAAGTTTCAATTCATTCAATTCAATTCAATTCAATTCAATTCACATATGTTTGCTGCACTGATTAGGCTGAAGTTAGAGTAACAAAGCCGATCCTCTATGAATGATGTGGTGGTATTATATTCCAAGTGTTTGATCTCAAAAAAATTAATTTCAAAACCTTTCGAAACTTTCCATTGCAATAAACCAGTTCCGAAGTGCATCTTATAGCTTCTGTCATTTGCCAGCAAATAAAGAATAGTATTCTCATTAAGGTCTGATTTTTTCACACTACCCTGCCAATATAACAAGAACTTTCTTCATTCTGGACAAATGTACAATACCCTGTGTTGGACAAATCATTTGAGGATCTCCTTTAAGAGATCAAAAATCAGCAAAATCGTTCTTTTTGCAAGGTGCATACGCAATTGTACTGTCTGTACTTTGTAATCAAATTGGTGACCAGGTCAAGGTTCATCAGGGTAGAGCAAGGCAGAGCAAAGCTATGTAGAGTAGAGCAGGACAGAGCAAGGCAGAGTAAGGTAGAGTAAGGCAGAGCAGAGTAATGGAGAGTAGAGCAAGGCAGAGCACAGGTTGTATAACAAAAACTATGGTTCAATGTGTTATATCCTGACAATTTCAACAATTTAGGTCCAATTGAACCCCAGTTATTGAACTTTTAACAGTTAAAATCAGTCCGTCTTTTAATCTACATAATTGCATACATGACCATTTAAATAGATATACAAAGTAGAGCCATGAGAAAGTGTAAGTGGAATGGTTCGGGGGAATTGGTTATACTCTGATCCTGTAGCAATTCCATTTGTATCATGGTGGGAACTTTGCGCTGCATGAGACCAAAGACAAACGCCACTCTCAGACCGAGGCTCAACGACTGCTAGTTACCCGGATGTTTACTCTCAACTCCTGGTTGACGTTTACTCTGATGACGTGTGACGTCAAAGAGACGTCTTCAATAATTATAGTGACAAAAACATGTTATGAGAGACAGAAGACGGAACAAGTTACAGACCGACAGGTCAATCAAATGGAAAATGAGTTTTGTCACCTGACCTCACTTGGGTTACTCAATTTTCCCATTTTCTTCAAAAACAAGGAGATGGTTTGACTGTAGAGTCACTTCCCATCTGCTAGATTGCTCCAAATTGATATCATCTTCTGCGTTGTCATGTTTTGTCGCAGTTAGATGCCACGGGTGCATCTTCTGTGCAGAGAACGGTTTGCTCAAGTTGGTATTCAAGCGATAGCTAATTAATAGTCCAATTGATAAACTATAAACTATGTTGACTTAGGATCTGGATTCATACCATTTATATTATATGTATAATAATGTACCATAAAACGTCTTGAGGTTTCAGGGATATAATTTGAGATAACGCAGTTTGGACAAGCATACATCAAAATGTTAACAGGGACATAGTCCCATAGGTTTTCCCATATGCTACTAGACCGTGCAAGATACGGACTCCCTGAAACCTATAATATGACCTGACCTTATTTGTCTTCTGAACAGAACAGAGCGGGGGGGGGGGGGGTCTAAATCACATATATTCAATGTCTGCTGTATAGTATACAGTTGTGCATGGATGAGGAGAGGGGATACACTAGAATTGAACCCTCTCCCCCTTCTCCGCCCGCGTATCTTGACCTTGTGGGACACCACCCCCTCCAGGGCACTAAACATTCCTGCCCAATAACCCAGTCTGTCTATCAATCAGTTCCCGTGGTGGCCAGCTCACGCCAAGTGACAATTTCAACAATTTAGGGTCCAAATCTGCCCAATTTTCCTGCCTTTTCGCTCTGACCACCGACCCTCCCCCTCGTGGCAGTTAGAGGAACCTTAATGGCTTGTGACTGCCCCCTACCGTCTGGTGACGCCCGTACCCGCCTAGGGCCGCCTACTCTACCCATGGGGGCGGGCCCCCCAGAAATTCTCTACCCCTTCCCAAGTAGCCTTGGTGATAATTTGGCTGTCCACAGGGGGTGGTTGGAGTAGGTGTGGAGGAAGGAGGTGCCAGCCTGAGGAATGGGTGTGTAGAGTGGTCAACCCCAATTATACATGTCAAAACAACCTTTCTCCCACAAACATAGTGTGTGCACTACCATCTATTTGTTTGTGTGTACACAGGGATATTGAAATGTTCCTCTTTGTTTTCTGCAAAATGAGTTTCAACTTCCCCAAATAAGATACATTTGTATTATGATTCCCAGACAATTAATACAAACCCTCCATTCAGCAAAGCACTGAATGGACATATCTAAACGTTAGTACACATCAACATGTCTCTATAGATTAAGTAGTATCATTAACCGGTTATATTTCTGAAATAATCTTGACATTAATTCTTTTATAAGGATTGCATTATACAGTTTAGTATAAACTTTGGTGTGCCCACTAAACCTGGTCAAGGGATTCAATGCCAATGCCAGGCTCAATTACCATTCCAAGGGAGCCAGATAATTCAGTGACACACTTCTGGGCTGTTAGCGTACCACCTTCCTTGCCCTTTACATTGGTACTTAATTTACTCCGTGGCACTATGCCAAAGAGGTCAGGTTGATGCCTGAGCGTCGGGTTGACCTTGATATGACCTCATATGACCTTGAGTGACCTTAGAGGCATACTCATATATGCTTTCTAATCGAGGTCAAAGCTATATAGGCTAACCATAGGGCTGACCATGGCATTTAATAAAATGTTTGAATTTTAAAATAGCAACAGCAGTAGAATAGATGAATCCCTTATATTTAAAAACATCTTTTGATGCACAGGGGGTGAATGAAGAGATATACGGTATATACATAGGGCTACATATACACAAACATGTACTTTTCACTTCAAATTCTCAGATCTTATTGAGCACCATGCAAAAGAAAATAGATAAAACTTGAAATCGTGTCAAAAGATAGAGCATGTATACTAGGTAATGGGACATATTACAGCATGTATAATGTATATGCCAAACATTATAAATGCAATTTTATATTTAATATGGAATGTAATAATTATGCAGATGTACACCATCTACATTTGACCTAGTTATTTCTCACTACATCTATTCGGTAATAGTCCATGCACTCATTGCCCCTGTGCTTCTACGTTCGGTTGGACGGTCAACACATCCCTTAGACAGCCAAGGCCTAGCATTGAGCAGTCTAAGATTTGCATAAATTCATAAGAAATGTTACTTGTTAGAGAGCTGGTTACTGTGATCTGTGAATTTAGTCTGCTCATTGCCCCTTTGCTTCTACATTTGCCTGAAGGGTCAGCACAATCCTAGACAGCAAAGACCTAGCATTGGGCAGTCTAAAAGCTGTGTATACTTTTCTGATTAGTTAGAGAGCTGGTTACTGTGATCTGTTATGGCTGGACTGTAACCAGCAGTGGCACTGGTCGCTGGTTCATTCTGGACTTGCTAGGAATTCCTGTCAAGATGACCGACTTCCGGCTAATGGTCGATTTGGGTTGTATAGGTCACTCCAAACACTAGTCCGAGGGTCGGGGGTAGGCACTATACGGCGTATCAAGAAATTAGTACCATGCTGCCACCTGTGGAGGGCAGCACAGTCGCCTGTCATCAACGGGCAGCCCAGTGCCCTGGGCAATAGCTACCTTGTCTTTCAGGGGGTGCAGTCAAGCATGACGAGCGTTCCCTTGGCCCTCTAGTGAGGCGCCGATAAACCAGGAGTTAATGTGGGCCGGGCACTCGTTAATGCCACTCTGTGATTGGAGGAGAGCCTTAGCACACGCGGCCTTAATGTTGGCTCATGCTTTAAGCCTATGTGAGGTCTGTACTTAAGCGGGAAGGTGTCCGGCCCAACATGTAATCATGTGACCCCAGTTGGGGGTAATGGTGGCTATTACAAGAGCCAGCGACACTTCCCTACGTCTTGACTGATGACGCACTTTGCACTGTTTATTGGTGTTGTTTGATCCCAGCAGAGGGTGTGATTGAATGTTATGTGCTCCCACCTGGTGGAACGCAACAGAAATGATTTGGGGTACAAGGAATTTAGTCTACTCATTGCCCCTTTACTTCTACATTTGCCTGAAGGTTCAGCACAATCCTAGACAGCAAAGACCTAGCATTGGGCAGTCTAAAAGTTATGTATAATTTTCTGATTAGTTAGAGAGCTGGTTACTGTGATCTGTTATGGCTGGACTGTAACCAGCAGTGGCACTGGTTACTGACGACCTGAGGAACCAATGCATTGCATTCCTGTCAATATGGCCGACTTCTGGCTAATGGCTTATTGTTAATTAAGGTTTTACATAGACCCTCGTCCTAATCCTTATATGGAAAATATCTACAGGCTATATCAATTTGACGTATTGATACATCCAAACTGATCATTGAAAGAAGGTGACATGGCATAGCTGAACCGTCTGGATTTTGTTCAGCTTACCTGTCTTATAGGCGGCAGAAAGTACTACCGTAGTAGATAAATATGTGCTGTACCATCTCAATCACCATCTTTTAATACAATCTAATCCTCCATCATGTTCTCTCTTCCCTGCAGGTTCGGAGGAGTTGATGACAAAGTACGCCGGTGACTGTGTGATAGACAAGGCCTGCCCGGACCAGTGCACCTGTGACGGCACGGTGGTTGACTGCTCCGGTCGTAAGCTCAAGACCGTGCCTAGTGACATACCCGCCTACACCACTGAACTGTGAGTAGCTCCGAGCAGCTCACCTTTATATTCATATTTACTTTTAATAACATTGAATATATATGTATTTGAGAATTGCTCACTATTTTTAAATACCACTTGATCATATAGTTCAAAGTCGGGGCTGTTATATTTCTGAATAGGATCCATGGGCATACCGTGCCCTCGATATAAATACTCCTTTCTATATAGAAAAGTAGCCCCTCCAGGCTTCACATATGAATCCCAGGATGTGCACAAACACTATACATAAGGTCTTCTTTGTGAGACCCAATGGAGCGTCTTATTGAAGATACTGACCTAAAGTATATTGTTGTAAAATGTATATATCTAGTGTATATGGGGCAATGCCCTCAACGAGAAGCTCCATTGGGTCTCATACGACACTGATAGGCCTATAGAGAACAGCATAGTAACCTTTCATCCTCAAAATTGTATCGGCCTGCATACAGTACATACGTCTATCCTTTCTGTATATCTTTAAAACATGTGCCCATCGTATACAAATGCAATACGTGCAGTCCTAGTGGTGCATAATCCATCGAAATTAACAGTAAGTTAGTTCCCTACAAGGAAAGAGTATAGCAGTTATAAACAATGTCTGGTATTATACAGAAGTCCTGTAGCAGACTGTGACAGTCTTAAATCTACCATCAGTATATAGTTCTACGTAACTCCACCTATAGGTCCCTTAACAGCAAGTTAGTTGCCTAAAAGGGAAGAGTATGGCAGTAATAAAAAATGTCTGGTATTATATACAGAAGTCCTGTAGCAGACTGTGACAGTCTTTTAAATCTACTATCAGTAGTTCTACGTAACTTCACCTATAGGTCTGCAGTTTTCTGATATCGAAATCCTTCTTTACGCTAGAGATTACCATGTAGAAATTTGATATTTACTTACCAGAAAGACCCGGCAGAAAGATTACATGGGAAGCGGATATAGAGTGGCTTTCCTATCGAGCGAGTGCAATAAAGTCACCCTCTCTTAATGTCAAACACAATATGTACTAGTATGTACTTCAGATTTGAACGCACATTTCTAACACAGCCACTTATGTGAATCGTGAACATAGGCGACACATTCTAGCTATAGGGGCCTGCCTCCTATGTCTCCTTTCATCGTAAAGGTTCCTAGAAAAAAAAGACATAGTTACCAGGGTTACCTTAAAGGTAATAACTTGGGCCAGGTCGTCCCTTAGTGGTTGAGTTGTGTGTTTGTTTATAAACACACTCACGTGTTGGCAATGTGTGTTTGTTTACACCCGTCTCACTGTATCCAAACACATTACCTAGCCGCCAATGCGACCATGTCCAGGGCGCGTGTCCCAGCGGATCTGAACCACGTGGAGACTGCTGCATCTTAAGCTTATTTATAGTTTTTGAACCCTCATGAATTTCATTCTTCATATTAAACATCAGTAATGGGATGTAGGTCCCGATTTGCAATGCAATCATGGGTCAATCCTTTTTTTCATTCTGTTTTGATAATAGGTTAACCGACATGGACATCTTTCCCTCTTTAATATTGTCATATGTGCTTCCACCGGGGGCGTTTCTTCAACCCTCTAAGAGATGTATGCTCCTTTGGTGTGCTTTGCCCTTTTTGTCATCGTGCCTGAATTCAGCGCTTACTCGCCATACTCTCGTTCCCAAATCCTTCCGAAGGAAGGCTCTGGGGACAGCCAAATGACCTTGAACTTTGAATTTTGCTGGGTCTGGGCAACCCCTGCTGGTAGGCTGGAACCAGCGAACAGGAACAGGAAATGGAACTAGAATGTATGATGGTAGTTTTAGGTAGTTTCAGCCTTTCTGGTTCCATTTCCTGTTCCTGTTCGCTGGTTCCAAGCTACCAGCAGGGGTTGCCCAGACCCAGCAAAATCCCAACATTTGGCAGTTACCAGAGCCTTCCTTCGGAAGGATTTGGGAACGAGAGTAACTCGCCAGTGCTGCATTCAAGTATCATGTCGAACATTCGCGAGTGTATCAACCCATTATTAAAAGGGTCAGCATAATGCTTGAATGCAGCACTGACGAGTTGCTCGCCGGGGTTGCATCCATATACATCATAGCGACAAATGGCATAGAAGATATGCAACACAATTTGGCCCTTTAAATATTTAAGACAATTAATGCTTGGCTGTATTTTGTAAATGAAGTGGAACAAGGTCCTTCATAAACTCGGTTTGCTCTTACCCTGTCGGTCACTGGCCACAACGAGGCTACAGCACCTGAGGGCCTCAACTCCATCTTGACCCCACACTGGTCTTCTCCGACGTCCGCGTCCCCTAATAACGTCACTTCCGGCGCTCGCAGCGCCCTCAGCCGTCGGCGGCGTGAGTTAACCACGTCGCGGCTGTGGTTACTACATTAAATACTGTCTCTGGCAAATCTAATATTACCTTGGCTGTCAGAAACAATTCCAGCCCACTAGATCAACAAGCTGTGTTTCGGGGAGGGTCCATATTACATTAGTACATTCAACCATGCTTTCAGCAAGATGGTTACTTTTACTAGCAGGGGGCCTCAAAGTCTCTGCTTTTAGGGATGGACCTACCTGTATTCTCCTTTCTTCGGCCATAGGCTATATATGATTGTTTTTGTTTCCCTTTTTGGGGAATTAATCGTTTACCATAATTTTGCTATTTTCTGATACCATTCTGGAAAGCCATAACTGGGAACTTGACATTCTATTATGCCCTTCTGAATGGATCTGATAAGGCTTAAATCTCCACTGTGGCATTAATACATCGTTTCCTGCTTTACAGTTGCAAAAGCTAAGACTTAATTGTACTTAATTATTCATGAGATTATGACAAAGACGCCTTGGAATAATCTCGTTTTTGTACATCAATACCAGTATCGGCTTCTTCAAACAGAAGGCGCAGATAGAAAAAGAAAGAGAAAAAGAAAAAAAGTTATAACTACACTAGATACCATGTCTCAGCAAAGGTAGCGTATATAGGGTTGATGATAGGATAATTCTATTGTAAGTACATTCACATCGCTGGTAGTGTGCTGTTAGGGAGCCTACACACTGAGAGAAATGCTAGTGACAGTAACTCGTAGGTCTAGGGGGAGATCTATTCAACTCAGGGTCATTCCTCTATTAAAGTATTAATGGTACAATTGTCTTTAATGAGAAATTAACCTCTCTGTCAGTTGAATAAAGCTGTACAAAGCTGGTGTATTCGCACGGAGAGAAGAAATAGTCACATGGGGAAGTCATATTACCCAGAGAGCTATATATATGACCCCCAGGTGACTCCCTTCGGTCAGCCAGAGAGTCACCTAGGCTCCCTTAGGCGACCTGGGCTCCCCTGGAGAAGGGAGTCATTCTGGAGGCAACCTGGACTCCCTTTTGACGCTGTTTCTTTTCTCTGTGCGTTCTTTCTTCGTACAGACACACAAATGCACTCTTTAGTAATACTTACTGGATTGAGCGCCAATTGTTCCAAGGGTGTTCTGAGGTTGCAGGGAGAACTTATTAACCCATTCACTCCTCCCGTTTCCCCAAAATGGGCTCCCTACCATGAGCTGTTCACTCCAAGCCAAAAATAATTTTCTTATTTCAAGAAACTAAGATAAATAAACTGGCCTGGCGGACAAATGACTAGTTTTAAGAAAAAAACATGTTTTAAGAAAAAATATTTCTTAAAACTATTCATTTGTCCGCCAGGCCAGTTTATTTATCTTATTTTCTTGAAATGAGAAAAGTATTTTTGGTTGTGCTCCTCTTGACGTTGAGCTGCTCCACACTAAACACACCACACTGTGCAGAAACAAAAAGTGTGGGTTTTTCTCAAATCTGATATTTCCAGGATGGGGCACAGCGCGCCCTTCTTTCTCGGGTGTTTAGCTCTCAAACAGGAAGTGGGAGATAATATCCACTGCATATTCCTACTGAAAATATTGATGTTGGTAGGATTGGCGTTTTGCGTTGCTGCGGGCACAGGTCGTTCAAACAGATTGCATTACATTAGGTAGACCTCCATGGTAATCATATTTATACTACATGTAGGCCTACCAGAGAGGTAAAAATCGACATGGTGCATCTCCTAATTCGAATACATGAATGTATTCTTGGTCAGGAATATCAACCAATGCCCCCAGAAATGTACTTTTTCATATACACTGAAAATCCATAGATTGAAAGGGTTAGTCAGTTCAGACTATCCTAGGTTGGTCATACGAGTGTTAGTCATAATGGCAAAGTTATATTCAAAAATGACTGAGGGGTCAGTCAGTAGTGGCTAACCTAGGTTCATCATTGGTGTGTTGTATTTGTATACCACTAGTTGGGGCCACCTGTCATGACCACTCGGTGGCTCCCCCTGGAAATAAAAAGACTAAGGTGGGTTGGTCAGTCCTGACCAACCTGACAATAATAACTGACCTATGTTGGGCGTATAGGGATCCAAAAAATGACTAACTAGGTTAGGCACTAGTGACTGAGAGGTTGGGCGTATAGGGAGCCTAGGAATATCAGTGTACATGTACCCCTGTTTGTCATTGAACGCCTGTTGTAGAGATCGCTGTCATTTTGATAACCTCAGGATTCGAGAATAGCATATTATTTGTAATTATTGTCTGGCTGTAGATCTGGAAAATGAGAGAAAAAATCATCAGTTTCTTCTCCCAACTTTTCAAAGCCGGTTATTTGATATGTTGTCTTTTTGATTGCAGGAGACTTGGAGACAATGAGATACAAAAATTGGAAAATAATGGAATGTTCAAGAAGCTGATAAACCTAGTAAAACTGTAAGTAACGTTTCCTTTAATTCAATATGGCATATGACACTATGAGTCATAATAGAACTATGATGTTATATCCTGTATTTCAGCATAAATCTGGACAATATGCCACACAATTTCAATATTGTATGTGTGTGGTCTGCAAAGTTCTTCTGAGAATTGTATTAGACCATTGCGTGGTTGCATGATGGAACATTATGGGACTGTCTATGGTTTCCCTCTGAGTATTATAGCTAGGCATCTGAGAGCTTGGCAGGGTATTAGCACCAGGATACTGAGTAAGCTACCCATCATTCCAGCTATGACATGCAATGTCCTGATGATCAATCTACTACGTATGTTGATATGTACAGGGTTATAGTGTACATCCAATGTAATAGCAGAACCATATTATACATTCTGCATGGAAATAACACTACATACACCTAATTCTCCCAGCGTCTATACAGTTCCATGGTTTACTCCATACAGTAAAATAATTGGGCATGTAAATACGTACCGATGTTTATTATGAGTTTATTCTTTTACATGCCAGTAGTCCTGTTTTTTTGGGAATTGTCAACAAACAATGCACATGAGCAAGAAACATAAGGATACAGCGGGTATGTAATTTGATTGATATACCCATCACTTCTCCCTACGACCTCATCCATTTGTGCAGTAGGTTTACCAACTCCATAGGCCCTGCAGTTGGGCCTTCTACATTCTAAACGGCAAGGTCAACAGCTACACTACTGCCACCTGGTGCCCATAGCTGGCTAATAGGACGTATACATACAGTTCACTGGCCCTGTACGTCAATGTCACAAACAGTAGAGAAGGGGGCATCCCCTACCTCCACTCTACACACCTCTTCTCCTCTCCGACTGAAAAATACAGCCCTACCCAGGGCCCAGCCCAGGGCTTACCTCCCTGTTTCCTAACTACTTTGGCTGTCCTAGCTGCCTGTCATTCAAGTCGATCTGTTGGCTCCTGTTTGTGTTTCTATGCTGGCACCCTTGGCCTGCTGGTCCAGAATGGTGTTGTGATACCTGGAATCACACATGCGCACCCGACGTTTCCGATGGTAGATAGACAACGTTCTGTGATGGGTGGGACTTCTTATTTTCAAATCAGAATAAATATCCGAGAATCGAACCATATGCTGGGAGTGTGTTTTGTAGAGGTAATAGTAGCATGTGTAAATACACTAAAATATGTGCAGAAAACAGGCTCAGTTTATCTTCTTTCTTTTTAAAACAGGGACTTAAGGAACAACCGAATAGAGATCATTGAGGATAGGACGTTTGAGGGAGCATCCAGAATTGAAGATTTGTAAGTATTACATTATACATCATGCTTTTAATTATACATTTGAACTGCATTTAGACAATATAGTGTCCAAACTATTTCGATCGTCAAACCGGAAATGGCTCCATGTAGTTCCGGTTTAAGTTGTCCTGTATGGAGGCTACAGGTCAAACAAAAACGAGTTCATGTCATGTGGCTATGGAGGCCAAGACAACAGGGGAACATTTCTCAGGGTCCCCCATGTTTTCCTTCAGCAATCCTACACACAACATAGAGAGGGGAAAGAAGAGAGACAAGTGACTCTCTTTCCAGAGTCAGGAGTCAGGCACGTCGCTAACTTGACTCCCCTTTGATAGTCAGCTGAACTCCCACGAGGGAGTCTCATATAGAGAGTCCATGCAGCGTTTCCTGGCCCTCCTCCAAGAGTGATCCAGGAAAGGCTGGATTGTACCTCAGAGTTCTGCTCACTCTTGAAGGACTGTCAATGAACTCTCTTTCTTTTCACTGTGCAGTACACCTGTCTGCTAGTCCCAGGGCTAGTTTTCGTGTACAATGGAGACTGTGTAAAAGACAGTGTTAATCCTCATATAGAAATACATGTATGGCCCCTTTTAGCCTATATATTTGTCGATTCTGAGTCAGTTTTTGATTTGTTAATCAGAAACTTAATTTCATAAACTTTAATCTTTCCAATGATTGCTTGATCTAATTACAATCCCTGCTTTGCTTTAATCGTACATAAGTGCATATAGGCCGACTAACGATAAACCTAAATAAATATGATATTGTGATCATAAAGTATTAAATTTCTTGAGAGTTACAAACTACTCTTCTGATCAATTGTAATATATAAAGAATATGCCAACCCCACTTGTCTCTTCTTTATGAAACTAACTTAAATCTTTTGTAACATACAACTTTCAAATCTATTCTCTTCTTTGTCAATATTGTGCTTTGCATCATGTAATATTATGTTTAAAAAAATCAAGCTTCCCCAAATGCCTGTACCTCGTACAAATAGCTTGGACCCCTTCTAAGGCGGGATTTTCACTTTCAGGCAACTAACAGAAAACCTGCTTAATTCCCTCAATCCTGAGATGTTTGTGGGCCTCTCTTCTCTCAAGACGCTGTAAGTACATTGGCCTTTATTCTAATTTCCCAATAGACCAGTCTATATGGAATTGGGGAAACATGCAGACAGTCGTTCTATATATTATTCCCTTGTAAATAGTGTACAGTCTATACATATATGTATGGCCTGCGTATACAGCCCCATAATAATGCATTGCTGAAAATAGCTTTTAGTACAATGTATTGTCTCCATCATAATGTCTGATAAAGTGCTTCTTTCTTCGGAAAATTCTGTGCTATATCCGTTATGTTATCATGACACAGTGTGTCCATATCCACACCTAGACTATACAGTTGTAGATGTATATTATATTCATAGTCTTGTATATATATTGAATGAATCGTACAGGTAGGTCTGTCCCTGTGCAACCCCTTAATTCCTTCTACAGTACAGTGTCTATAATCAGCCTAATCCTCCTCTGCAGTGGTGATGGGTTCAACTTGCATTGATTAAATTGGAAATGTGACTCACCTGTCTTAATTATGGCGATATCCATCAACGGCATCAAGACAGTAATGTAATCAATGATATCTGCCGTCTACTATCTGCCAAAAGTAACATCATTATTGTAGACAATATAAACCCGTGACCCCCACCCCCACCCCCATCAGCCTCAAGATACTTAGTAGCCGGAACCTCATAAGTGTATTCGGGAGATCGGCAATGTCCGGCGGTAGTCAATGACCTTCCTGCCCCACCCCAGCCCAGCCCGTGACCTCTAGAGAGACAAGGACATCGACGTTTGGCCCGGTTGCCACTTGTCGCCCGATATGAGCTCGTTGACTGGCGTCTTGTCAACTTCCGGTTATCCCCTTGTCACTTCCGGTTTAGACCGGATATATATGGCTAGGAAGAGGTATTCTGGGATCGTATCAAAATTTGTATGATGTGTCTCTGTTGGGTGTGGGGCGTTGTTAAGAGTGGGTGTCGATCTGGGATCAATCTGCTGTTGTTTCCTATAGCTTGTGTGCTATGTGAGGGAGGTGTATTTTCTTTCCCAGAACCACAATGTAATTGTGCATATCAATGACTGAGTTCAGACATGTAGGGGAACCTGAATATGGGTATCTACCATGTTTGATGGAGATCAAAGATGAAAGGTATACAAGCAGGTAATTAATATGTTGTGGCTAATTTTCCGTTGAGCTTTTCTTTAATTGAGCCACTCACAGAGCAGTCCTATGGGGACCATAGGTAATCAAAGCTAAACGGACCAAGGTGTGAAACCAATATTTTCCCTCACTGTTACACTCACACACACCTCCCCATCACGCCATCTGTAAGTGTGGCAGTCCCAGTTCTGAACAGTCCCACCTCAACATTGGTGATGATTGGTAAACATTGTCAGCGTCAGTCGTTAGGTGTCGCTTCGATCACCTGCCAAATTGATGCAGCGCTGGCCCACGGCCTCTTGGGAAAGGAACCCTTGCCAGCTTCCCAGTGAGCCTCCATACTCACTTACAGACCATCCACCAATCCTTGCTGCTGCATGCAAGGCCATGCAGTGACCTATTCAGACAGCTCAAATTGTGTCATTTTCTGGCAATAGTTTCTTAGCACCAGTCATGGTAAACGATAGGCCCCACACATCTGAACTATGGACAATTAATGTTCGAGGGTCACATAATATTATGACATTCCCTTTACGTACCATTGCCATTACCCTTTATCGTTATTATGTAGTGCATGCAGCCCTTGCAAGTAGGCTATAATTTATCAAAACGAGAAAGTGTATATTGCATTAAAGCACTCTGCAGTACTTGAAGGGTTAATACCATAGTGCACAGACAATAGCAGACAGACTTTACCTCTTGATTCACGATGGCCAGCCTCGTTTCCTATTCCCGCCTTATTGCGCCTGTGCACTCTGAGAAAATGGGCAATTCCGGTAGGGGGCATCAAACCCGGGCGATATTAGGGGAGGCAAAGTGACCAACAGGTTATCTCCCGCTTCTGGGGTGCAATAAACACCACATCCGGCGACGTCCGGAAGTGAGGGAAGTGATCGAACGAGGCTTTCTTTATGACCACTGGCTGGGGTACATCGTTTCAAGACCATGTTTCTTGTTTGTACCTCCATCGCGAATTCATCTTTATTTCCCTGTAGAAGATTGACTTGGGATGTGCCTGGGTCATCCTTCAATTTGTGAAGGACATAGAGCACTGGGCACCATTGTCGCATTTAGTTTTGGCATTCCCACCAGGGAGTCATTGCCTTAGATGTTGGAAAGAGTGCGTACTGTATGTGCATCATATGGAACTCTATAATTATGGCAATGGTCTTTTCCCCACACATGTGCATTGTGGTGTGAAAAAAGCAGTATAGGCACAGACAAATGAATTATCAAGCGCAGATTAAGCCCTGCATATTTCTCTGCAGCGCTTATTAGGGGCCGCCTTTGTGAGCTATGCCTACTGGGATATTAAGATTCCACAAACCTTGTATCCACGTGATATGCCTGATGAACATGATGAAACATCTTAGGCCTACATCTAATCGATCCCTTAAAGAAAACGTGGAGGTTTCTTACCTCAAACATTTATGACGGTACATATCGCTAGCTACTGCTCTTTTGGCTTTACCTATATCACATTGCCATAAACTGCTCATATTGCAAAAATCATCAGGTTCCACCAGGGCAGTATATAGCTGATAGATGATATCACCCTGTCCATAATCGTGACTGTGAATATTGGGAAACTGGACCTCAATCTATCTTTGTTATATTGTTGTTGTATTTTTGTTGGCAGAATGTTGCGGACCAACAAGATCAGCTGTATCAGGAACACCACCTTCACCGACCTGACATCCATGCGGCTCCTGTAAGTACACACGTGGCACACACTGCATGAATGTTGGCATTTAAGTAAACCGTGCACTGCTTTAAATCATACGTTAAGCTAATTCCAGTAAATGCCACTTAAAGCCGTTCAGATGTCAATTTGACATTTACATACGATGTACTCAACTTAAAGGCACTAACGGAGTGACTTTAAGCAATAAGGAGTTTGATTAAATGCCAACGTTCATGCAGTACAGACAGTTGATATACTGTTATTTCAAATCATGGACATAACATCTAGGGGCTTACTTAATTACACCACTTAATTACAAGATGTAGAGAATGGTACTAAATATGACTACCCCAATCCTTTGATATAGGCCTTAATAATGACCATTGATTGAACATACCTTAATAAAGGGGTGATACCATGCTTTGCTGCTGTATATTCCAAGCATTGGCTGGATTGCATACTAGTATATGGTTTCAGATGGGTATAACCTACTTCAATTATGCTGTGACAGTATGTGTCTCTTTCCTTCAGATCTCTCTATGACAACCAGATTCGCTGCGTCCAGCCTGGCTCATTTGAGAGACTTCAGTATCTGTCAACACTGTGAGTGATATTACTGTATAATTGCTGCTGATTAAAGAAAGTATTAGCTGTGGGTAGAGAGATAATCCGGGCTAGGGACGTTTGAAGAGCGGACCCAAATCATCCTGGTGTATCATCTAAGGCAACCATTTCGCTAGAGCAAAATCTATTTTCTGTTTCTGCATCCTAATTAGCCTGTGTGTTTGTAAAACGATTTAAACTAAACAGTTCAATAATATACAATATATACAAGTATTTTTGTAATTCTAACAAAACACGTCTGAATATCATTGTGTTTTTTTAATCATTATTTCAGTCTATAAATGATACGATTTTTGTTGATAAACTGCAAATCAAACATTATTAATCACATCCCCATGCCTCTGATGACAGGAATCTGCTGTCAAACCCCTTCAACTGTAATTGTCACCTGACCTGGTTGTCTGAGTGGCTCAAGAAGAAGAACATTGTGACAGGCAACCCCCGCTGTGATGCTCCTGAGCAGATGAAGGACATGCCCATACGTGACCTCAAGTCTACAGACTTCAAATGTGAAGGTATGCTTACAGTGTACTAATGTGTAAATACTAGGCTGTGTTAATCATCAGCTATATATGTCTAATACGAATCATAATTATCATGTGCTGGCATGAAATAATAGAATAGTGAAACGTCATTAAGATTGTCACGTACTGAGTAAGTAATGACCTTTCACTACAGTAAATGGCAAAGCCATGATGTGTATGTAAATGCTCTAGTGGTCTGTTAAATCTATCTTTAGCGGGGTGCTGATTAATTACATTTAGATTTCAGGGCCTTTGTCATAGACCGGTTTATGTTGCATCAATCTATCTCTCTATCCCTGGCGTTTATTGAAGAAAACCAAGAACTGAAGCAGTCCAGTACGGGGGCCCTGGATAGGAAGGTTGGGGGGGGGGGGGGGTATCCATGTCCCCTGTCAATTTTGAGAAATGTCCATGTCCCCTTGTCAGTTTAATTTTCACGAAGCCACAAAAATTCCTTCAGGAATAATAATTAACTTCAACTTGTATCAACATATTTGAAGTAAAAGAACAGCAGATTCAGGTCGTACAATGCCATATCGCAGTACTGCAAGCATGGGTCCGCTATTGGACATGCATTATTGGTAACCAGAGGGTTAAAGCATTAAGTGACCAATCAATCACCAAGCACATGGGTTTCCCCTCGTGGTTTGTGACAAGCCGTATGGACTGAATGCCTCAGTGTGGAGAGTGTAACAATAATGTTCACGTGAGACCACGCGAGAAGGTGATCGGGACCTTGAATTAGGGTATGTGGTTATTGGGTTTGTATAATGGGTTTCCAGAGAAGACTGACAGTTGTTGTGGGTTTATAGGGAAATAGGAGTGGCAGTTCTGTGGCCTGAAAGCTACATGGTCAGACAAATAAACAGTGTTATTAATAGAATTTGCAGTTATGGACACCCCTGTAATTGAACTTTTTAACTCTCCCTTTTTTTGCTGGTCATTATTATCTATAAAATAAAAGTGAAAGAATCTATAGACAAAACAATGAAATGAATGTATACATTGTCAGACAATGTACTGAGGTATGGCATACAATGTGTTATTACTTGTGTATATGAAATTATTAGAAAACAAAACAGTATTTTAGACTAATATTCTCTCGAACAATATGATATTGTATTCCATCACTTTACAACCAATAATGCTGTCGATGTTTCAATTTTTCTTTCTTAAACTATACGGGACTAGCGCATTAGGCTATGGGGGCCGCCATCTTGGCTCAGAGAAATGCATTGTGGTTAGACCCCCGACTCCAGCGCAGTGCATCATGGGAGAATTTCTTATCAGCGCCTTTGTTCTAGGTGTGAGGAGAGGGGATTAGCCTGATATGGAGATGAGGTTTAGCCCGCGACTACCTGAAGTACCAGGATGCGCTAGTCCCGTATAGTATTATCACATACCACCATATTTCTGTAATTTCCATGAAATAATCTTACATCTGTATTGTTTCTCATTTCAAGTTGTGTCGGCGGCTACAAATGAAGTTGGCTGTCACCCCAGTATGCCCGTATGCTGTGGCCCCGAAGGAATGGGTGAGTTTGTCCACAAGGAATACTTCAACATATCCCCTTTAATCATCTCCTAATCAGTTAAACCTTTATTAACCTTGGGTCATCAGAGCATGGAATGTATTTCATCCTCCCCTGATATTAGAGAATGTGGCTGGACCGCTATCTATCAATATCAACTAATTTACCCTTAAGACTTTGAATTAAATTTGTATTAAAGGCTTTTTACTTGCAAAGGGATGATGCCCCTTCAAAGTATTTTGAATGCAGACTGTTAATAGGGGAATTAATGTTACACAATAGGCTCCTGATTGCTTCTAATTATCATTCTGGTTCTTCTTTTTTCACCATCCCTATAAACCAAGACTGGGCTTGTATGCCTCCTCAAAAACAAGAACCCGCCTGTATCGAAAATGCTGATGGTTTGTGGAATTAACATTCGGTATCACTAGTGTAGATCCCTTGCAGACCTATCTCCTGTACTATGAGTTACCCCCTAGACTATCCTCCTTTAATTCTTATATCTTTGGTACATGTGTGTGACATCTGTCCTTGTGAATGAGTCAGTTAGTGTATATGCCATTGGAGTCACTATAATGTTATGTATTCCATTGTGTCTGTCATTTATTTTTGAACTATTACATATAGGTAGCAAACGATATAACTATGTCAATGTAAAAGTAATGTATGTTACTTAGGTCTCGTGGAAGTGAATATCAGTATTTTGTTTAACCATGTCAGCCCTTGATGTAGAAATTGTTTCTGCATGGGGACCTAGACCATGTTTTTCTTTTTGCTAGCTGTTTTAGTCTTCCCATTAATAATACTTGCTCCTCGATTTTATTCTGTATTATTAGTATGTTTGTGATCATTTATCGTCTTTTACCTCATTCATACTACATTTGTATTTAGTACGTTCTATGACCATCTCGCCGTATCCGTATTACTATTTTGGGATGTATAAAGTATAAATGACAAGTGCATCGTATCGATTGCAGTGAAGGCAGTTTTGTACATATTAGCTTAGTTTGAATTAAAAAAGTAAAGCAACAGTTTAATCATACTAATAGCCCATTACCATCGCGGTGTGAAATATACTGTGCAAGTCATACATGATATGAAATATGAGCTTTCGAGAACAATATTTCAATCCCCTCATTGCTGACCAACATATACCCCCAACGTCCATTAAAAGCTGAAGAGGCGGTTTATTAACGAACGACATAAAACATCTTAGTATATGCCCATAAAAACAGCCAGTCATAATATGGATAGTAAAATGGAAACATTCTCTGATTTAGGTGAGGAGAATAGCTGTGATCCCAGGGCTTACTGCCCCCCTAAGTGCACGTGTACCGGAACCACAGTCCGCTGCTCCAATCAGAAGATGACGGAGATTCCGCCCGACATCCCCCTGGACACCACCGAGCTGTACCTGGACAGTAATGACATCGCCAACCTCTCACCCACACTGCGCAGACTCACCAAACTCACCCGCATGTAAGTAGCATGATTATAGAGGAAGAAAATGGTATCCATGGATCAGTGTTAAAGTGCTATTTTATAAAGGGCAATAGTTGTGTAGCTTCCTCTTTTTTTTCTGCCCCACCCCCTTCCTTTATGCAAGACATCTTTAGTCGGGTAATTAGGCAATGAAAGCGCACACAGAGTCTAGATTAGTTAGTTAGACAAGTCATCTATAAATCATGGCCTCAGCCATCTTTTATAGGTCTAAAATATGTCTGCCTTCAGCAGCGTGCACACTCAGAAAAGTCAGCGTCATTGTCGCTCTCACCTTGAAGTCAAGCACTGTGGACCGATAGCCTTACGACATAATTGATCTATTGAGCATTGCCACTTTATAATTCCATTACATTGATTGACTGTTTTGCGTTTCTTGCAGGGATCTGAGCAACAACAAGATTGTTTCCCTGCCAGACTATGCCTTCGCCAACTTGAGCGAATTATCCACATTGTAAGTAACATGGGGTTATCTACACTTTTTTGAGATTTGAATTACATTTGCATATATGTCAGCTACATGAAAGACTTACTTTCTGTAACTCGATCGTTTCTAAATCTCTGTTTTCTCTTTTTAGGATTCTCAGTTTCAACAAGTTGCAGTGCATCCAGCCCAACACATTTGCGGGCCTCAAAGAACTGCGAGTCTTGTGAGTATTGCATTACTTAATTGCTTTACTTCAATTTGGAATTATGGAGTGTCGGATGGGAGTGTAGTAGCAATAAAATAAAAAGTTCCATTATAATTGGTTGTTTTTTCTCACGTTTTCAGATCACTCCATGGAAATGACTTGTCTTCAGTTCCATATGGAGCATTTAACGACCTTGTTATCCTCTCCCACATGTAAGTATACCAGTAACCTCCAGTCTGTAATGTGATACCATTGAAAAGGCAACCTCGTGTTAAATTGTAGGTGTATAATTATGACAAAAATAATTTCTAAGTCAAATACCACTCAAATATCTGATGATAAATGTGATATTGTAGCAACGATATTATAGATCCATGTTTACTGGAAGTATGTCATTGTTTCTCGTCGTTTTTACACAGTGCCTTAGGAGACAATCCACTATACTGTGACTGTAACCTGAAATGGCTGTCGGACTGGATTAAACAAGACTTTAAAGAGCCCGGTATAGCTAAGTGCGCCGGGCCACCAGCAATGGCCTCCCATCTGGTCCTCACAACGCCGTCCACCAACTTCCAGTGCTTTGGTGAGCAACTCATTATGTTATTACTTTTGCTAACAACTACTTGGCGCTGGGCTTCAAAACGACAGATGTGCGCGCACCTTAAGGGGTTCATGGATTGTGTTTATGCTCCAACCGTATCCTTACTGATTCAGCAGTTTGCAAACGGTTTTAAGATGATTGGGAAACGCTGCGATAACGTGCATGTAAACCTTAATTGAATGTGAGATGCATTAATGATTCAACATTGATGAACTTTAGGATGCGTCTGAATGGGTTTTTACCCATCAAGTCAAGTGTTCCCTTTTAAACAGAAAAAGTACGCAACATCTAAACTGTTTATTTTCAATTAACACATCATTCATTACAAAATCAATTTAATATAAATTACACAAATATCCAACCATTGCCTTACAGAAAATGGTGACCCGACGATCCTGTCTAAGTGTAACATATGCTACACCTTCCCCTGCCAAAATGGCGGCTCCTGTCAGTTGACTGGCTTCAAGGAGTATACCTGTAACTGTGCCCCCGGCTTCCATGGCGACCACTGCGAGTTTGAGATTGACGCCTGCTTTGGAGGTCCCTGCGACAACGGTGGAACCTGCAAGGTGGTCGACAACTATGGCCGCTTCAGGTATGCATAGACTGTTTTTCTCGTTTATAAATTATATCAGAGATATTCTTTGCTGTCTTAGCCCATGATGCATTAATGCAGCTCTGTCTGACGAGTAACTTGCCATTGCTGCATTCAAGCATCGTGCCGACGCTATGGGGTTGATACACTCCAGAAGGGTTGGCATGATACATGAATGTAGCCCTGGTAAGTTGTTGCATCCATACATCATGACGACAAAGGACACAGCACAGTAAACACTATACGCGGCGGCCCTTAAAGGTTTAATTAAGGGATCATCTTTGGCTTTGCATCTTTAATTGCAAGGACTTGTCTGATGATATAGTGACTTTTGGAAGAGGGCCCCAAATCAGTGACATCCCATGTGAATGTTTATAACCGCATATTTAGCCATTGTCACAAACAGAAGATTATCATATGTCGTTATCAAGGTATACCACATAAAGTATACACACATTATTATGCTCATGAGTCACTCCCTATGGCATACATTAACCCTCCGTGTACCTCCATCATTTCCTCCAGCTGCGAGTGCCCTGCCGGCTTTGAGGGTGACCGCTGCGAGACAAATATTGACGACTGCATCGAGCACCAGTGCCAGAACAATGCCACATGTAACGACCTGGTCGAGTCCTACTCCTGTTTGTGTATACAGGGCTACACAGGTAAGACATAATAATACCCAGCTAACGAAGAAACGTTATTTTACGTCAAAATAACGTTTTAAAACTTTATAACGTTATGTATAACGTTATAAAATATAGTATAACGTTTTTTGTTTGTTGGGTACTCCTCTCCCTCCAGCATGATGCCTCAAGGCATGATGCACCAATGTCAATCGCACTTTCAGAGTGTATCAACCTGAATATTTAAGAGGGTTGCCATGATGCTTGAATGCAGCACTGGCGAGTTACTCAACAGGATGTATGAATGCATCATGACAAGAAAAAGACGTAATATAATAAAGCGTTACATTGTATATGCTGCCCTTGAATGCATGGTTAGGCCACTCAAAAAAAAAAAGTTGTTTCTCATCACCGCGCGCATCATGAAAATCGTGATTTGGGGAAAACTTTTTTTTTTTTTTTTAGATTTTTTTAATGAAAAATCCATCAAATATTGACAAATATTGGCATATTTGGTATCAAATTAAAGCTTAGACTCTCAGTGATGCAGTTAGCTAGGAATAACCGGCATTATAATAACTTTTGCGGATCAACATACTCTTAACTACTAAAATGTGAAAATTGTGCGTGAAAAGTCTCAATTTCCCTATATATTTTAGGCCCCAGTAAAAAAAAAATAAAAAATTAAATAAAAAACGCCCTCGTCATATTTCTCACTGCCGGGTGATGAGAAACAACTTTTTTTTTTGAGTGGCCTTAACGGATGACAATACTTTAAAGGGAACTTTCAACATTGATCACATTTGACTATCGCTCGGTAGAGAAGTTGGATGCACTCCCCAATCGACACCAATGTATACAGTTTTGAATCCCAAAGCTACGCCAAACCGCGATAAAGAGTTGTTTTATTCGTCAAATTATCAAGTCTAGCATTGTCAGTGCTAGGAATGTTTCCAATCATAACTAGGGCGATCACTCCAACCATCAACCCGTCAGTATTAGTCCTTTTTCAAAATATCGATCTGAATCCCCGATTAATACCCGGCTTCACACATCTATCATTAAGTACACAAAGCAGCGCCATAGTGGCCATGCGCATTTCAATCATGACTCTATAACCCTTTGACACCCTTTTTTGTTATTATTACCCATACTCAGTGACTGTGTAAATAATTGTGTTAATTCTTTTTCCCTTTCTCCTTCCAGGTGCTTACTGTGAAAAGAAGATCAATTTCTGCACAGAATACAACCCATGTGTCAATGGCGCCAGGTGCATTGACCAGGAATGGGACTACAGGTATTACAAGTGAGACTATCTTTGACCATATGTTCAGTAGTAGAACTCTCTAGGATCTAAGAGAATGAAGAGTCTACTCACACCCTCCTCCAATAGGAACTCTCCTGCTCCTCTGTACTTAATAACCGCCTGGATAGCTCTGCTATAGTGATAAGTTATATGTAAGGTTTATTATAGTGTGCCTCATAAAGAGCCACTCCCAGGTATGTATTGGTATCAATTAGAAGGGATATGTCTATGGAGTGCATGCACCAAATATAATAATAATACTCCAGGACAATACGGACAATATGATTGACGCTATTCAGAGAAAATCTGCCAAGGACTTCTCCTGCAGTTGTATTGAGCACTTTTCCCAATGGCCCCCATATTATATGCAAATCTTAACTGTGGAACTGGTATCCAGTTGATATTATATATTAACATAATTATCTAAATGCCCTATGGCTGATGATAATTAATGCATGATTGGAAACTAGACCTGATAGATTGATTTACTCGCCCTGCCTCCGTACTCTGTCAAGTAGGTTTATGACCATAGATTTAGAAACTGCTCGTCATAATAATTAGTCAAGGTATACCTATAATGTTACGCAGCATTTAAAGTTATTCAGGTTATGTCCATGATTCATGTTACAATAGTGGAGTGCAAATACTAGTAGTTAGAAATACTTCAGTAGTTAGAGCTCAGACCGTTAAGTTCTTAAGCATGATTAGTTAAATGAACAGTATCATTATCATACAATCATTTATATATATATATGTAACTTGTAAGGAATTTACAATCTTTCATAATAATTATTATCATAAATACAAATTCAATTCCTGAAGTCCTACACTGAAATGTAATTCAAATTTTACCCATTCTCCTCCCTCTATAGATGCGAGTGCCCTACTGGTTACTCCGGCAAGAACTGCTCAGTGAACATCAACGACTGCGAGTCGCACATCTGCCAGAATGGAGCCACGTGCGAGGACGGCCTCAACTCGTACCGCTGCCTGTGCCCACGTGGCTACTCGGGCCCCTTCTGTGAGATAGCCCCCATAGCACCCATGTACTACCCGCACACCTCCGTCTGTCAGGAACACGACTGTAAGAACGGGGGGATCTGCTTCCAACCTCCTGGGTCCGCAGAGTATGTGTGCAAATGTGCTCCAGGTACGCCTCAGCCCTCTCCTTCCTGCTTCTAGCTTCATACCTGGATTTATCGACTTCTCTGGCTATAATTATATTTCTATTTTATGTATATATTTGTGATTGTATTATTGGTAAAGGATGGACCTTTTATGTGGAATTAATTAAGTTAACCAAAAGCCAAAGATCAGTAACTTGAGCTTTAGACTATAATACTAATGTGTGCTTTTATGGTGTTCTCATGGGATCGTAAACAGAGTTTATAATAATCGAATTATGTTATACAACAGATTTCTTTTCAAAGAAGACCAGTTTTTAGAGGGATTTATGCCGCTATAGTATAGCTACTAAAATTGTAAATTATTTGCAGAGAAGTATATTTGAGAGATGTTTTTCTAAGTCAGTAAAATGTTTCAGGTGGTGAGGATCTTAAGTCTCTTACATTATACTACAGTCAGGTAGAATGATTGTTGTTCTATTATGCGCTGGACGTTTGCTAGTATACACAGGTATAACGCTGAGCACTGTCAAGTAGATGTGTCGTCAGTTATACAGTTTGTATATGGTACATGCTTCAACAGTAAGTGTGTCTTTTGTGCAGTCAAAGAGGGAGGCTCATGCAGATACCAAGGGTGTTAGGCTGCTATATATTTCTCCCCTGTTATATCAGAAGAAAGGACAGTCAATTACATGAAAGGATTTCGACGATATACTTGTTGCCATGCCCCCTTATCTATTCAGACGTTTCCACACAGAGAATTTGAAGTGTGCATGTGAAGGGTGATCTGGAAAACCATGGCTGCTGAGAGCTGTTGCTTGATTTTTGAATATTTGAGCATGAAATTTTCTTTAGTTTATGAGATTGGACACATGCAGATCCTTTTCATACAACACGCAAAATTCCCCACAAAAGCTATATGGGATAAAAAGTTGTATTGAAGCATGATGGTACACTATTTTATCTGATTTTGCTTGGTCATGCCCTCCCATCCCATGAAAGCCATTTTCTTTTCAATTCTTGAGATTTACCTATTTACCAATGATCCAATCATTATAGGCATTACTACACCGGCAGACAAAGTACTGAAATAAACTTACAGTAGCAGTTTAACAACGATTTCCTCACCTATTCTAACCTATGAATTAATATTAAACTCCTCATTTGATACTAGTGGTTTAACCTTTGTTTGAAAGCAGGTTACATGAATAGAAATATGTTCTTGGGGGCACATTCTCACTGATTTAGGCATATCAATCAAAAAGCTCATCAAGGGTGTATTTGGGTTATTTTAGGTATCCTAGACAATTTAATATAGAGTAGGATTATCTTCGTCAGATGATGTCCACACTTAAAACTAACAAAGGAAAATGTACTGGAATTAACATATTCACCTAAACAATCTGCTTATTTCACTTGACACAGGGTTTGATGGTAAGAAGTGTGAGAAGCTGACCTCCATCAGTTTCCAGGAGAGTGACTCCTACATCCGCCTACCGTCCCTGGAGATGCACCCGCTGGCTAATGTCACCATCATCCTGGCCACGCGGGCCAAGGAGGGAATCATCCTCTACATGGGCTATGACCAGCACGCTGCAGTCGAGGTAAATCTGAGGAAAATAGCCGCCATCTTTCTCTCTATTTCCCCTCAGCAGTCAATGACAGTAATGATAGTGACTCCTCTACCCATTAAGTATACGGTACTATATTTGTGAAGTTGAGTTATCACCCTGCCTTCAGGAACTCAGGCGGAGGTAGTTTTTCCCCCTCCCTCAATGTCTACAATAGTGACTTGGCAAAATAAAGGCCCTTTGAATAAATTACCGGCTTTTGGTGAAGCACAATGGGGCTAATGATTATAAGGTTATTAGACACAGCACGTGTTGTGAATGGCAGTCTTACTTCCCAGCCAATGTTGACATGTGCCTATATAATATAAATATGTATAAACTTATTTTCTTCAGGTCTTCCGTGGTCGCTTGCGGGTCTCCTTTGACATTGGGAACTACCCCGTGTCCACCATGTTTAGTTATGGTAAGGTCAACGATGGAAATTTCCACACTGTGGAGTTCCTCATCGTTGGAAAGAATTTTACCATGCGAGTGGACAATGGGGATTCTCAGTTCATCATCAATGAAGGAGACAGGGACAGATTGTCCTTGGACGACCCACTCTACCTTGGAGGGGTGCCCGCTGACATTAAGGACTCTGCCATCAAGAAGTGGCACATCAGACATGCCAACAGCTTTGGAGGTAAGCAATAATCATGAGACAGCAATATCCCCAAAAAGGTTGATGGAGTTAATACCCTCTATGTCTGTGTATGCTATGCCAGTTTTCCCTCTAAGAAGTACATCTGAAAGGCTAGGTGAGGGTGGACGATGTGTTGTGCCTCCGCTACTACACGCAGATCTGCTTGTACATCTGAAAGGCAATTGCAAATGTTGCAATTCTCTACATATAACAGTCAATGATGACCAGTTCTGGTATTTTAAACCCTATCCCCTCTCTTTACATCTTGATAATGCAATAAACACTCTCTTTATAATTAACATGTGTAACAATCTCTGACATTCTTGTGCTGGTATCCTTACAGGATGCTTCCAGAAGGTGTTCATCAATGGCAGGATGGTGGACTTCACATCCACCTTCAACAGTCAGTACAAGATCACCCCAGGCTGCCCCAGCTGGGAGGAGGCTAACCCCTGTGAGGCACACATGTGCAAGTTTGGCAAGTGTAAGGCACTCAAGGGCATGAGCTACAAGTGTGACTGTCAGCGTGGTTACTCTGGACCGATGTGCGATATCCGTAAGTAGCCAATGCTATTTAAGACCATATCGAATGACATTGTTAAAATATGATTGATAAGTTGTTTCTTTGTATAATACAACCAACATGTACAAGTTCCTGATTGCTACTTCATGTGTGAAGGTAGAAAGGCAAGTACTGGAGCCATTGGAATCTGCATAATATTATCATGTTAAGCTTGCCTCATGAAGAAACACACAAAGGATATGGTGGAAGAGATTCATTCTGACATGAGTGCTTTACTGAGGCAACTGTACAAATCTTGTATATATCACATATCCCAATTCTTCTGGAAATGTTTAGGTTTTGTTATCTCTATTTTGCTTCTCAGCTGCTTTGGGCTCTTCCCTCACCTACCTAAAACTGTGGTGTACACTCTCTGTGTTTTAACCTGAAAGCTTGCTATGATTCTTATTGTATGCTGACTCATCTCACAAAGTATGCTTTAGCTGATCTGTACTGCTTTGGTTAGTCACAAACTCAAATTGAAATTAAATAGATCAGTTCTACATACAAACAATAGAAATGCCCTTTAAGCTCAACATTAAATAGAATGCAAATACTCCTCATGTTCAATCAGGACAATGGTTTGTCTAAGCACAGTAGGAGCTACAGTGAATTCCACACCAATCATTGCTTGCTATACTTTTTAATCAGTAATGCAGTTTATTGGGTCACTCAAAGAATTACTATCAGTCTTTCTGCAAAACTTTCTTTGGCTTACATTTAGTGTATGATAAATTATCATACAAATGTGTCTTTAGTCTACAATCAAGCTAAACTGATATGCATGCCAATATCCTGATATAGAGCTTCTAATGAAGTCATTAAAATAACAGATGTCCTTTTTTGCATTTATTTCCAGAGATTGATTTGACCATAAACATTTATATTTGCCCTGGTGGCTTCAATATATCAAATTAATGATGCACCTTTATGCTAGAAGCGGTAAAAGGGTAGACCCAAGGACATTAAATTTGAGATTGGTATCCACATACAATTGTGATGTGATAAGCTATGTGAGACTTAATTATAGTGATTTCTGGTTTATCCACAGCCCCAAATGGGGTGATGCCTTGTTCCAAAAAAGTCAGCAAGCAGTTTGTTCCAAAAAAGTCAGCAGGCGGTTTATTCCAAAAATAATCGCAACGTCTGTACAGGTTATAGATTTATGAATTCAACATTCTATCAAAGCTAGAAAGATGTGTCCCTGATACTGGAGAATTTCAAATATATGAGGTTTCTATGACAGCAAAAGAGGCAGTATTCAGCAATCACCTTAGAAGTGTATTTATTGGGAGTCAATATACTGCTGAGCAAACCAAAACACCCCTTTATCCACAATCCTCTTACCTCGACTCCTTAAAGCTGTTACTCCCAAAGCCTCTAGCTGTTACCCAGACATCTTTCTGTCTCTTTCCCCTCAGCGGTCCACGACAGTAACGCCCGGCTGGCTAGTGACTCCTCTACCCGTCAAGTAGAGCAACCCTCTACCCGTCATGTAGAGCAACCTCCCTCCGGGAACTCTGGGAAGTCGCGGAGGCAGCGTCTTGACAACCCTACCCCCGGTATGTTTCCTGTGGTGACAGGACAGATCTATAGCCTTCTAAAGAATTAGTCGTCGAGACATTCTGCAATCAGACAACTGGCTGGCAGAACAGTGCTGCTGGACAGACAGACATCATTGTGTATGACTATTGGACTGGAAAACCTTCCTTACATTTCAAAATAATTGAAAAGAGTTCATACGATTGGTTCCATATGTGACTGTATTACTAAATACATTCCAGCTATAAAAAATCATACACTTAGATGACTGCAGCCTGTGTCTTTGAGCCATTTGTCTAGAGAGTTACAGATCTAATGGGCAACTTGTCCAGGTGGCTTTTTGACCATAGCCTTCTCCTCTTGAAGGTCTATTGGACCCAGTACTCTTACAAGGCATGCATCATGTACCCTTCTCAACCAGACCATTTACAGTATACCTACACCTCTTCATTTATTTCCTTCACCTCAGGCTTGAAAAACATTTGAAATTCATTGAACACCTGTTTCCTGTGTTTATTCCTGACTATAGATTATTTGATAGGTACAAATATTAGTCCAAAACCTATATAAGTATTAAATCAGTAAGCATAAATTTAAAAATGTTCAAAAATCATAATGGTTCACATGAATAAAAGAGGAAAAATCTGTCTAGGAAAAAGGGGGTCAACTTCTAAAATAAATGTCAAAGACTTTGTTGTAATTTCTGTTTTATGTTGATGTCCTCCATACAAAGAAAATGTAGTTTTGTAGAAGTAGCCTAACATGTTAATGTTTCTTTCCAGCTCTAACGTCCTTCCACTGCAGATCACTTAATTCTTAACCAAAAGAAAATATAACCTCTCACCCCTCACATTTTTTTAGCATTTTAGTGTGAAAGAAAAGTAATTCAGTGTCCTTGTAACTAATAACCTTTACATAAGAAATTGTCTGAAAGTTGCTAGTCATCAATAACTGCTGAAATATCTTTGATGATTCCAGCCTTAATTTTGTAGATATGATACGTGAATATTTTGTTATTTTTATTTGGTCTCAAAGACTATTCATCTGTTTTAGTAACAACAACGTGAGAGGTGCTTCATTCCCTGCCACAAAGTAATAACAGAAATGTCTTGTTTGAACCTTTAACTGTGAGACACTGCTATTACATTCAAACTAAATGGGTTTGACCCGATTACAATTCCATTTCATCATGAGTAACTGACTTCTATATTTCTTATTTTGCAGCCCCAACCTGCCATGCAATTGAGTACAGACAGGTTTACGTTGACCCCAAGACAGGATGTCGATCAAGACACAAAGTGAAGCACAGGCGTTGTGAGGGCCAGTGCGGAGGCTACTGCTGTGTGGCCAAGAAAATCAAATCGCGCAAGGTTCGAATTCACTGCGAAGATGGCACTATGTTCGTCAAGGACATGCCAGTCATCCGCAAGTGTGGCTGCAAGCGGTGTTAGGAACACCAAGCTGAGCGAGCAGCTGCGATATGCCATCTGGAGATTGTGCACTCCATGACCAAGATAATTCTCTCATATAGATGATGGTTTGGTCAATGGATCAGGAGTTTGGAATGGACCCCATATCTCCTATGACATTTACATGTATAGTGTTTGTTCAAGCCTGTTAGTTTGGCTGACAAAGCTTTCAGGGAACATGTATTGAGAACATGAAGCCAAAAGGTAAACAACAAGAATCAAGACACTGGTTGAATTTTCTAAGGACTGTGCACATAGACAAAATTGTTCAGAAATGACAGTGCAAGTGTGCATGCCTGCTTCAGCAGAGCGACCATCGACAGGATCTTTCCTACAAGGATCACATCGAATAGCCTGCTACTCTGATGAGATTGTCCCAAAACTCTTTTTTTCTTTCATGAATAACTGTTTTGATGTACTGCCACTATGGTCCCAAGGGGGTCAAATAACAGAAAGACCCACCCAAGTCTGCAAACTTTGACAATGTGTGTATTCTGGTACCAGGAACCTGACCAGAACCTTCCAGACTATATACGAAGGAGGCACCCTTTTGCCAAATGATGCAGTACCTCTGACTTAAACCCTGTGGCTATGCTGCAGTAGAGTGTAATCCTTGCCATGTTTACCACGCCCGGCTTTCTCTGATGCTGTAGAGAGGGAGCATTCAGGATATTTATGCCGTTATCGGACAACAGTTGGCATAGCTGATACATAGTGACAACATGTACTCTACACCCAATGTGCCACCATCATACCAGGTGGAATAGAAACTCCTGTATGTAAAGGGAAATGCACCAATACATATATTATATAACATATATATATACACACATATGTATACAAAGCAGGTCCAAGTCCATGTCTAATCTACTGGAACCTTTGAAAAGAAACCTAGCCAATTTAGTCAGCCCGTGTATGCAGACAACGATCGGTGAATGGATTCATTTCGCGCATATATTGACATAGTTTGATGGTCCTTGTCTTAAGGTGTACTTTGTAATAATACCCCTTTAAAGTGTAGTGTGGTTATAACTGTGTGACCTGTATCCTTAACTATCATATATGTACATGTGTATTCACAGACCGATATCCAGAAAGAAGCCTGCCTCTCTTCTGTGAATTTGCTATGTGATACCAGAAGCATCATATACGTATATATACAATACATGGTTACTAACCTGTAGGATACCCAAAGACGGAATGGTTTATATCACAGCACTATTTACATGTGCATATAGGGGATGATAGCCAATAAATGAAGTTTTCATCTAGCGGCTAGAGTAAAATGGCGACTCGGGCCTTCTGGCAGATCATGCAATAACTCAACTCTTATTATAAAAGCATAGCGCACAAAGCAGGAACCTAATATTATGGGAGAGAGTTTCCTGCAAAAGCCATGGTAGATTGTCTTTTTCATTTGACCGCTGCCATATACATAAAGAAACCATATTAAACAGTAGATTGCAGGTCAAATGAATTGGCTACTAAGGAGTGCAGTTCTACTACTATAACAAACTCAAGTGACAAGAAGTTTCTGGTTTGTTGCTTTGTATAAAGCGGTTATCGCCTACCTATATGGTATAAGTGTACATAAATCCTCCATATGGAATTTGTAGATGTAGTATATATAAGCGTGCGTCGCGAATGAAACAGTAGAACTATAACTACTACCCCCGTTATCATAATACTACTACCACTACTACTACTATCCCTCATACTCACTCCTACTATGGTCTTATGAGACACATTGCAGTGGTCTGGCCTGCCTGACCATTGCATATTTGTTCTGTGTTTGCCATGTGCTGGTGACCCTTTTTTGTTTAAAATATTTTTATATTCAATCATATATGCCATAAATTCTCAAATGTAAACAGTCCATTTTGATTTTGATTACTATATCACACCAATGATAATTTGCAATTTTAAATGTTAATAGGTTCTCATTGGTTTATTTCACATTGTGTATGGAAATCCTCTGCTTATTAATTGCCAAAGTGAAACTTTAAAAATAGAAATAATATTGGGGGCGAGACATGAAGTGGCGCTGTGAGGTGCTTAGATTTCAATGTGGCGGCAGTACGGCATTAGGCTACACAACGAGGATGAAAACAGTGGTGGCCGTTTCTACCTCATTTACAGTTCCAAATGGCCCTTCCTTTAAAATAATATATTCACAAAGAAAATAAGACTAGATGTCAGAATGATGACTGAGATACAGATTTTTCACTAGTTTTATCAACTCCCCAGCCAGGGTTCTTACAATAAAAATATCTCTGTATACTTCACTTGATTAACAGTGGGCATTAGTACAGTATACATGTACATGTATTACTGAAATGTGTAATTGTTAAAAGGGATTGAGCATTAAATTGATAAACAGACCATATTCATCCATGCACTGTGTGTGCAAAGTGAACAGTTTTTATATCAAAACCAGTTTTAATTTCCTAATTAATTCCAGGACTTTAATGAGTATTACCCTCTCACAGACCAACCGCTCCCTATGTCTACATAAAGTGGTTCTACAACTTGAGTTGTGTTCAGTATAGAAAAAGACAAAACCCTCACCGGTAAGTCCCCCCAGCACATGGTATGGTGTATATGTTCATGTAGACGGTTTATCTTAGTTGGAACAATTTATTTATTTATGAGATCAGGTGTACTAAGACTTTAGAGCAGAAATTATATATTTGTAAGATACAATGTATTTGGAATTATGACAGTGTCAGACGTTGGTAAATATTTGAGATTGTAATGGTGAATTCTATATAATAAATAAATTTATCTCACATTAAGAGACTTAAGGCTTGATTTCTTTGATATTTCTTTTAAGATTTGAACATTGAGTTCGCCAGTTAGCAAAGGAGAATCGTTCTAATTTAGAGGATAATGAGGTACATTTCCCCCCTTCATATAATAATAACTTTAATTTTAGGGGTCAATCAATGTTGGCACACATTGACTGTAAGGTGAGTTCTGAGTAGTCAATATTCAAGTTTATAAAATAGCCAAAAATTGGGGGGGGGGGGGGGGGGGATCATGAATGCTCCCCAAATCTTGGCAAATTCATATTTCTAAAAACATTTTACAATGTAGTAAGCTTTCTATGTGACCATTTGGTGAGGATCTGCTAGTTCTATAAACCCGGAGGGGGCGAGTGCGTGGATACCGGCTTCTTAAATCTGTAAAAGAAGACGGCTCAGAAGGGATGTCGACAATGCACAATGAGCAGTGGGCAGATATTTCCGTCAGCTATAAACGATTCTCAGGGCCAACGCACTCTGATAGCTACATATGTTCGGGACCTAAGATGAAGTAAGAGAGAATATAATGTTCGAGCAACGTATTTATTTATGGTCGGTATGCTATGTTAAAACTACACGAAACACGGTAGGTCCGTGAAACCAGACAGGAAGTGTATTTTTTATCCAGGTGGCGCCACATTACAGCCTTTCTTCTGCGTTCTTCCATTCATGAAAAATGAGCATAGACGGATTTCTCTGTCCGCCTGTTTCAAGCATCCAGCTGAGGAATTACTCTCCAAGGAAGACTTGGTGCTGACCAAGATACATAGATCAGGTGCCGGTGGCTTGAGATGACCTTAACCCATACAGGAGGTATGCAGCTCAGCAGCACTACCTCTCTTCATAGTATGCCTATTACCCAGTTAGTTGCTGAGACTTACACTAGGGGGACCCACTGTGAATGTATTCGCCAGCACATCTACGACTAAGCAATGGTTTGAACCAGTTTACTTGAGAATTCAAACAAACTCTTTGCAACTTTCTTTTCAAATTGCCCGTATTTTCCGTGAGTCAATACAGGTTCTCTCTGTGCTGTTCGCCATGGAACAGTTATTAATTTTCATTATCAGGTCGTCCGACCTTAGGGAGTGAATGAGAGGTGGAGAACCAGCTTAACATAGCCACCACACTTCACAACTTGCACAGATTGTTTCTCAGCCATGCAAATATCCTAGACCAACAATTCTCCCCTTTAAAGATAGTTGTCCGCCTAATTTTAAACATTAGTGGACGTTTTTTATACTGGGTCTTAAATTTCTTTTCCCATGTGTTTCCCCGATGTTTTTCCTCAGTTTGGCAAAACTTTGTGTTTCTTCCTAATTTTGCCCATTTTCCCTGTACGGTGGGTACCCTGAATATAGACAAGACCTGTAATGTAATGAATACTTACACACTGACAATTGCTCAAATTATGTAGACGAATTTATTGACGATGGCATATGTACATGGGATGGGTATTGCTATCAAAATCAATATTTAAAAAACTATCTTCCTGTATGCGCTACAATGTGTTTGTTAACTTCGTACATGAATATTTTTTAACTTTTAAAGCTGGCAGTTTGTGTTCTCATAAAAGTAATTAATTTGTGAAATATACTCGAAAATATTCGTAATCAAAATGCAAGCTCTCCTAATTCAACAATTATTTATCATATACATTTTAGTACATTAATAAGTGTACTATAGCAAATACAAAATGGAAAATGTATTACCGCGACCAGGGAAAAGTTTAGACCTTTTTTTGCCTAGTGCTGTTAGTCTCTTAAATGATAGAACATTATTGAATGGTTAGCAACCATGATATAGCAATGTCACACCAATATGGTGGAGCACGACAATAACCATCAAGGGCCATACATCTCAGATCCAGTACACAGAAACATATACAAGATAGTTCCATTGGAAGAGTAATACAAATAGACTGATTTCATGTGATCATTTTTCTTCGCAACGAATAAAATTATGAAACAGGTAAAAATCTTAAATCACCTTTGCACTCACGCTTAGCGGCTAAGAGTTTAAAATGGATATGGAAACAGGTGTAGAACACACCATAGACAATGGCCTGCCGTAGACATTTTTTCTGTACACCCCAGCCCCCTCCCTTCCCCGCCAACCATTCCCAGCCTACCAACCCTAACCCATTACGACAGTGGCGGTGCCTGGTATCTCAGAACAATCCACAACACTGTATGAACCCCTTCCACAGCCCGTAGCAGTGGTGAATGTGCTCTACTTGGGTTTGGTTTCCTGGTCGGAGACTCTTCGGATGTAAATGGCATCCTCTGCGGGTTTCTCTGAGTCCGGGCCCATTTCGTACATGTAGGAGGAGGCGATGGCCAGCATCGAGCCGTCGTGACTGAAGCTCAGCGAGGAGATGCTCGTTGGGTACCTGTTGTAGCAGGGAGATACAGCAGAGATAGGACTTCATTATTGAGTACTTTACTTAATACTAAGTAAGCAGCAAAATAGTTATTATCACATTAAACTATGGCTTTATTCTTGCCTTTGAACAAGCACAATTATTGAAAAACATATGCATCGACTCAATTCTGCTTCCTTGGATCATGGAACTTGTTTCATATACTTCATTGTTTTGTACCTCGTCTTAGTATTTCATCTAATTGTATCTTGAGTCAAAATACGTTGCAGAGGATTATTTCACAAGAACGAACATTATACTAGTGTAGGGGTTTACTACGGTAATCATTTATATCCAGGTGACCGAGGAGGGTTAAGTTCGGGTTGTTCCCGCCTGGCGTTAGTGTGGGCGGTATCCCAGAGGGGGCGACTGTCCTCTCTCGGGTACTGCGCACCACGTTTCAGGCGGGAGCCAACCGACACGTGACCATGTCCATTTCACATCCAAAGGGGGTATATAAACCTCCCCTCCTCGTATAGTCGCCAGTCAGTGCAGGCCCGACTGACTCCCCGCATTACCCTACCCCAATCGCTAGATTGAACCAGGACTGCTTCGTCTTACCCTTCGGGTTAAGACTAGATTCAATTGTAATAGGGATACGTTGAATAAAACACGCTTTCTACTTCGCACTTGGAAACTGACGTTCTTGTTCTCTTTCTGAGATTCCGAACCACTACACTGGTGCCGTGACCAGGATCAGTTTCGAGTAGCAGTCAGGTGAACCTGGCCGGAGTAGGAGAGTATGGGGACGGTAACGTCCCGGAGCGGAACAACCCAGTTGTTCCGACCAGCTTCGAGGGTTTCATGCGTGAAACCGAAGGAGCTTTAAACCCAGGAGCGACTTTGGAAGAAGGAGAACTGGAGTCCACCCGAGTGGACCAGATGGAACCGGAGGAAGCGAGGGGGTTCACACCGAACTTCATTGCCACTCAGGGCCAAATCATGTTGAACACTGGGCGTTCTTTGTTCAACACGACTGACTCCGTTTTCTTTCCCGGAGGAAAGAAAAGGGCGAACCAGAAAGGCTCATTTCTGGACCCGATGGTATTAGAAATACCGCCACAACCCCTTCGGGTCGTACCCGAAGGAGGTCCCATCGTCGGGACCCAACCTGATCTTAATCAGGACGACACCTTGGACCGGGACAACGATTACCGGAACAAGGAAGAAATGAACAAGCAGTACGATGCTCTGCACGACGAATTGGTTTCGTTGATCTCTGAAAGGAATAGGTACATCCTGGAGAGTAGACAGGTCCATCAGGATATGGAGTGGAGAACGGATCAGTTGACCCGTGACAACCAACTGGTGCAAGACCAGATGGAGAAAAATCAGGAAACCCTGAAAGCGGAAAAGAAAAGATTATCCGAGTTAGGTCAAGCTAACCGGAAGTCTTATGCCTGTCAACAACAGTATCAGGCGGACCTAGAAAGATACTCTAGGGAATGGCACGCCGCAAAGGACGCTCGCAACCAGCAGGTGGAAGACAATGAGGCAGTAAGAACCGCTATCCTAGAAGCAAACGAAGAGTTAGATCAGAAGAAACTAGAAGGCATGAAGGCGGTATCTATACTGGAAGCTAGACGAGTAGAGTTGGAACTCTACCTAGGTAACCAGAAGGTACCTGACCCAGAGGTGACCCTCACCCCTGGGGAAGGAGTGGAGAACCCTCCACTCCAAGGAGTTCTAAAGCCCACCACCCGATACCCTTCCGGAGGACAGGTAGAGAAAGATGTCTACTATACATCTGCTCCCCCTGCTCCGACGGGACCTTCGGTAACCATCGATCCGACGGCATATTCCGCGGGAAGTGCGTCGGGAGTCGATAGTTATGACACCTTGAACCCCTTCGCTGGGGATAGTCCATCTCAGTATGGAGCTGTTCCACCCCCTTCGGGTACGAGCAAGAACACCACCACCCATGAGGATCAACAGGGGGGGTGGTATGGTTATGATAATTGGGGTGACCTGATTTTTCATCATAACCAGGAGGCAGAGACCCGAGAAGGGAGAACTCCGGGAAATCAAACCCGGGGGCATGCAACCCGAGGCAAGAGAGCAGGGGAAGGACCTTCTGCTGGATGGTCTAGGGATCAGAACCGACAGTACCCCCGTACTGATAGTCCTGATAGACCCACAACTGGTCAGGGAAGTCGGCCTAGACCCCAAACCCATGACCAAACAACCACCGGGAGTGTTCCCCCTTATCCGGGTACCACTTCTCGCCCTCGACCCACCCGGTTTCCCGGGTGCGAACCAGTCTCTCCAGTCCGACCATTGACCCGAAGAACCTCAATGGCTCCCGGATTGAGACAGGTTTATGATACTGATCCTTGTATCAAGAACCTTGGCTTAGATAGCTATAGCCGGGGACAAGATGCCACTGAAATAATGGACTGGAGCCGGAATCTATCAGATCAGCTGATAGAAGGGGCCACCAGGGGTGCCCGACGCACCGCCAGGATCACCAAACCCTACAAAGGGAAAGGACCCTGGAAAGATGAATACCAAATATTTGTGGATGACTGCAAATACAATGGGTGGTCTAAAGAAGACTCATTAGGAGCCTTCGTGATCTGGCTAAATGATGGGCCAGGTAAATCAGCAGTCTCCCAATGGAGAAGTACATATGGCCCTTCGGGTACATATGATCAGCTCGAAAGTACTGCTGTATATATCTTTGGGAACCTGGTGACCGTGGATCACTGGTTGGTCTTCAAGGGACGAACCCAGAAACCAAAAGAGTCCCCAAAGATATATGGTCTAGAGCTTCAACGGATTCTGCATCAGGCAAGACCCGAATGGGCTAGAGACGCCGATTACTATATCGAGACTCTCTTTGTCCGGTTTATTAGCGGACTGAGTGACCCTGATCATCAGGAACTAACCAGAAAAGCTTGGAAAAGCGATTCCTCCCTAGCCGATCTATTTTTAGCCATAGATGGTTATGAGAAGAAGAAAATTCTTCTTGCCGGAATGGTGCCCAACCAATCCCGAACGTCAGCGGTAGTTGACTATAGTAGCAGCGGGGGATCCTCGGGTGAGGATTCCGAAGGAGAGGAGACCATTGGGGCGGTAGCCTTCAGTGGGAAGCGCCGGGACAAAAAGTCCGGTGATAACAAAAGGCGGAAACCTTTTGACAAATCATCCTCTAGCAAAAAGCCAGAGAAACCTCCAGGGGACAATTCAAAAACCCCTTCCAAACCTCCCTCGGGTCCACCAGAACCCAATGTTCCGAAGAAATCGGAACCCGACCAGTCCCTGGGATTGGTAGAAGCCATGATGCAGCGTATGATGGCGATGTTTGATAAGAAAGAGGAAAGGAGGGTTAAACCCGAACTGAGTACTGTAACATGCTACAGATGTCAGGAGAAGGGGCATTATGCCTCCTCATGCACAGCTGAGAAACCTGTGATGCGATTCTCCGGAAAGAACTCGGAAAATTAAAGGGGATCCCTGAGGAAGGCGACTCAGAGATCCCGAAGGAAATATGCCATGATACTCCTGACGGAACGGGAGTAAGTTCACATTCAGTAGTGACGCCCGGACATATGGGGGACAAGCAGGCGCAGCTTGGGAACCCTGGGGCCGGGGCCATCAGCATTCCAGTCATACATTCGGGAAGTGAGTCGGGGAAACCCGGTGCTGATGCGGAGGAGTATAGTGCAATGGTTTGTGGAACCAGGCTCCCCCTAGATCACCCTTGCCTGGAATACATAAGAGGGCGTGGATTAGATCTAGGTACTGAGAGTGACTTACAGAAGTTCACTAGTAACCCTTCATTGAATGGAGGAAAAAGGTGGTATTTAGCCGCTTCTGTGAAGGGTAGAGTCTGGGAATTTCTGATAGATACTGGAGCCAGCCACTCCATCATCTCTCGGAAGTTCTACACTCTTCTGCTGGGCACAAATGATGACCTTAAAATGAGGGTAAATGCGTGCACAGCCGACGGTAGCAGATTGCGGACGTTTGGACGTACTTTCCTGTGTATCTCGGTGGTGGGGAAGGAGTTTGTATTCTCCCCAACCATTGCTGAGATCGAGGATGATGGTATCATAGGGATGGACTTTGCCGACCTGTTCGGGATGATGTTGAACCCGAAGACAGGTGAATTGTCCATACAGAGTCCCTATAATATCAAAGCACAATGTGTGCTGAGAGTTATCAGTAGTGTAGCAAGTGTCGCACAGACGGTGAAACTTCCACCGGGAACCACATGTGATGTGTTAATAAGCGCTTCCTCTGAACTAAGAGGAAGGGCCGGGGTCATGGAACCCGACGTAGCTTATCTCCAATCCCTCGGGTTGGAATCTGCTGATACGTTGGTGGGAAATGCCCAATGGACCCTTGTCCCCATTTCCAATCCTGGTGTTCATATGGTATATCTCCAGAAAGGCGCTAAAGTAGGCAGTGTGGTACTCGCGGAGGCGGTCACCAGCAGCCTCCTGGGGTTGCCATCCGAAGAGCCGCCGGGTACGGCCGTAATTGAAGAGGAATTAGAAAAGCAAATTCTAGATGCTTCGGAACTAGATCCGAAGGAGCAGAAGGACCTTCGGGTAATGTTAAAACGTTGCCGAAGGGCCTTCGCGTTCCCAGGAGAACCCTTAGGACGAACTGATAAAGTCCTACACGGAATTGACGTGGGGGAAAGTTCCCCCTTTAAAATTCCTTACCGTCGGCTACCTCTGAAGAAGAAGGAGGTAGCAGAAACTGAGATCAATAAGATGATTAAGGATCATGTTATTGTACCCAGTTCCAGCCCCTGGAGCAGTCCAGTCTGTATGGTCACCAAAAAAGATGGGACCATACGGTTCTGTATTGACTACAGGAAACTGAATGGGATGACGAAGAAGAATTCATATCCTCTGCCGAGGATTGATGAAACCATTGACTCACTAGGAGGGAATGAATGGTACTGTACCATAGACTTACAGTCTGGGTACTGGCAGGTCGGAATGAAACCTGCCGACATGGAGAAGACGGCCTTCTCTAGCCATGTAGGATTGTTCCAGTACAACGTCATGCCCTTCGGGTTGTGCAATGCGCCAGCCACCTTCGAGGCCATGATGGAGACATTACTGAGCGATCTACTATGGAAGAAATGTCTAGTTTACCTAGATGACGTCATTATCTTCGGAAAAACATTCCAAGGTTGTCTAGACAACCTGGAAGAAGTCCTCCAGAGAATAATGAGTAATGGGTTGAAATTAAAACCTAAGAAATGTCAGTTGTTTAAGAAAGATATTAATTATCTGGGGAGAATCATTTCCACACAGGGTGTGAAAGCAGACCCGGAGAAGATCCGAAGTGTGACGGAGTGGGAAAAACCCAGGTGTCCCAAGGATGTCCGTTCATTCCTTGGGTTCTGCTCGTATTATCGAGATTTCTTACCAGGCTATGCCCAGGTGAGTTATCCTATCCAGTCACTGTCTCATTGGACACCTGGTAGGCGTAAGGAAGTTTTTCCATGGGGAAAAGAGCAAGACGAGTCTTTTGAATCCATCAAAAGACTCTTTGTTGAAACACCAGTGTTGAAATATCCGACAGCCGCCGGTCATTTCATCCTGGATACTGATGCCAGCAATGAGAGCATTGGAGCTGCTTTGAGTCAGGTCCAAGACGGAAAGGAAGTTCCCATTGCTTTTGCTAGCAACACCATGAACAAGTCACAGAGGAATTACTGTACCACCAAGAGGGAACTCTTGGCAGTGATTGTTTACACAAAGAAATATAAACATTTTTTGTGGGGCTCAGATTTCCCGCTGAGGACTGACCATTCCTCCTTGAGGTGGTTACTTAATTTTAAGGATGCTGAAGGTATGATAGGTCGGTGGTTAGCACACTTATCAGAGTTCGGGTTGGAACAGAAGCAGATCCAACACCGACCCGGTGTGAAGCATGTAAATGCTGATGCACTGTCCCGCAGACCCATCAGGAGTTGTGGAAATGAGAAATGTGATGATTGTGGAGCCCACGGGGCGGTCCTAGCTGGAGTCCGGTTGCCACTGGAATCCAGGGGAACTGGTATCCTTCAATGGTCTATGGAGACTATCCGAAGGTTCCAGGAGAAGGATCCGAACGTGGGGAGGTTGCTCGGGTTGATTCCTAAGGGGATCAAACCTGTTCGACCTGAAATCTCGCTAGAAAATAGAGAGATGAGGAGATTTTTAGCTCAATGGACAGAGCTGGAAGTATCCGAAGGTGTTCTATATAGATGGAAGATCAATCCTTCGGGAAGAAGGATCAGACAGGTAGTGATCCCCTCCGGTATGAGGAGGGATTTGATGTATTATTGTCACGGTCATATGACCAGTGGTCACTTTGGGAAGAAACGTTCATTAGAGCGACTGTCCCGAAGATACTACTGGCCAGGAATGAGCACTGACTTATTACGTTGGATCGCCACGTGTCCCGATTGCTGCAAAAATAAACCCGGCCCTGGGATGGGTAAAATGCCCTTGTCCCAGGAAATGTTCGGAGTTAGGTTTGCGAGAATAGCAATCGACATCATCAGTGGTTTTAAAACAACCCCTGATGGTAACACGTGTATGATGGTAGTCACTGACTACTATACTAAGTATACGCGGGTGTTCCCCTTACCCGATCACAAAGCAGCGACCTGTGCGAAGGCCTTTGTGAAAGGTTGGGTATTACACCTAGGAGTGCCTCTGATGATGCATAGTGACCAAGGCCGGGAATTTGAGTCGGATCTATGGCAGGAAATGTGCCATGGGTTAGCCATCTGTAAGACCCGAACCAATCCTTACCGACCCCAGAGTGATGGGATGGTGGAAAGGTTCAACAGAACGCTGATTCAGGTTCTGAAACCCTTGGTGAATGAAAGTATGACTGATTGGGATGAACAATGTGAATATGTATGCCATGCATACAACAGCACTGTTCATAAAAGCACCAATTGCACCCCAAACTTATTAGTGTTTGGGGAGGACATGATCATGTCAGCCGATCTTGTTTTTGGAGTGGTCGGGTTGAATCCCGACGCACCCTGTCACGTGATGTTTGTAGAATCACTAAGAGACCAGTTCAAATTCGCATACGAACTTGTTAGAACTGAGTTACAAAAGAACGCGAAATGGCAGAAGACTGGTTATGACCATGGACTAAAAGTCCGTCGGTTCAAGGTAGGGGATCAAGTAGTAAGACTACACGAACCTCTATCCAATTTAAAATTGGCAAGCAACTGGGATGGTCCATTTGTGGTGACTAGAGTAGTAAGTGACTGTACTGTCATGATTAGATCCTTAATTGGGCGGATCTATAAATCCAACGTGGCTCGGCTCCGTCCCTGGAAGGGGAGGGATCTGACCACAGAAACGTATGGGTTAGGAGTAGATGAATTACTCCAAGAAGTAAAGAGTAGGAAAATGGATCAAATAACCCCGAAACGTGGCCGAGGAAGGCCTAGGAAGTTGGGGGGCAGTGATCCGAAGGTGCAGAAGAAGGAAAAAGTCTCGCTAGCTGTAAGCAAACCTAGGCGGAAGAGAAAGGGGACGGCTAACCCTGCCTCTGAAAAGGCGCCTTCGGGAGCTAGGTCAAAGAAAATACCCATGGGAGGTACCCGACGCAGTCCCCGCCTGATAGAAAGGGCTGCGGTAACCTAAGCTAGTACACAACGAGTGTGTTGTCCTGTACTATGTTAGGAGAGGGAGGGAAGAAATTCCTGGCGGGAAAAATTATAAATTTATTTCCTCTTTTTCCGAGAAATTGTTTTGTGTTGTCATCTGTTAAATGTTGGAATATACACGAGTGACCGGGTATGGAGCGTGTAAACCCCCCAGCAGGGTACCAGTGGGTGGTGAGCGGATAATCCGGTGGGTTTGCGGGCATGCTTCCCATAAAAACCTCACTAATACTCCAGCAGAGCTGTTGGTTGCGAAAGGTTCGGCTACTACCCGAAGCACCTGTTTATAATAAGAAGCACCGGCGCCCTGCGGGCGCGGGAAAAGAACTGGGTCAATGAGTGACCTAGTTAGGGCAGTCTCGCGGAGGGCCCGAGACGCGGCGCGTGGATGCGCGTGACCTCTGCGCAAAGGGGTCGTTTTGGTTCATTAGATTTCGAATCTTCGCCGGCACGGGGTGCTGGCCAACGAGGAGGATCTAATAGGAACCGAATTCAAGCGTCAAAAGTAGGTGAATACGTTCCAAAAGGAGAACAGGTCCTCCACAAAGACCTGTAGGATTAATTAGGACTCTTATTTAGTATAAATAAGAGCGCCCAACCCAGCATGGCCTCACGGCAGCTCGAGTTGGGCGGAGGGGAACGGCCACGCAACATGGCCGATCTGGCCCACGAAGACAGTGCTGGTGCCGCCAGCCCTGTTACTCGCTTCGAGGAGCAACTCCTCGAAGAAGAAGACATGGATGTATCCACGTCTGAATCAGCTCTCGCTGAGGCTGAACGAAGGAGTCTTCATGAAAAAGATCGTCTTCTTGCTCTAAAAATAGAGAAGGAGGAGGCCCAACATCAGAAGGATACGTGGGATATGTGTGGTAATCCGAACATCGACCCGGATAACCACCCGAAGGATGAGAAGCCAGCTAGCCTGGTGGAGTCAACTGGTAAAAGTTGCTACGATGGAAGGGAGATGAATCTCCATCCAGACGTGATGTGCGCCACGGAGATAGGCCTAGCCAGACCTATCCCTAACGACATAGTGGATATGTTGCAAGAATTTATTGATGCGGAAGCTCTCCGCATCATGCCCCCAGAGTGGTTTGCCACCTGGGAAAATCTACAGCAAGGCCTCCGGGTGTGTAAAGCACTTCGGAAGGGCTTGTTTGACGCCGAGATGGCTGACGTCGGGATGTGTGTGCCTCGGATGACACCCATCTCGGATGACACTTCGTGTGGGGCATTCGGCGCCACTACCCTCGCGGTAGGTTGCTACCGCAGATACAACCCGGTAGGGATGTTGGAACCGAGATCGGTTGAAGGATATAGGGACTTAATACGGTCCAACTTATCCTACGAGGTCTATCAGATAGACTATAACCGCATGAAAACAATCATGGCGGAGAAGGACCTCAGCCGTCACGAAACCATCGTCGAGACGGTAGAGGAAATGGTCAAGACTCGGACTAAGAGTTTGACTCAGGCAGAGGAGAAGGCTGCAGCTAAAGCCAGCAGGGACATCCGAAGGGGTGACCCTGCAACCCGCACTAGCAGTCCCCACGGTCAGGATATCCGGACTGTGGTAGTTACAAAAGGTGAATCCCCTTTTGTTCAGCCTCGGGGTCGCCAAGCCTTGAGGAATGAGGCAGCCCGGTTAAAGAGAGTACCAGACGCCCAGCGGATTGTGACTGATGGGTCAGTATCGGATAAATCTGATACGAGCAGTACTTCCCAAGGGAAGTCTGCTACAGGAGAGGACGATATGGACATTGCGGCTCCAAAATCTCCTTCCCAGACGAAGGACCCAGTGACCACAGTCACCCAAACCGACCCGACGCCCGACCCGAAGGTGGCTGCTGGACATCAGTCCGACGCCAGCTCGGGGAGCGAGTCGGGTACTGCCCTGGAAAAACACATCTGGAATAACGCCAGAGGTGGATTTCAGGGATTCATTCCCTCCTACTGGGGGGAATGCGCAAAAGGATCGGGGCGTTTCTCCATCCCGCCAGTCATCAATTTGAATGGGAGATCCGACGATGAGGATTGGTGCAGAGCCACCCAAAGGGATCCTCTCGTGAGCGAGTTCTACGAGGACTGGCTTAAGAAAATAGATTTCTTCCCGGAAACCTATTATACCAGGGATCAGAAGGCAAAGATCTGCTGGGCTGTCCGACATTGGGACAGGGACCACCTTGAGTGTCCATTCCAGAAATGCCAGTCATCTCTGGAATTACAGGTATCCTTCACCACTAGGGCGAGGTACCTGCGCCACTTAGTGGAAAACCACACCCATCACTAGTGCGATCCGGAGGGGGCAGGTACCACTACCTGTTCGGGTCACCTGCATCCTAGGCGTGGACGCTTGATCAAGCACATGACCATGCTCCATAATATTGGAGGTGGTGAGGCCAGAACCAAGGTAATGGCCCTGCATGAACGCGTAATAGACGCGTTCAGAGATGTCCTAAAGAAGGATCCGAAGAGCCTTAATTCTTCTAAGGCGTATTTCTGCGAGGTAGCAGAAAGCAAATCGAAGCTCACAGTAGCGAGGTTTGCGAAGGTCCCGGGTTCACGGAAGTTTGACTTGGATCCGGACCAATACCCACCCGAGATGTTCCGTCGGTCTGCCAATCGAGGCCGGGGAAGAGGTGGGAGAGAACCCGACCCGAGGGACTACTACCGGGGTCGGGGGGAGCAGCCGAAAGGTGATCGGGGACGGTCTCGGTCCACCAGCCCGGCTACTCACGTGAGAAGAGGAGGGACCCTCAGCCTTGAGGAGATTGACTCCCGTTATTACACGGAGTCCTCTCATAGTGGTCGTAGCTATGAGGCATCTGCGGATAGACATACTGACTATCCGGAGATGGACTTGGCGCCTGGACAGGAGTCTCAGACGCTCGGCCAGACCCCCCAAGACACCCGAAGGCGCGAGAATGAACTCGCTCGCCAGAGGGAGGTTGATAGGGAGCTGGCCCGACGGGGACGCAGGAGTCCTGGGGAGGAACCCTCCCGGTCCTGGTACGACTTGGTGCGACATGTAGCGTCCACTCCGTCTGCCCAGGGGGGTGTCCTACCCGACGCCGGGTACCGAGGAGGCCCGACAAGCAGACCTTCATCTGCTTCGGGACGGACGGAACCATCCGCTCCTTCAGGAATACACCAGCAGGTGTTAAAGCATGCCAGTAGGGATGCTTCGCGGCACCAACAACAGCCGCCATCACACAAGGCATTCAAGCCTGCTCACCGGATCACTGGGCCGGATGGGGAGGCTATGAGACCTCCTCCTCCGCCACCGAAAGGTCCAGTACCAGCTCCGGCGACACCACCCCATAAGCCGGCTCCACCACCAGGGAAGCCGACTGAGGTTGGGAAACCAACCATGGATCCTCCTGTTAAAACACAGGAGGTCAAACCCAAGAAGGAGAAGCCTGCGGCCACTCTTAATGTAACGCCGATAGCATCCTACTTTCCTAAGGATGCTCCGCTGTCCAATCAGATAGGACAGGAGATTCTGGAGGACTTCCAGAAGGAACAGCGGGTGATGGCTGAGGATTACCACAAGAGGGTGGTACAACACTTCATAGAAGGGGTGAGGAAGTGTCACCGGAAGGAAAAGGAGAGCCTTCAGAAGGACACTGCCGATGAGGTAGTTACCAAGACCAGGTTCTTGGAAGCACAGCGCGACAAAGCCGCTGTGCTGGAAGCTACAGTCCGAGAGGAGTGTAAAGAGCTCCAGGAAGAAATCCGGGAGATGAAGGCCAAATTTAAAATTTGCCTCGGGATGAAATTCTCGGACTGGGATGGGAGCATGGATCAGCTGAAAGATGCCATCCAAAAGAAGGAGGTACCCGAAGGCTGAAACAAAGCTCCTTCGGGATAACTGAATACAGCTGTAGTTGTTTCAGGAACTCTTCGGCTACGGAAGCCGAAGGTAAATATGAAGGGACTATCCCTTCATATTAAAAGAACCTTTAGGTTCTGAGGTAATGATATCCATACCAAGTGTTAATAATATTTCCACATATGTAAACGTTTTAACATACATTGCACCTACAGGAGTCTACCATTTGCTGGTAGACCCGAAGAGGAGAGCACCTCACTCAGTCGTCCAAGATGAAGAGGAGAGCACCTCACTCAGTTGTCCAAGATGAAGAGGAGAGCAACTCACTCAGTCGTCCAAGATGAAGAGGAGAGCACCTCACGTACTCGTCCCGAAGCAGATCCGGAGATCAGCCCAGTATCCGACTTCTTAAGTCAACATAGCACTTTTTGTGAGGTTCTGCAGTATACCGCTGCAGTTCCAGATTATTTATTAAAACGTACATTCTCGTCCATGTTACTAATATATATTTATGGTGCTGATACACTACGATAGTTTATGATACTCAGGATAATACCAAAGATCTGTATAAACCATAACTGTGTTCAAACGTTAACCACTTCGGGTGGGTGTAAATAAGAGTATGTATATCTAGTTGTATATATATTTTGTTATGGAAAACGGAGGAGATGAAAATTTTGATTCTGGTGCGGAGAAAAGTTATCATGTATCCCTATGTAATTTTTTTTTTTTTAGGCTTGTGAGTCCTTTTTAGGACTGGTAATAATTCTTCGGAATTGGTACACTTGCCGATTATATTTTTAAAGGTCCTTATCAGGACTATATATGTATTTCCTATCAGAAGATAGTTACAAACTGTTAGTAACTACTTCGGGTAATACTTAACGTAAAAGTCATATCATAAGGTTTCTATGACAGTGTAATGCCTTAATTCCATTAATATTGTTCATCATATATTACATATGACTAATGGTAGTAAAACCCTTTGTGTATAGTGTATAGACAAACTACTTCTGGTTGTCAAACTATTTTATTATGAGTCTACTACTCAGGTTTTTACCACACCTAGTGTTGTCTAGGGGGGGTAGTGTAGGGGTTTACTACGGTAATCATTTATATCCAGGTGACCGAGGAGGGTTAAGTTCGGGTTGTTCCCGCCTGGCGTTAGTGTGGGCGGTATCCCAGAGGGGGCGACTGTCCTCTCTCGGGTACTGCGCACCACGTTTCAGGCGGGAGCCAACCGACACGTGACCATGTCCATTTCACATCCAAAGGGGGTATATAAACCTCCCCTCCTCGTATAGTCGCCAGTCAGTGCAGGCCCGGCTGACTCCCCGCATTACCCTACCCCAATCGCTAGATTGAACCAGGACTGCTTCGTCTTACCCTTCGGGTTAAGACTAGATTCAATTGTAATAGGGATACGTTGAATAAAACACGCTTTCTACTTCGCACTTGGAAACTGACGTTCTTGTTCTCTTTCTGAGATTCCGAACCACTACACTCTACAGTGTAGAGGTCGCGGAAAACTTAGTCATTGGATCGGCCGGGAATCGAACCACAGACCTCTCGCACCGGTGACAAGCGTGCTAACCGTTACACTACCAACCCGTGTCTGACTGTTCTCCGCTCCCTACGTTACTGGATCGGTATGGTACAGAGGGGGAGGATTACCCAGGTGTTTCACCCCTTCGGGCTCTCCACCAGGGTACGGGGAATCCGACCCCTACACTACCCCCATCAGCTTCCATCATGTCCTCTAGATTCGGATTTTTCCGGGGGGTTACCAACCCTGGGCTTTCTCTCCCTCCTAGAAGGGGCTTTATCAAGCAGTTACAGAGAGTCCCAGCCCCCGGAGTATAGAGGCACCTAGCACCAGGCATTCTCACCCACTGGAGACCGAAGGTCCCAATGGGGCTTTATCAAGCAGTTGTTGAGATACCCTGACTTCCCAGTGATGGAAGCTTTCTACACCATACCGATTCAGCCAATTTGTTGACTGAACTCCATGCTGAACTCCAACTGCCCGTACTAGGGACCAACACTTCCCAACCTGCTCCTCCAACTACCAACCGCCAGCAGGTGGCCAATCCCCAGCAAGCTGGAATGCTCCTACCGTTCGCAGTCAACGTACTACCCGATTCATCGCGGCCGATCCACCAGTGTAGAGGTCGCGGAAAACTTAGTCATTGGATCGGCCGGGAATCGAACCACAGACCTCTCGCACCGGTGACAAGCGTGCTAACCGTTACACTACCAACCCGTGTCTGACTGTTCTCCGCTCCCTACGTTACTGGATCGGTATGGTACAGAGGGGGAGGATTACCCAGGTGTTTCACCCCTTCGGGCTCTCCACCAGGGTACGGGGAATCCGACCCCTACACTAGTACGATTATCTCTTTGATTTCTTGATATTTCATTGCTCTAAATATTGTATTTCATAATTTGAATATGCGAGCAATCCTCTCGCTCCCCTACCTGTGGAATTGGCAGAGCCTCTTTTTATGGAATCCGTCCCAGATGTTTACGAAGCCATCTGAGCCGCCAGTGGCGAAGGTATTGTGGACGTTGTGGAAGGAGATAGCGTTGACCGGGTAGATTTTCTCAACGCCGTCTTCCTTCAGTCTGTGACACTTAAAGGCGTATTTCTTCTTCTGTACCTCTGGTGCTGGGTCCAAGTACTCTACTGCCACACGACCTGCAACATCATCGCCAAAAACGTTTTACCTCGCATTCTTTTTTTCTTTTTTTTGAATTGAGCTTTAATTTTTTCCAAGCACATATACTGAATTTAAATTTATCAGAATACTATTCTAATTGCTTACCACAAATTGAAAAAAAGGGGAAAATGTTGGCCACCTTTATTTTTAAATTGCCCCAATGAAATTCAATATATATCATTATTGAGCACCCCGAACGCAGATATGACAAATGTAACGATTAGTTTTTAATATAGAATAAATTATTTGTTTGGGTATACAAATCTCTACAACTGAATGGAATATAACAGCTTTTCCATTTGCTGTTTTATAATTAGAACTATTTTTACTTTACATCTACCCCGCCTTTAAGACGGATTTATTTTGGGATTTATTTTTCCTACAAGACGGATTTTTATCTCAAAATAGGGAGTCGTCTTAAAGGAGGGGTTTTATTATATAGTATCAAAGAGAGAACCATTTTAAAGTATTTTTTCTACAAGACGGATTTTCATCTCAAAGTAGGGGGTCGTCTTAAAGGAGGGGTTTAACGGTAAATCAAAACTTCTCAACATTTAATATACATACCTTCTATGGAGCAGAGGACGTAGCCTTGTTTGTTGGGGAAGCAGCGTATACAGCGGGTCTGGTACTTGAGTGACGACTCGCGGCGTTGGTGAACATAGCCCATGTTACGCAGGTCCCAGACGAGGATTCTCCGTCCTGCTGTTCCCACCACCAGCTTATCACCATACAGGGCTAGCGTGTACACCTAAGGACAACACAGGGGTTGAGTCAAAAACATTCTTGCATTTACAACCAGTCAAGCCATAGGCATAGTTACAGTGCCACGTGGTCAAGGTAAACATGTTCTGCCAATTTTTTTCAAGGTACATACATGTACTTAATTTTCACTTGTTTTTCCCCCTTCTTGAATCATTATAAAATCCAATATGACCGAATGGGATAGCATAAATCTCACTGCAACTTTGATACACGTTTCTATAATATGGAACAAAGATTTACTCTTTATTCTATTTATTTATGGATATATTCAGCCAATTATTGAACTACCTGGTACATTCAACTAATTCTTAAGTGATATTTAGGAGATCTGAGATTTAGAAAGTAAATGTCGAGTCCTTACCTTGTCGGGCTGTGTAAAGGTGCCTGCGCTACATGGAGTTCTCGGATCCCAGAGCCGCACAGTCGAGTCCCAGCTCCCGGTGATCACCACGTTGACGTCAGGGCAGTATTCAACACACTTTATAGCCTGATCGTGTGTCCCAACCACCGTCTCTGTTATACAAGAGCAATCGTGGTATAAATTTAATATAATATTATATGCAGCTTTTTTAGTTGACCAAAAGGTTACTTATTATTTGTGTAAAAAAAGTTACTTATTTTTGTATTGACACGTTTTGGCAACCTGCAGCTATCATACTACAAAGTGTCGACCAGTGTCCACATTTATTAGTATATGTATACACGTTGTTTGCACTGGAATGTTTCCTAAAAAAAAAACTCATACAGGGCTGTTAATAAATTAACAATTGCAATACAAAATATACCATTAATGTTCTGTCCATCCTGATGACACATGCTAGGTAGTACAAGAAAGTAAAGCCTAAAATTATGCCATAATAAAATGACACTGATATTTCCGGTCGGAGTGGTCCTTAAAGTTACGGTTTAGTTACCTGTACGGTGACAATATGTATGTAGAGAAAAAGTTATACTCCAAGTGCAAATCCAATTCATTTTAAGAAATACATGGACAACTTTTGGGCAAAACGTGTCGATACAGGGTGACTGAATCAATATCGATAAAGTGAACAAGGGGAGTATACTAAGCACTTACCAGTATTGGTATTGAAGTCGAAAACCTTGAGTGTCTTATCAAGTCCCCCGCTGTACGCATGAACAGCATCCTAAAAAGAGAAACATGTTGATTAATTACATAGGTTAATTAGCTTGCTTTAGTATTGAACTTCAAGAGTGTTGTAGGTTCTACTTTTAAAGACTAGTAAACCTGTAGTTCCCATTTCTGTATGCTATAGATTATGTACAGTACTTAATGCAAAACCTCAATAATACTTTCTAGCATTACAATCCATGGTCAAGGTATGTAACATCGTGTTATACAGCATTCAATGCCTTAGAACCCAACACTAGGCTTACTCACATAGAAGCAACAGTCGAGCACAGCTCCAGCGTGTGTGTATTTTGCGCGTGCCGTGTTACCGATCACATCGTAGAGTCGGACAGTCGAGTCCCAGGAGGATGCGAGGAGGAACTGTGACGACCCCGGCCCAAACTTCACAGCTGAGATGCCGTCTTCAGGGGCACCACCCAACTTGAACTCATTCGACTCCACCATGTTGGACTCCTGTGGGTGAGAAGTGGAAAGTATCTATCAGGACAGATCTATTTAGGGTTTAGGGAGTGGTCAATCATCATAAGGGAATTGTCCTTTATTAATAACAGGGGGGGCCTTATGAATTTCGAGCCCTCCTGAGGGGGGGTGGGGTGAAGTGATGGTTTGGGGCAAAACCTTCCACACAAAATTGCCCACCCGTTACTATAGTTCAAAAGGGGGCAAAATGCAGAGCTGCCAAGCTCCAATCCTTCAAAGTCGTTATTTCCATCAAAGAAAATCGTAATTTCACTTCCTAAAGAATCGTAATTGAATTCGTAATGTAACTTTTCACTTCTGTCAATCTTTGACAGAATTCCCATAGCAATGTGCACTCATCCACAGAAACCTCAAAATCGGAATTTAGGTAGGACAAATCGTAATGACCAAAAGTGCTGAAAATCGTAATATTACGATTAAATCGATATATTACGATTAAATCGTAATACTTGGCAGCTCTACAAAATGTTCGCTGAGGGGGTGAAATATGCCGGACGCTGTTTATACGCCCCAACCCCTGCTTGAGTCTAGGGAGTAGGGGGTGTGTTAGATAGCTGTGCCCCTACATGGGTACCCGTTTTTTTTTGACCGTGTCGCCATGTCGATTTTTAGCAAAAGGGACGTGTAGATGTGTCGATTTTTATCCCATACCATTAGTATACACCCTACTTCATGTGTCCATGTCCGTCGATTTTTCAAAGGGCCGTGTCGCCCATGTCGATTTTTCAAAGGGCCGTGTCGCCCGTGTCGATTTTTACCCATGTAGAGGCACATAGCTGTTTGGGCTATATAAACTGATACAGGAGAGACACGATGAATAGAGTTAATCCAGTTCTTTATTGTAACTATGGATGGTGAGCCTCAATGCGCGACTCCTGATGTGCGCTCTGGGGTGATACAAGTGGCCGTTGCCCCTCAGAGTAATATTGTACGCATTGTATGGAAATCTAGTCATATAGGAGTGACGACGATGATCCGCTGATGGTATTTATACCCCCTGGGGATCAATGTCACACATCACCCTCCACCACTCAGCCTCAGGTAATGCCACGCGCCCTTCCAACTGACCGTTTCACCCCTACTAAGGCACATGTGTCATGAGAGGCTTGGTGGGTGGTTAGAGGGGGCGCGAGCTGCTCCCAAGGTGTCGTCACTGTGCAACATGCATGGCCGGGGGCGACACCAACAGGGCAGCGGCGGAACCAATCTGGTGTGGCCGATCGATATGTCCTGAAATACACATATATACGGTACTCTATGATTGTGTTTTCATCTCTCAACTGCCTGGGTATAAAAATGTTTGCCCCTCCTTGCAAGACCCCACCCCCCGTTAATACTTTCGTGCACTCCTAAGGGAGTGTTCATTAATATTAGTTTTAGGGGGGGGGGAGGGGTGTGCAAACAATTTCGACCCCTCCTGAGCCTGAGCCTGAGGGAGGGGGGGGGGGGCATTCAATAGTCCGGGCTATCCAAGTCAACACAACTACCCTGAGTTGCCAGAGGGACGTCATAATATGGTCTACATCGTATTGTCACTGCTACCAACGACCAGTAGGGCCTACTGGCATAAGTACTGGAAGTAGAATCTGTGACTGTGACTGTGTTGAACTTCATGAGTCTTCAACTTGAAGTTGAAGACAAAGTTGTTGATCAACACAGTGACACCTTTAAATGAAGGAACATCCTATTAGGAGGCAACACAACCATCGTGGCGTTCATGTAAAACATGTACATTACTCGCCAAATATGTACAGTATCAAAATATAACGTTTCTTTTGTTAAACGGAATACAATTCGACAAAAAATGAATACAAACCGGTACCATTTTCCGCCACTTTTATTTTTCTCGCGTTCTCTCGCTGATCTGGTATCACGGCGGTGAAAACAAAAACGCACTTACCATGGTTTTTCTGGACTTTAACTCTGTTCTGCCTGTATTCTAACACATCCACGTGCCCTTCACTATCGGAATACCAATTACAACTACCTAATATACCCGCAGGAGCACAAATTATTAGTGTTTCGTCGTATTTCGACCGCAACGTGCGCCGGGTCCAAATCGAGTGAGAAGTTCAAGTGAATCCCGCAAGATGGGGCTGCAGGAAAGTGGCGCCAGCTGGTGGTAAAAGCCGATTACTAATGGTTGGCGTTCGACTTATTAACGTGGTCTAAAATTGCTCTTTAAGACTACTTGTTTTAGGCCGATGGTTCAATATACTGAAACTAACTATATGGATTTATATAATTTTAATATTATCTATCAATTTAATTAAATCTTTGCTCTTTGAATACGATTTCATTTGTTGAAAAAGCATGTCACTGACTGTAGTACTAACTTTCGCACGCCGCAAGTAAACACGTACGTGTCAACAAGACAGCGTGCCACCTCGGTGGGTGAGTCTTCGCGGTGATGAAACAGTGTGCTCGTAAATGTATTAAGTGATTAAGGATTCCCTTATGCCACAAAATACAGGAGGAGTTATCTGGAAGACACACGTGCATGTTGTAGGCAGGTAGGTAGCGTAAAACCGTTTAACTAAACATTTTTGATACGAATGAATGCCGGTGTCCTCTATTATCGCCATGTTCAATGATGTTGATTGTGTGTGCTACCCCCTAGCCCTACCACTGTACCAGTAGGCAGTACCACAAATAATTCAATCATTCATTTAGTCAGTCACTCTACCATGTGTCCATTTAAAATTGGGCCTGTCAAGTCATAAACTAATAATACTTGATAAAGTTGATAAGTGTTTTCTCAGATTCAATGTAAACTTTCAGACTAATAAATAATACCCGTAGTCACCAAGTTATTATATTACCGGTAATAGCCTAAATAGGTAGACCCTACAAATAGTACAATAGCCTTCAATAGCCTACATCATGATCATACACAAGGGATTTGCCTAATCAATATCCATTCATGAAGTCATCTAGCCTACCGCCCCTAGTACCGGTACCTAAGTATATAATATATGATATCAAGTTATAATTGAGGCCCACAAGTGGACACAAGTCGGAGACATCAGACTGGGGCTAACAGTTCATGGAGCCATCAGTCCCATACCCTTACAAATGGGTTTTATCCTGATGACACCAGGGGTGCACGTGGTTATGGATATGAAGTCATGTTCCCGGTACTATTAAATGTCAAGCGTGTTCTTTCTACCGGTATTACAGATTACAGATTGTTCACCCGGTGGATAGTCAATAAAGTCATGTACGTGAGGAGACTTACAGATTGTTTACCCGGTGGATAGTCATCTACTTGAAGAGACCTCTCTGTCACAACTGTTACACAGATTGTTTACCCGGTGGATAGTCATGTACTTGGCGAGACTTCTCTCTATAACAGATTATTCACGACCCTTATCTCTGTTACAGATTACCTACTCGGTGGTTATGATGAAGTGGAGTGGCTGGGCAGGCCTCCTGGTCTGTCTGCTGCTGTCTGCTGCTGTTCTGGGGCAGACGACAAATGGAAATGAGGATGACGACGACTCAGACCTGGCTCAAGTGGAGTCAGAAGATGATGAGACACAATCGACTGGTAAGTACCTTATTCTAGACATTGTTATTAAAGGGCCCATGGCATAGGCATAACCAGCACAAATGGAGTAGAGCTTTGGGAATAAGGCATCGCTTGCTACTGTATGTTCAGCACAAAGAATCTTCAAAGACACAAGGCCATCATATTACATGTACATGTTCTATGTTACTACTATGTGTGCGAAAAATAAATGATGTTGTGAATACATAAATAGAACTCTATGTTGAAAATGAAATGACTAGTAGTAAATTTTCTGTCCAACAGGTGCAAGTGAATTCAACTTCAAATTAGTAGATGATAATACCGACCCTAATGCAGACATCTTCATTCCTACCAAAGAATGGCAGACGATAAGGAAAGGTAAGAATCAATTTTAAATTTTGTGTGGGCAGGAAACTGGCCAAAAATGCATAAAGGATATTGACAATGGTTTCCGAGTAGACCTCCCATTGATATAGGATATCACAGTATCCACCTTGCCTAGTACATTATGTCTATTGAAATGGGAATTTATTTGCAAGGTTACACGTGAATACAAATTATGACGTTTATACAATACCACTTTCTGACAGTGAACCCTAACATTGCAGGATATAACACATTTACCGTCATGTATATTTGTATGCTATTTCCCCTGTACACAGACCAGTCGGTCCCTAAAGGACTTCACTACAGGATGAACCTACAGACAGGTTTGAGGGAAGCTAAGTTACTAGATGATACACCAAAAGAAGCACCCAGGTCATCTAGAAAGGACATTCTGGCCACAGGTTAGCGTATATCCCTTATCAAAATAACACTTCTAGGAGACACTTGACCAAGGTTTTAATAGAAAAGATGTCTGTGAAGCCAAATGTGTAAATAAACACTCAAGTGTTGACAGAGTTCCTGTTGTAAGTTTGAGAGTGAGTTATCTTCATCACAGCCTTGAGGTTTACTGATATAACTGAGTATTTTTCCCTGTTTTACATTCTGCCAGTGGTTGGTTAAAACACACGACCCGTGGTGGTTGATCTGTAGAAACAGTACCCGGTACTATCCTTTTGATATCCTTTTGACATATACATACTCAAATATTCACTTATACATTTTGAATATTTGTGCTGTAGACCAGGAGGGTTCAGAAGTGCCCACATCCACCAAAGATTCCAGACTCCTAAGGATGAAGAAGGCCATGGAAGAAGCCATGGGAGAACTAGAGGAACAGGTGAGACTTGTTCTGTCATAGCGATAACACCATTAACATTTAGATTAAAAAGGAAATAAAATCAGATAAATCAAACATACCCAGTATATAGTACTTCAATTTGAATACTAGTTTGGTATATGACTTGAAACGTTTTTCTGTAACCGGCTCCAAACATTCAATGAAATATAGTATGCATCAACGACTCGATCTATGCCTTTACACATCTGCTCTAGATGTTCTACCTGTAGATTTGTTAAATAGATGTATAAGGTTAACCATTGTTATTTTATTTGATATCTATAGATATGTACCGGCTTACTGTAAAAGGTACACATGTTTAGTATACTTAATTGAATTTATGTAAGTGGCCATCTTGTCCTGTCGTATTCAACAATTGACTTTATTTGGGTTTCAGAAAGAAAATGAAAAAGTAAAATACTGGAAGAAGGACGGTAAGCAAGGTATGCTTCTCTGATAATCCTTACAAATTGATTATAGCAGAAAGTATTACAGTATATAGTGTTTCTACTATCCAGGTAACCAACTATCTTTGTAATATAAATATTCATGTTCAATATGAAGGGAAGAAAATACTAATCAGACTTGATGTGGCAAACACAACTGATTTTAATCACAAAATTTTTTTTTTTTGCTTCCCCTCAGGTATGGTGAAGTTAAAGGATATGGCCTTTTCACGTGATGAACTCAAGGACGCATTGAAGAAGTTCAAGCTCAAAGATGATGATGTGAAGGTATGGCATGCTTTGCAATACATCAAATATCCCGGTATTCCTTTACAATAGTGTACATCTAGTGGATGACTTTTGACTATTGATCTATGCTGTCGGATGTTGCAGGTATTTGCTTTAAATTTTGAATTTAAAAAAATCAATTTACCGTTATCTATTTTTTTGTAAGGATAATGTGGATATGGGATCTGGTTTACGTTCCCTTGATGTCAACTGACTGAAAGAGGACTGCATACTCATCATAGGGAAGCTCACATCTTACCCAATACTTAGTGCTTATTAAAGTTGAAGTCCCTATATCCATAACAGGACGAGAATTTGGTGAAGAATAAGTACAAGTCGATGAAGGAGATTAAGGCAGACTTTGAGGACATGAACATCAAGATGACTACAGATACCGAGGTACTCCGCGACCTGCTCAACCGTTACCAAGATGAGCAGCTCACAGAGCAGGGTCGTGTCGAGGTGCTCACTGAGCTGGAATACTATCTACACCAGGTAAGCCATACACAACCAGACTATATGGGATTAGCGCATTAGGCTATGGGGGCCGACATCTTGGCTCTAGAGCAGTGCATCATGGGAGAATTTATTATCAGCCCCTTTGTTCAAGGTGTGAGGAGAGGGGATTAGCCTGATATGGAGATGAGGTTCAGCCCACGACAACCTGAGGTACCAGGATACATGTGCTAGTCCCGTATATTACAGGGTTCCCACATGTCATGGAATCAAAGGTTGTCGTGGAATGTCATGGAATCTTTCTTTTTTCTGTTATGGAATGTCATGGAAAGTGAAAAAAAAGAAGATATAGCAGACCCCATAGAATGTAAAATTCCCTTTCTAGATTTCAGAAATGTGTTCAGGGGGCAGGCCCCTGACCCCGACTAAAATATGATAATTGTCATGGAAAATTTTCATTTCTGTCACGTAATGTCCTGGAATTTCAATCTGAAATTTGTGTGGGAACCCTGTGATAATATATTTTGTCATACGAGTACCGATTTGATTTTTAATTCATTGAAAAAAAACAGCTCGCCGTCAGGTGCCTTGACATATCAAGGGGACATCTGCAGTACGCGTACATGTGTGTACATTTTACAGATGTTTATCTGGTTGAATTCACGTTGGCAAAAACCTGTAGAAGGGGAAGTGAGCCCCGTTTATCTGATTTGAGTTAACGTGTCAATAGATTGGATGTCTCTCTATATATAACACTGTAATGACATTTATCGTAATTTGTTATTCAGATAGACAATGCGATAAACTTTGCCGATATGGGCGGCTTGGACCTGATCATCAAGGACCTTAACAGCACATCAGACAAGGTTCGGACGGAGGCTGCATTTGTTCTCGGATCTGCTTCACAAAAGTAAGCTTAGGTATTCTATACATTTCATAGGAAGATCATGTTGGGAATCGATTATGATTTTTCATTAAAGAAAATTTGAGAATTACTGTAACCAAACCACATGGTACCTCCATATCAATGAAAACAACATTTAGTATTGAAGGTATAACAGAGAGCATACCCCAAGTTACAGGACATTGCATGGAGTTTACGGTTCACATGGGGAACCTACATATATCGGTATATATCTATTGAGTAACCAAATTGTGATGATTATACGATGTGATTATAATTTTTTTAAATTGACTCAAATTTTTATTTGAATTTCAGTAACCCCAAGGTGCAGGTGAAGGCTCTACAGCTTGGTGGCCCTTTAAAACTGATCAGGTTGATGTCTACAGACACATCTGAATCGGTCCAGTCGCGCGCTTTGTATGCGCTCTCCTGTACCATGCGCCACTTCCCATTTGCACAGAAGAATTTTGTCGCGAACGGCGGGGTACACATTCTGACCTCTGTTCTCAAGCATGCTACCAGCCCTAAACTGCAGCTCAAGGCGATGACGCTCACATTGGACCTTCTCCAGGAGCGGGTTGGTATAATATGCCTCAGTCTACACACAAAAGAAATGCATAGTTACAAAAATTATAGTCCAGATAAATTTCCAGTCAATTATAGGCAATACTGCCTTGTAATCGCATAACATGATGTTAAGTGTAGGCTCTATAATACCTGGCAGTAAATGTTACGGTGCCGTGGGATCATGCACCTATATCTGTGTAGGCAGTCCGTGTTGAGTTCCTGGTTCTAGGATATAACCCCCATCACATATATATATATATAAACGTGACCTTTACATTTACAGTTATGCTCATGAATGTTTACTTTGATATACAGAAAGAAGCCGAGCTCCACACCCGTATCGCAGACACTACTGAATTTGATAGGCTTCAGCAGTACAAAAAGTAAGTCAAATACTGGTATATAACTTCCTAAAAAGGTGCCTGTGGAAATTTAAATGTCTCAATTCAAGCTTCGTCTATAAACTGATACATACATGTATGCTGTAAGATTCACCAGTACGTAACAAGGGTACAAGTGTATCCGCAGACATTAAAGTCATACCCAAATTAGTGCCTCTACATGGGTAAAAATCGACACCGGCGACACGGCCGTTTTAGGCCCTTTTAAAAATCGACGGACACAGGAAACTTAGGCATAAAAATCGACACACAGGAAATTTTCTCTATGTTCTTATATACCTAAAATTCGACACGATGACACGGCCCTTTTGCGAAAATTCGACACGGCGACACGGTCAATATTGTGAGGACCCATGTAGAGGCACAAATTAGCTGTGCCCTCAAGTTCAGGACATATGCATTACAGATAGGTAGATAGCTTAGGTCAATACTGCATCTAATAATTTGCTATCATCTCCGGTTACAGTATTCCCCTCCAGGAGGCACTACTGGAGCAGGGCTGGTGTTCGCTAGTTCCTGGGTTCCTGGAGGACACCGATCACGACACCCTGGAGAAGGTGCTGACCGCCATGCGCCTCCTGGGTTCCTCTTGTAAGGAGGACTTCACACGGTCCGCCCAGAGGCTGGCCGTCCTCCAGGCCCGCTACCGGGTACTCGCGCAGGAGGAGCTACAGGAGGACGGCGAGGAGGGATATTTCACAACTATTCACGAACTAGCAACAGATGTCGTGGATACATTAAAACCCGCTGATAAATCATCCCCACCGAAGCAAGAACTTTAAGTTTACCATCAAAAAGAATATTATTGCCAATGCTATTCATTATATTCGATTTGACAATCACTACTCCACAAGAAGAGGCATAGTTAGATTAATACTGCATCAATTAAGTTCTGGTCGATTGTGAAGTCGGATAACACATTGTAAATAATCATCCACATGTCATCTATGTTTATTGGAAGAGTGCGAGAGAAGTGCTTGAATGGGGTACTACAAGCTTGAGGATATGGAAAATGGGATAATCGAAGATAAATAGATCTCAACTATGTACGTTATTATCATACATTATCATGGATACAGTGAAGGGAGATTGAATAGTCTGTGCTTATAAAAAGGTGTGCTTGTATGAATGATGGTTTGGGTGTTATTCATGGGCATTCCATATTTCTTCTCACATATGATATTCACCAGTCCCAGTGGGATTACTGCTCTGCTAATATTATTCATGAATGTTTTTATACAAATAAAATGTGATATATAAAGTAGAGAAATGACTTCTCTTTAGTTGTCAATAAAAGATCTTATTATAAATAATAAATTGAAGTCATCGAGTTCTGTCATAATATTATTACTGCCATTTCCATTTAAACTCTCAGCAAAATTAAGCATCTAACAAAACGAATGCATTTCTTCCAAATATTTTATTAGATTGTTATATATAATGCAATATGTACATGATGATCAAATAATTACCAATCATTCTTGAGTAAACAACTTGAAAATAGCAAACGAGAAATGTCCCCCACCCTCAGACAATATGCTGTTTGCACCAGAGTATAAAGGTCACACATCTTTTCTTCTGTAATACCATTGCCCCTCCCTTCAGCCATGTCTGTATCCACAAATAATTAAGCACAAGTTAGGTATTTCTTGTTCAATAGAAATATGGTAAGAATATGCCTTTAAAGTAGTACATTAACAATTCAATAATTCTTCCAAATGAGATTTTGAACATATTATCGAACAAACACGAACATATTTAACTTCAATCATACTGGCTACACCAGTAACACTTATAGTATAAAACCGACATTCTTGCTTGGCAATGAACATCATTAATACGGTGTACATTTCGTTTGATAACGTCTCATAACGTTTCATAAAGTTCTCTCACATGAACATGTCATCAAAGCCAGGTGGTGGTAAGTGATCAGGGTCAGGTCTGAAAGAGAGAGGTTAAGTTTGATTAATATTTTTTATCACACAATTTTCTCTTGATTAACTTGAAATTTATTACAACCATCTTAATAGAGTTATCATGTTGATGGTTCAGTTTCTGGAGTTCAGATGGTTTTTAAGGGAAATTGTGGAGAAAAATCTTTGAACCCTTTATGATAATAATCTACAATATTCACAAGAATAGACCATGTATCGCCTACCCGGCTCTGTGTCCACCCTGAGGGTTGGCACCAGGATCTGGCCCTGGAGGTCCAAAGGGGTCGAAGCGCGCTCCAGGTGGGACAGCGCCAGGCGGTAAGCGACCCGGCAACCCAGCACTGGGGTCTCGTCCGATTCCCGGAAACCCACGAGGATCCATTAACATTCCGCCGCCCATTCCGCCAGCCAATGGATCCAGGTCACCGCGCCCAACAGCAAGAGGGTTGTTTGGATCTGCCCTGAAGATATATAAGCACTATTTCAGCATGTCTTTAGAAAGCCATAGTACATAGAATCATTATGAAATGTGTACCGGAAATAGGAAAAGGTTTATACATGTATGTGGAATATGTTTTAACTGTGAACCATAACTATGGAATACTAGTACCATTTTTTATATTTGTATTTTGTTGAGGACCTACCATCCAGGCACAGGCCTTCCACCTCGACGTGGAAAACCCACCCGGAGAGGATCGTAATCTGGATCGCGTCGCTCTCTCTCTTGTCTCTCCTCTCTTGCCCTTCGAGAACTCTCCCCTTGTGTTGGCGCCTGGGTTGTACTCTTCTTGTTCAGTGGTTTGATTATATCTGCTGTGAGTTTCTTGTTTAGTCCATCTGCATTTGTGTATGCACTAAAATGGGCAAGAAAGAAATGGTTAATATAACACATATGTGCCAAAGGATTTTATGCATTCGCTTTTTGAATATACATGTAGCGGTATACCAAAACTGGAGCATCTATAAGAACACATATATGATGATATCACACTAAAATAGCTAAGACAATTTCAAAATATTGATACTAGTTTTAGTGCATTTGATTATGTATATATACATACGTGCATATATATTTTATCAACTACATTTTGTTAATGAGACCAACCTGACCTTCTGTCTTCATTACACTATAATACACACCTGTCAAAGCTAGAAATGTCGTTGGATGTGTAGTCTGCTATGTTGATGCTGGAGTCTGCAACTTTGTTATCTGAACTTCTCTGAAATAATAGAAGTATTTTATACAGTACTTATGAGACAACTATAGAATCTCTCCATGTAGTTCACATGTTATTTTTGATTGTTGTTACATTTTTGGAATATGATTTATGAAATAAAAACACATTGCAAAATCAAAAAATCTAGCAGTAATTCAGAACAACCTATGTGCCCGGGGCGTAAAAATGTAAGCCCCTTTTTAGCAAAAAAGGCAGCACATTACTATAGTTCAAAGGGGGGGGGCGAAAAAATGTCAGCGCCTCCGTGGGGGGGGGGGGGGAGGGCACGAAACGTTCCACACGCTCTCGAGGGGGAGGGGCGTAAAAAAATGTCGCCCCTCCATGCGAAATCTCACCACCCCCCCCTGTAATTGATAAATGAACAGTCCCTTATTGCTTCTGATCTTAGACCAACTACTAGTATACTGAATATAATATATTTGAATGAAAAATTTAACTTTCCCTATTTAATACAAGTTAAAGATGTATGTGGTAGAATATAATCTTTGCACTGATGCTGTTATAGTTTAAAGTCAAAGAAGATACCATAAAGTGCACCAGTAATGTGCCATCCATGCGAATCACTTTGAGGAGATGTGCGTCGGTTGAGTCATTTGGCCAGTACAGAAGGCCATAGGCGTCAGGGTCAGCACTCCACCCATTGGGCAGCATCTCTGTCCGCCGGGCACCCTGTAACGATGCTGGTACCTGCATAATCAAACAGCATGATGGTTATAAAATCACTCCCTATAAATAAAACTATTATAGTACCGGGTAGTATTCAATTCAATTCAATTCAAATCTTTATTTCAGACTCAATCGTTGTACAAAAGGTCCATAGGCTATAAAACACACATACATATAGATACAGAAATAAGAATACAGCTAAGGAATATTAAAGTGTATCATGAACATCGATTTAGGTCCATGAGTGTATGTACAAATCTTGATACCAGCATCTCCAGATATGGGAAGTGTACTGGGTATCACTTCTTGGATCCACCAAGCTTTTGATCAACTCATTTTTTTACCCCGTCAGTCGACATATAAAACTGTATATTAGTCTTCTAATTGTAGCACCACTAGCCAAGCTAGACTGCAGACACTATCGTGGTTACAACAACAACAACTCGCTGGGCTGTCTGGTCTATAGCACCACATGTCAGAAGAGCACAAACAGCAAAAGTCTCACCGGCACTAGCATATCTTGGGATACCAAGTAACATACGGAGTGCATCATTGTACACTACCGTTAACTTTCGCATAGAAGCCCAAGTATTTAATAAAATGGGAAAATGATTTTCTAGGGAATGGAGTATGGCTATAGGTTTCACAGAGAGTGTCGTATAACTTTAAGGTATTAACCAACAGCTGTAACTGTGTGGGCCATTGTGCTAGTATTCCAGTTGGAATAGAAACATTATAATAAAGTGTTGAACTTTAACCACAGAGCTCTACCCATTGTGACTTTTATAGTCTTGACTGAAAATGACTGTGCAAAACCAGGGCCGGCTAAACATTTTTGGTGCATATAAGCAAATACTCGCTGTGACATTAGTGCTTACCTCATCTCCAACACCTATACATTTGAAATTATTGGATACAATATTCCAATGTATGGCACATACTATGGCATCGCCGCTATTCTTGATTTTTGACTGTGCAGTTGCAAATAAAAGTTCCATCCCTGCCATGTTTACAATTTTATAGCCTCAAACCGAAAGTGAGATATATATTTAGATTTACAAATTACACAATATATGTTGAACTAAAATAGAAATCTGCACAAGTATTGTAACTAAATATGAAATTTTCTTAAGATCATATGGATAGGAGGCTGATAGGCGAATCTGAGTACATGGCTCGAGGTTATAACAAGAAACATGGCGGCCTCCATTGCACAGGCATGGCGCAGATATCTCTTACTTTTCGCACACGAGCATCTCGAGTTCAGATTACCCGTAAGTTGTACCATTTTTTCCTCGTATCTTGCATCTGTGTATGTCTATGAGAAGAATGGTTAAATACATTATCGCGAAAGTAAGTTAAAACAGTACTTTATATCTATATCCTTCCATTATCGCCCATCTAATGATCTAATGCAATCAGCTGGCAATCGGATTTCAGTTTCACTTCCACTTTCACTTGTAAAAGGGGGTGGGGAGAAAAGAAACCCACCCACCCACCCAAGTCTGTTGTAGTTGATTGTAATTCAGTTCATTAATAATTTAATTGTGTGTTAAAATCACCTCATATTTCAATAGACACTATTATTTAGAGAATAATCAAAAATTCAGTATTGAAATTATTCGGATATTAATAATTAATAATTAAAAGGTGTCACTGTGGGTACTGTGTTGGATTGTGTTGTTGAGGGATTTTTCTGTATATTTGGTAAACCTAGCCACATAGTCCCTACTAAAAACAGACTTCTAGTGGATGTACCGCGGAATCCGTGCTAGGAGACCTTATTTTCGACTGCCATTGGGGAAGCAAATACATACCAGGGCCTAGAGGACCTCCATGTCCCTGCAAATACATACATGTATGGTACATGCCAACATGGTACCCATCAAATGAACTGATTAGGCCAACAACAACAAAACGTTGTGTATTTCTACCAGAAAAAAACACACTATTTTACCTGAAATTATACGAAAATTAGAGTAATTTTGTCTCCAAATCCTTAAAAGAATTTGGTAAAAGAAAAAAGAAAAAAAGGACCTACCTACTAGCCCATAGAAGTATGCCCTCTCGATATCTGTAACGGTTGAGGCTTGAGCAGGTCGCTCCATCCAGATATCGAGAGGGCACACTTCTCTGGGCTAACCTACCTACCCTATTTTTTTGGGCCATGTTACCTGAAGACAATTTTTTTTTTGGCCTTAGTATTTTTTCCGCCCATGTACTAGCCTAACTAATGATCTTTGAATTACGTCACACAAGTATGGCCTATTTTGAACACCCATCCACCTCCCTGCCACACCTTCATCACTGTGTGTCACACTCAGACTAAGAGCCTGTCACCCCCTTCGGCGTGACAAATTTGTGGACGGCCCCTACAGCTTATTGCAGTAACCACCATCTAAGGTATTAGTGTCACATTTTAAATTTCAGGAAGTATTATCCGTTGCGAAACTCTTTGATGTGAAGTACTGCATCCCTGATGGCGGATTTTATGATCACGTAAGTTCTTAATAAAACAGCCTCATATAAATAGAGATCAAATATGAAAAAGTTAATAAATGTAAAGCCAGGTGTAAATTTAGCCTTTTAGGACACTGGAAACGTGGACTGGCTCATCTGATCCAAGCTGGAGATGTAGAACAATTTGGCCTGTCTGCGTTGTGTCAGACATTTATCCTTGATAAAAACATGGGGTATAGTACAATGGATGAGAATCACCATAGCATAGCAGTCTAATCTCTCTGCCATGGGTCACCTGGTGAGAAGATTAGGAACTAATGGCAGTGATGCAAATTACACTCTAAATGACCAAATGGAGAAAATTAATTCATCCTACTTAGAATTATCAGATCACTTTGATTAAAAAAGTGCTAGAAAGGCCTTGATGTGTAGCTTTTAACTGACCATGTTTTATTAAAATATTAAAAGGGGGTGTTTTGGGAAAAGGGCCCCCAAATTTTGGAATTTTTCCAAAAAATTGCCGAAATTCCCACCCCTCAAAAAAATTGTTCCCTATCTGATATCAAATAGAAACCCTTTCGGTTTGCAACTTATGAAATCAGGGCTTTCCAACCATCTTTAAATTATTTCAATATGATAATTCTAAGTGGCAAAGAAAAACTCTCCCACATAGGTCACCTATCACATGTAGTTCCGTTTTTTGCCACCCCCTTGGAGGTGGCGCTACTGTCAGCCATGTCACTGATGGAGAGCCAGCAGGTCTACTTGCGAATCCCTGTACTTTATATCCCTGATAAAAACGATGCGACATACTAGTATGCTCATGATCATGGTGGCCAACCAAATTGAGTTCTGTAGATATGAATATTCTGTAAGCAGTGTACATCCTTTCCAGAGCCCATATCTATTCATCGATGTCGAGTCAGAAGAAAGTATCCGCAGCATAATGTCAAGATGCCTGTTAGTCAAGTAAGTACAGTGTATGATAATACATGTATCATTATATGGTTCTGATATTTATATTGTTCAGGATTTACTTTAATAAAGCAACACTATCCCTACATTGTCAGATTTAATTTTGTCTGTGTTACATACAGTATGTGTCTGTTTTAATGTATTCGACCAATTAGACCAGAGCATATTCCAGAAGCTCACAATTACATTAATTTGCAAAAAAAAGTGAGCAAAATATGTTGGAAATAGGAATGCACTATGGACGGAGAGTTGAGATGACCCCTAGCTGTGTGTTGTACTTTTTCTTTCCGGTGGGGGTTCTAGAACTAGTCCACTCAACGATAACCAGTTTGTTACTCCCATGAATATTCAAATTGCATCTTTTCATCAGAGGAGCCTTTGAACTTTGGGGAAAAGGATCGAATTATACCGACCTGGAGAAGGACATGCGGAAATACCCATTAGAAATGAAGGTAGGTACCCGTATAAACGTATATATGTACGATGATGAGATCTTAAAATATTTAAATGTAACACTTTGATAAAGATATAAGATAAATATGATACACTCACATACATGTATATGATTAATTCTACCATCTATTATGCTTCTTGTTTTCCCTGAACACAAGGATAACCATTTCTGTTTTATATAGATGAGATTAACTCTTTCAGGAGCCATATTTAGAAGAAAATCAATCGTTCTGCGTACGACTAGAAACATTTAACAAAGTCCTGACCATGGACGAAAAACTGGAGAAGATCGAGGCAAGCAAGGAATTCCTTAAATCTTCATAAGACAAGGACAATATCATTACCCATTGGTGGAATAAATGAAAAATTTAATTGTAATTGCCATAAATTTACTGTAGTATAGAAAACGCTAGGTCTAATTTTAAAACAATCATTTTGAGATTTGTATTGAGATATATAAGATAAGACCCCCCTCTCCCCCCCCCGCCCACTCAACCAAGTAAATGGGGGCATTTGCTCGATACTGGACAAAGATTTAGTTACAGGGTATAATATGAGATATGGATGTCCCCTTTTCAGCAAGTGCTAGAGATGGAATCATTCCCCATGAAGGGAAAGGTGAATCTGAGGAAACCTGATGTAACTTTCCAACTGCTTGAATATTACGGACAGACGACAACAGATTCAGCGGACCAACCGGAGTATGTCTGCTTTGGTCGATGGGTAAGAATTGATCCTTTCGCTTAGTAGATTAAATGTCTATATTTAAGAGGAGTTTTCGCCCTATAAAACATGGGGAAAACAATGCATATTTGAGGGTCCTGTTATAATATTTATTTAGTGGATACTTCTTTCCTGTGGCACGTGGTGGCAGGAATAGCAAACTGTAAGTAAGCATGGGTGTCATCTGTGAAAGGCGGATCTTTCCTAAATAATAAATAATGATATAACATTTTATATATCGCCAACCGATATCTTCATTCTACCATCTTACAGCATCATTACTATTTGATATGTGTTATCCGTGGTTTTTCAGGTGGCGAATGGTCAGCGGGAGGTAGTCAAAAACTACTCTTTAGAGAAGAGGAATTATATAGGTGAAAATTTGAGATTTCTTTCAGATATGTTCAATTAAATTTTGTTTTGGTATTTTGCGAGACATTTTATCATAAATATCATTAGTGTGAGCCTCCGTGGTACTACACATGTACTAAATATTACCATAGAGACACAGACACTTAATAGCTTAGATATCACGTTAAGTGTACGTTCAGACTCTTTTATTTAACGCATACATTATGACGACCAACCTCTTACTTTATGATCAGGCAATACGAGTATGGACCCACTCCTATCATTCATCATGGCTAATATGGGCTGTGTCCGACCAGCAGACGTCGTCATGGACCCCTTTGTCGGCACAGGTCAGTATAACAGATTAACAGGGCATTTATCACTATCAATATCTGTATACATGTTGTTCAAGATCTCTGCAGACATGTTCCACCATACCATTGGGACATCACCATGATTATTCCCCCCAGAATCCCCTGCAATATACTAATACAACATGATAAGCAACCTTACAAGTAACACTAGATGGTTTAGTTAAAAGAGTAAAAGCTCTGATCATTAGCACAACTATATGAAACACTTCCATGGAGAAACACTGATTGAAAAATAAACAATTTGATATCTACATGTAATCTGTAACTCAATTTTGTACACAGGGAGTCTACTCGTGGCTGCCGCACACTTTGGGGGTTACGTAGCAGGAACTGACATAGACTACAAGCTCCTGATGGGGAAAGGTGAAACTGCCTTCTTTTCCCCTTTTAGAAATATCAATTTAACAATTCCAAAATCTTAAGTAAGAGACAATGATCTAATCTTTTGAGTCAATATCACTGACAGTGCTATAACATAGAAAACCACTGAGGTATGCATGGAGAAAAATGCATTTATATCTGAAAATACATGATCCTTCTATTGAAACTATGCAAGTATCAAGGAGGAAATTCCTTTAATAGAGATGTTTGATGTTTGGGGCAAAGGCTGTAATGGTTGTATAATGGTTTATACAGGGAAGGCGAGTAAGGCTGGTCAGAAGTGGCGTTGTCAGGAGAAGGACAACCACCGCGCCAGTCTGGCTCAGTACGGCCTGGAAGGGCAGTATCTGGATGCACTAGTAGCCGACTGCTCTCTACACCAACTTTGGCGGCCCGAAATGAGATTAGATGTCATCCTTTCTGATCGTAAGTACTAGAATGTGCCTTTTGGAGGGGTCAATACAAATAATAAAACGTCCGAGATGCTTTTAACCCTTTTAAATAATTGTCGCAGTGTGCTTTAATTTGCTATGAATGAAGCCCTAGCTAGCCAACCTGTCAGGCGATAACGCACATAATTTATCAAATTAACACAGTATCCAGCCATTAAATGGTTACGGGTAGTAGAGTTATAAACTGTGCAATGGGTGCTTCAGGTGGGTCTCTCTGTAGAACCACATGTTTCTATAAACACAAGTCAGTATACATGTAACATGATATATATATATCTTCAAGCTACATATACATCTTATAAATAATGTATTAAGAGAACTTTTACAACATGCACCTTTCCTCTATTTTATCTTAGCTCCCTACGGTGTACGGGAGTCCACCGCACGTGTTGGTGCCAAGAAAAAAGAGCCTTCAGAAATACCTGAACATTTGTAAGTACACCAAACTTGAACAGAACATCTTTAGGTTTAAATTCAGTCCGTAGACATGTAACCCTTCGTAAGTCACATGATATAGAATATAGATTAGTTTAATCATGCTGTTTGGGCAAACTGCAATCATTTTGTGGCATGCTTTATCCCCTCCAAACATTTAAGATAATTTCAACTAACAACTTAAATAAAGGGCCCAAGACAAATAATCTAATATTCATGAAAATGGCTAATGAAATAAAGAAATACTCTTTCTGTAGCTCGATGTTTCACACCTCATATTGCAGAAAAGAAGGTCACATCCCATGTCGTACACAATACCACATCTCTGACGTCATGCGGGACTTGCTGACGTTCGCAGCACGCCACCTCCGGATGGATGGACGACTCGTATACTGGCTGCCTGTCTCACGACCAGAGTAGGTGTACAAATATCTCATATCACAGAAATTAATTTGTGTTTTGTATGTTTATAGAACATTGACATATTATTTATCTTTCCCTATGTTACAGTTATACAGAAAGTCAGATCCCACGACACCCGTGTCTACGCCTGGTGGCCAACTGTGAGCAGCCTCTGACGAAGCGCATTGGTCGTCGTCTCATTACAATGGAAAAGGTGGCTGAACTACAGGTCAGTGTGAGAATAACTCACTATACAGGTGTATCATAGGGTACTGGTAGGAAAAGCATGATATGTCAACGTGGGAATTGGTATTAGAGGATCAATATAGAATTGATGTTGCATTGAATTAATAATACTAGTACATTATGAAAAGAAAACAATAAAATATGTTGGATGTTGCAATAAATCAATTGGGTTAACCTCATTGTGATACTATTTTAAATTATTATAAAAGTATATCTGATATTGATAACAGGTTAAGAACTGTATCTAGGTGCCTTTTACTTATACTGAGAAATCTAAAGTGAATGGGGTACAATTATGTACTTTTAGGCTGAACACCTGATGACATCAGAACAAGAGGATCACTACAAAGAGGCAACGTTCCGCGACATGTATTTCCAACGGACAGACTGGGAGAAGCGGAAAGCGCGTGCTCAGGAAGCAAGCCCAAAACCTGATACAACAACCAATAATCTGACGCAAGAATCAAGTGACAACCAAAAATCAGATTCAGATAGTGAGAAACAAAGCAACTGCGACAAAACGGGTTTAATTGAAAACCAAGAGACACATTGTGGAGATACCAAGCAAAGTTGATAGTTACATATAACTATACATATTTTTGTCATTGTTTGAATGACTTTTCTAGCGACAAAGATGTATGATAGTGATGCTTTTAATGAATGTATTTTCTCTATACACGAGGGGAAATATCGCTTGTACATGTATAAATTATGATGTAAATAAAGATGATTCAAATAGCCACGTTTTATAGTGTTCTGTATTATTGAATAAACGACAGTAAAATACATTTGGCCAAACATATCGGTGCATGGACGTATTGTAGAATCATTAATACATTTTGTCACGAAATAAACTGAAAGCTGATCAAAATCCTAAAAGAAAAGGATTCATTTTCACTTTAAAAATCCCTTTCCAATAAATTTTTCGCCACCTTCCACGAAGGGGGGCACAAATGTTACACACGCTCTAGGGGGGGGGGGCGTAAAAAATGTTCGTGTGTCCCCGCGAAATCTCACCCCCCCCCTGTAATTAATAAACGAGGTTGCTAGGGTTGAGGAAGGTGCAGCACACTGCAAGACCAGTTTCAGTTTCAGTGTCTATGGAGATTGAGGGGCATTCGTGTACATTCTTAAGGGCGAGGAGAAGGGCCCCCTGGGGGGGGGGGGGGGGGGGGGACATAGACCAGGGCAGGCAGTCCAGCCATGAGTTTAGCAGGCGAAGTGGTGGGGGGGGGGGGGGGGGGGGCAGGCAGTCCAGCGGCTGGACGGCTGGTGCATGGCTCAATGTGCCCTCCCTCAATATGCCCTCCCCCCCCCCCCCACACACACACCCAGGCTTCCACACTCAGTATAACCGTGTACTGGTGGGGGAGGGGTGGGGAGTGGGGCATACAGGGCGTCGTGCTATACGTCACTACTAACACATGGGGGTGGGCGGCATGCAATAGGCTGTGTACTGGGCCGGAACCCCGGGGGGGCCACTCCATATATGATCTATAGTAACCATGTGCGTACACAAATACCCGGGAAAGGGGTCCTTTTTGGATCCCACTGGCGGGTCCGGCCGGACCCGTCATAAGGGGCCCTTTTTGGGCCATTTTAGAGCAAAAGGGGTATGTTTTTAGACCAAGAATATCCAACCAAAAAATCAAAAAGTTCCTGTAAAAAGGGGTATATTTTTGGAGAATTTGTGCCAAATCTAGGGTGGTATCGCACTCAAATGTATGGGGTATCTTGCTAAAAGGGGTCTAATTTTGGCCAATTTATGGGGGTATCCCGTTAAAAGGGGTCTCATTTTGGCCAATCAATAGAGTATCCCACAAAAAGGGGGTGCATTTTGGCCAATTTAGGGTGGTGTCCCACTAAAAGGGGGTGATTTCTACACATTTTAGGGGGGTTATCCCGCCAAAAGGGGGGTGTTTTTTTGTGGATTTTGTCCCGGGAAAAGGGGTCTAAATTCAGGGTGATGTACGCACATCGTATCCATAAATGGGAGAGTGGCCCCCCCGGGGCCGGAACAGACCAGCGCCAATACCCGGCTCACTACTTACACGGGGGGGGCTCTGGCCATAATTATCAACAGCAATTAAGCATATAACTATTGCAGGTAGGGGGCTAGGACCTTAAACACTGAGGGCAATGGGGCAGGAATCCGTATACAGGTACGACTGGAGGACGAGGAGCTAAGGGCCACTCAACATAGGGCTAGGGCTGAAGAGGCCTGACTAAGGAACCACAGTTGGAGCATACAAGCTGTGAGTCAGAGTGATGTTAGACTTCTTTATTATCAGTTGAGTTACCAGTAGATCTACATCAATACATGTTGGGACACTGTCTGCCGTGCGCGCTCAAGTCCGCCATCTTGGATTCTGGTGTCGCACGTCCGATTCGCCCCCCAACATCTCCCTTTTATTAAAAGATTTTATTTTTTTTATTTTGATATATATATATTTTTTTAAAAGAATTAAACATCCCCGCAGACATGTATAGTCCAAATCATAAGAAACACAATAGTGACGACCTCCATAGTCATATTATCCCATGATAGCAGTACTTTGCTGGAAAGAAACTGGGAACAATGAGGCATAAAATAATGTCACAGGGTTTAACATAGCAGGTAGACCGGGAATGAAGTCACAAAGTTGGTTTTATGTGAGGTCGTAGTCATCATATTTTGTCGGTCGATATATGTCTCTCGTCCTTGTACGACGAGCAGGTGAAGGGCTTGGTGCGAGGGCCAGTTTATTGCTCATAACTGGGCCACTACCAGCACCAGGCCGAGATGCACCAACACTTGGAGTAGACGGTGCAGGACCCATTGGGGACCGCACTGGAGAGCGAGGTGCTGTCACCCCAGGTTGCGACTCAAGCTGGTTGTCTTGTAGGTCTGGCTGATCTGGGGCCCTCACCAGAGGTGGGCCACCAGGTACCAGTACCTGTGGCACTTGTACGCATCCAAGGTCCTTTTGTGGGGGAGCAGCTGGTCGCACATGAACCCGGTTACGGCTAGCTGTCCCACGGTCAGTCTGAAGGGTGTATGATCTAGGTCCCTTGCAGTCCACTACCTGCCCATAAGCCCATGGCTGACCACGCTTGTTCGGAGGGGGCTTTAAGTAGGCATAGTCCCCAATTGAGAGTGGGGAATGGTGGACCACATTCCTGTCATACAATGTCTTGCTGGCCACTCTCCGAGCCTCAATCTCTTCCTGAACCACACGAGTGTCCACCACCTGAGGGTCCAACAGTCTGTCTGAGGTCGGCAGAGGGGTGCGTGTTCGGCGACACAACATGCGCTGCGCAGGTGAGTATGTGTAGCCAGATTGAGGGGTGTTCCGATGAAGGAGTAGGGCCAGGCTGATGTTCGTGGATTTCTTTAGTAGGCCTTTGGCTACCTTCACAGCCGCCTCTGCTCGGCCATTTCCCTTGGGGTAATAAGGAGATGACGTTGTGTGGTTGAAGTTATACCTGATCGCGAAATCTGCATAGTCCTTACTTATAAATTGAGGGCCATTGTCTGTGTGTATTCTTGCTGGGGCGCCAAAAGTGGCTAGATGGGCCTCGGTCTTGGCTACAACTGTGGAGGCCAGAGTGTCCCCCAGCTCATCTACCTCAATCCAGTCTGAGAAATGGCACACGGTTACTAGGTAGTCCTTACCCTCAAAGGCACACAAGTCCTGGCTGAGTAGCTCCCAAGCCCTGGTTGGTATCGGTAGTGACATCATGGGCTCCTTTTGTGAGGCTGAGCCATACAATGCACAGGTCCCACAAGCCTCACACATGTCCTTGATTGCCGCTCTCATTCCAGGCCAGAACAATACCTGCTTTGCCATTCTGTAGTTTGACTCAGCCCCAAGGTGATTTGCATGGATCTTGCCTAACATTTTGGCCCGGAGCTGTTGAGGCACCAACACAGTCTCCCCCTTATATATAGCCTCATTCAGTACAGACAGTTCATCCCTGTATCCCCAAAATGGCCTAAGATCCTTGGGCAACAGGGTACGATCGTCGGGCCATCCATTGATGATTGTGTCCCGAAGAGCACTGAGGGTCTCGTCAGCATTGGTGAGTAGGACTATCTCCTTCTCGGTCTCTCCAGTCAGCCTGGCGCTCCGGCAGATAGATTCACATTCCAGCCTGAACACCTCAAACCCAGTTACAGGCGTGTTGACTGGGGTGTGCAGGGCCGCTCTAGAGAGCGTGTCCGCAATGAGCAGGGTAGTGCCTTTCTTGTACTCAAGTGCGAAGCGATAGCGCTGCAGGGTCATTAGCATCCGCTGCAATCTGGCAGGCGCCTTGTGTAGTGGTTTTGACATGATCGGGACAAGTGGTTTATGATCTGTGTGAACTGTAATGTCAGCTTTCCCGTATAGCCACTGGTCAAACTTGTGTAGTCCCTGGCATATTGCCAGACATTCTTTCTCCATCTGAGAGTAGCGTTGTTCTGTCGCACTGAGGTGACATGAGCTGAATGCTACGGGCTGTAACTCACCCTTGGCATTTGGTTGAAGGAGCGCTGCACCCAGTCCTGACTCACTAGCATCCACCTGTAAGGTGACAGGCTTGTCCAAGCAGTAGTACAGGAGTGTGGGTGCCGATGTGATGAGGGCCTTGGCGCTCTGGAAGGCTTGCTCTTGTGTGTCTGACCATATGAAGCTTGCACCATCCTTCGTCAGCATCCGAAGTGGCTGTAGGGTTGAGCTCAAATTCTCGCAGAACTGTGACAAATATGTGGCCATGCCTATAAACCTGAGCAACCCAGCTTTGTTGGTCGGGGTCGGCATTCCAACGATGGCTGCCACCTTGTCCGGGTCAGGTCGCATACCATTGTCTGTAATAATGTTGCCCATGAACTTGAGTTCCTTGAGAGCAAACTTGAATTTGTCTGGGTTCAGTCTGATATCTTTGGCCACACAGCGCTCCATTAAAGCCACTAGTCTCCTGTCATGGTTGACCTTTGCCACATCATAGCTCTCACCCTCGCCATACACTAGAATATCATCCGCTATGCATATCGTGCCCTCAAGCCCTTCAAGGGCATCCAAGAGCCTCTTCTGAAACTCCTCTGGTGCACTCGATATGCCGAAAGGCAGCCGCAGCCATCTGTATCGGCCATAGGATGTGTGCATAGTGGTTTGCAGTGAAGACTCCTCATCAAGAGGTATGTGTAAGAATCCTTCACGGACATCAAGGAGGGAAAAACACTTGGCGTCACCCAACTTGTGCAAGTGCTCCTTCAGTGTGGGGATCTGGAAGAAAGGCCTCATAATCGCCTTATTAACTGTCTGACTAGGGTCGATACACACCCGGAATTTCTTCGGGGTTTCCCTGATGAGGGCATTTGAGCACCATGGGGTGGGTTCATCCACCTTCTCCATAATCCCTAGGGCCACATACCTGTCCAATGCTTCCTTCTCCTTTTCCCTCTTGGCGACTGGTACCCGGTGATTGGGCATCTGAACTGGCATGACGTCTGCCTTCATTTGAAAATGTACAGTGGGGCCAAGGTATCCGAGGCCCTGAAAGCTGCTCTTGTACTCACGTAAGATGGCATCTTTAGTTAGCTTGCCAGCGGGTGGTAGGCGTCTGGAGAGCGGAATCTGGATAGTCTTTGGAGATGGTGGGCATTGCCCCTGATCTGCTGCATCTACCACATCTGGGGAAAGAGACAGGACCTCATCTGCCATGATCTTGATGAGACCTAAACTCTCACTGTCCTCACCAGAAAGCAGTGCAGGCTTGTCACCAATGTCACTGTCTGCTAGCACCTGGAATACTAGATCATAGTATCGATTCCCGCGGTCACACAGCAGGTTGATCTGACCAAGCGGTTTCACAGGTGAGGTCTTTTTGTATGGGAAAAGTTGATATGGTGAGCGTGACATGGTGATGGTGGGAAACAGACTCTTAGCTAGGCGCTCAGGCATCGTGTTGATCCCTGCTGCAGAGTCAATCTGTACCGGGGTTCTGACAAAGTTGTCCCCCTTGTCTGATAAGAGAAGGTGTGCAAAATACTTACGACCCTTCCTTGCACCGGCCTGAAATGCATCCACATCACCAAGTGAGTAACACTGTTCGTCGTACTGATCATGAGGGTAGGCACTCTCAGGTGCGCAAGCCTGGTCGCCATCAGCTTGAACTGCATGGACACTGTGTTGCCGGGCTCGATCATCGGTCGGAGGTTTGTTCGGAGTTCCATGATAACCTCCCCTCCCTCGGCGGTTCCTACGTGACTGGCCAGCACCACGGCCCTGGGACTGTGGACGGCGGTTATCCCCCTGTGTCTCGAGACAGACGCGGGAGAAGTGATCATTACCGCCACACTTGTCGCAAGTCTTTCCCTTGGCAGGACAGTTCGACCAGGGATGTGGGCCACGTTTGTCACCACACCAGTGGCATGTGCCGCTCTCACGCTTCAACTGCATGTCCCTGTGGGCCTTTCCCTGGGCCGCCCAGTTGACTGACTCGTCCGTTCTGCCACTCGCCTCGCCAATGAGCTGATTCGCTCTTTTAGCCGCCTCAAGTGTCTTGGCCTCCGCCACCACGTCACTCAGGGTCTTCTTTGTGTCGTCGGCTTTGACATGGCATTTTAGTAGATCGGCACGTATGTCACTGTTCCGGAGTCCGAAGATAAATTTGTCGCGACTCATCTCATCCGTCAAGGCATCATAGCCACAAAGGCTGCAGTCACGTCGTACATGGGTCTCCCAGTCTTGTATAGACTCGTGAGCACCTTGTGTGGCCAACCAGAAGGTGAATCTGTCCGTCAATAGCGAGGAAGTGGCTGTGCCGGTGTAATGTATTCTGAGCCGTTCCATCCAGACCCATGGCTTTGCCTTGTCTGCAACCGGGATCTGGGGCTCTATGCTGTACCGGATGACCTGTAGTGCCTCATCCGGCATGGACGATCGGAGCGCCGCGATCTCCATCAGTGGCTTGGCATAATACTCGACTCTATGAGTCGCCGGGTCCTTGGCCAAATCTCTGTATTCGGCCTCTGTACAATAGTCATGGAACCTCATCTCAAAATTTTTAAAGTTCTCTGAGATGTTCCCTGACAGGCTAAGTTCTGGTTTTCTAGGCCTAGACATAGTGTAGATGAAGGTGGGTCCTGATCTGAGTTGGAACAATTAGGGCTACTAGTGTGCTAATTACTATTAGATCTGGTGCAATTAGGCCTACACTATAATTTCCACTTCCAGACAGTCTGAATGAAAATTGAAGGTGATACCCACTTGTGACTTGCTGGTGACTCTGGCTCTTGACAGCTCCTGTGTTTGAAACTGACCCCACTTCTGACACCAAGTTGGAGCATACAAGCTGTGAGTCAGAGTGATGTTAGACTTCTTTATTATCAGTTGAGTTACCAGTAGATCTACATCAATACATGTTGGGACACTGTCTGCCATGCGCGCTCAAGTCCGCCATCTTGGATTCTGGTGTCGCACGTCCGATGCGCCCCCCAACACCACCGGATATAGAGCTGATGCACAGTTGGACCCTTGATCACTGCCCAATGCTAAGTGAATGGAGGGTACGGCCAAGGCAAAGCCAATGGGCCGTAGCACCTAAATATGACCAGTTCTTCCCTTACACAGTAAGGGAAACTGGTCAATGAACACTCCCTTATTGAAGTTATTCAGCATGCTTGGTGGAGTCTGGAAGGGCGGGCCAGAAGCCGCCAGATACGCTGGCTCCTCAGGTCTGTGCGTTCTTGGTATACCGTATTCGACGTAATAAGCGCACAGGGCGCTTATAAATTTATTTTTATGACGCTTTCAATACTTAGGAGTTTAAATGACCCCGAAATTGCGAGATTTGACCCTTTGTTCTAGTCTAAAAATGCCTCAAAAAAAGGGGGGCGCTTATTAGGGGGAGGGCGCTTATTACGTCGAATACGGTAACCTATTTTAGCCTACACATTACAATGCATAAAAGCAGGTCAACTACGTAGTACGGTACTGAAATAACTGGGCTACTGGAAGGACGGGTCAGACACGCCGGTTAACCTAACACCCATGCGGTGAGGGCGGCGATCCCGGGCGGCGACCAGCCAGCGCGGGAGCGCGGGAATCCGGGAATCTGTCACTCTCAGGTGTCTCAGCTAATACGTGCCGCCGGTAGACGCTGGTTATAAAACATACTTCATTCTTATATTAATATGAGTCAAATGTGAAAGTTTTCATTTTTACATCATCTGGGATTGCATTCGGTACATTTTTGATCAACATCAAAAAGTTTGGAATAGTTATTGGGGATATATAATTCACAATACACTGGCAGGTAACAACTTCCGGTGTCGAGGACGCTTTTTGACAACAAACGTAACTACGTGCTTGTCTTTCCATCTTTTATCAAATATAGCCCATTATAACAGGCACAGTTATGGGCGACGAAATAGACGAGGAGATTCTCGAAGAATTGTACACATGGATTGACGAAATTGAGCTATCGCGCCCGAAAAAAGATGTTCGTCGCGACTTCTCCGACGGCGGTGAGTCAGTGCCCCGCCGCCGCCCGGGCAGTGCCCCTCCCGCGGCCCCCTCCCTCTGCCTGGCCCCCGGCCTGGCCCCTTTCCAATAAACCCCCATAGGCCTTATCTATGGCTATGATTCGTGTATGAACAGACGTGACTAGCTAAGACGTTAAACTATCATTGCCAACGACAGTCTAGTCTCTGCATGCTCCAAAATGATTCCAATCAAGCTATTCAAGGGCTATTTTAGTATTTAGGGAGTGATCATTTATTATCAACAGGGGGGGGGGGGCAAAAAAAATTGGACCCCTTGACCGGGGGGGGGCAAAAAAATTTGGACCCCTCTTGGGGGGGGGGCAAAAGAATTTAACCTGTTTTGAGCCAAAAAGCCCGCGCGTTACTATGCTTCAAAGGGCCTGCGCGCTGTCACGTTACCGCTCACCATAGTGGCGGGAACGCAGACAGAGACGCAGCTACGGAGTAGTGACGTCACATTTATGTTTGCTTGAATAAATTACTTCCGACCTAGATACGCTCGTCGTTAACATTACATGGTGGCACAGCGGTGGGATTTTGTCGTTTTTGGCTCCCCAAGTGTATCCAAGGATGCATGAGGGGGGCGAAAGTGACATAAGGAACCCAAAGAACAAGTAGGACAAATGTTTCTGTACAAAAGAAGGTGACAGAGACTATAAACAAAATTGATGACAAAGCGAGTGAGCGATATTGAAGGTAAATAACGGCACGGGAAAGATCCACGTGGTTTGCCAAGGAAGTCAATAATTACGCTAGAGAAATGACATTGAGAATTAGGGAAAAGTAGTAAAATCCCATGATATCAACAGTGACTTGTCTTTAGTTTAGGCATTGAGAAACAAGTAGCCTAGGCCTAGTATTGACGTTCAAGGAGTGCAAAGTGCACCGTGACCGTGAATTATAGACGAGTAAAAATGATGTGAACCCCCCCATCCTCATCAAAACTAAGTGACATTAGCAAAGTGAATGTTGTGTATTCGGAAAAAGTAAGGATCTGGGAAATTGATCAAAGCCTGATATAAAGAAAGAGGGAAAAGTATCAAAGGTGCCCAAGAAGTACGAGTGTAGCCTAGGCTACAGTGACTTTGAGATCAGGAATAGTAAACCCCTAATTGAGCTTTCAACCTCGGCATCCGGTACCAGAGGCATAGCCACACAGCTAAGTAAACCCCCAGAAATTGATGAAGAGATCAACAGTGGCATTTGTACATCGAGGCAGTGAGCATTCTAAGGCTGCAAGCAAATGTGCATCAACATCATTTGGAAATTCGGGAAGGGTAAACTCCCTGAAATCGAGTGGCAATTGAATATTGTGAATCCCCATGACTTAAAGGTAAAAGCCCAAGCAGTCGATTGGGTGTTAACTAGTTTAGGCCTATATTGACTTTGGAAATCGAGAAAAGTAAAGGCTAAACAAGTCAACAAGGTGTCGACAATAGTGACAAGTGTAGCCTACATTGTGAATTTGGGAAAAAGGAATAGCCCAACAAGTCAACAGGGGTCGACAATAGTGACAAGTGTAGCCTACATTGTGGATTCAGGAAAGAGTAATAGGCCTTATGTTCTAACTTTCCAAAAGGAAGAGACAGCTTAGTTTTGTGTGCCCAGAAAGAGACAGGTACCAGGTACGTTCTAAGTGTCCAACAGGAAGTGACAGATTAGTTCTATGTGTCCAAAGAGGAAAGAGACAACATGTTGACAATTGAACAATGTGTATTGATCAGATCTGTGGGTTAGGAAAAGAGCCCCCCCACTAAGAAAAAAAAACGGGTTCCACGTTAATCAGTTGAACAGTGTGTATTTATCAGATCTGTGGGTTAGGAAAAGAGCCCCCCCCACTAAGAAAAAAAAAAACGGGTTCAACGTTAATCAGTTGAACAGTGTGTATTTATCGGATCTGTGGGTTAGGAAAAGAGCCCCCCCACTAAGAAGAAAAAACGGGTTCCACGTTAATCAGTTGAACAGTGTGTATTTATCGGATCTGTGGGTTAGGAAAAGAGCCCCCAACAACAGAGACTACACACGTAAAAGGTTCAGTGTTAACGACAGCGACAACACACGTTAAAGGTTCAGTGTTAACGGCAGCGACAATACACGTAAAAGGTTCAGTGTTAACAACAGCGACAACACACGTAAAAGGTTCAGTGTTAACAACAGCGACAACTTCTACAAGCGACGGATGCGAGAGAGAGAGACGGCTCGCAACTTCTGTGAGCACCCCGATGCATCCAAAGGACGGATGCGGGAGAGAGACGGCTCGCAACATCCGTGAGTACCCTGAGGCATCTAAAGGACAGATGTATCACCATCAACAGCAGCAAAGAGTGCGCACCCGACGACCGGGTGTGCTCGTCGATGGCAGCAGAGTACGCACCCGACAATGGGGTGTGCTCGTCGAAGGCAGCGGAGTTCGCACCCGACAATGGGGTGTGCTCGTCGACGGCAGCGGAGTTCGCACCCAAGACGACCGGGTGTGCTCGTCGACGGCAGCGGAGTACGCACTCGACGACTGGGTGTGCTCGTCGACGGCAGCAGAGTACGCACCCGACGGTCGGGTGTGCTTGTCAACGGCAACAGTGTCAGCATGCCTATATGTAGGTGTGCAACCTCAACGGCAACAGTGTCAGCATGCCTATATGTGTAGGTGTGCGACCTCAACAGCAACAGTGTCAGCATACCTATATGTGTAGGTGTGCCACCTCAACAGCAACAGTGTCAGCATGCCTAAAATGTAGGTGTGCCACCTCAACAGCAACAGTGTCAGCATGCCTGAATGTAGGTGTGCGACCTCAACAACAGTGTAGCCACATTGGATACACAGGAGAAATCCTAGAGACAGAAATAATAGTTTTCAATTTTACGAACACAAGGACTGAGTGTCCAACACAAAAAAAAACAGCAGGAGAGACTGAGAAATTGCATTATAGCTTGAAATAACAATGATATTTTTTTCAGTGTAAAGAGGGAGAAGATATCCTCAGTGTGTATTGTAACAAGTATATATTTAACCATAGATATACAGGTGGAGTAAAATAAGAGACTGATCCTAAAATGAGGAATATGAGGCAACCAGGAAAGACATGGGGAAAGACTGGAATATTATATTATGGTTAACATGTTTATCATCTACATATATACTAAAGCAGTTCTATTTACATTTACAACAAAGACTCACACGTACCAACAAGGATTGGAAAAGAGACTCACGTATCATATCATATTTAACATACAAATGTAATACTCAAAGGACTGAGATATCACTAAGTTTAGTTATTCAAAACATCTATTGTTCATCCTTTATGGAAAAAGGGGGATGTCACGTTACCGCTCACCATAGTGGCGGGAACGCAGACAGAGACGCAGCTACGGAGTAGTGACGTCACATTTATGTTTGCTTGAATAAATTACTTCCGACCTAGATACGCTCGTCGTTAACATTACACGCGCGAGCCGATTTTCGACCCTAAGGGGGGGGGGGGGGTAAACAATTTTGCACGCTCCGCGCGGAAACCCACCACCCCCCCCCCTGTTGTTAAAAAATGATCACTCCCTTATTTATCTAGATGAAGAATTAATTTAGGGGTAGGCCCTAGAACCCCTGGATAAATTAATCACTTTAATAAACAATTTACAGCTGGGCAGTGGCATGTGTATGGGGGCCCTGTCACTGTCTTTGTAAATGTAATTGGTAAACTATCAAATTAAAGATTAGATAGGCCTTCTTGCCCGCCCCCCTCCCCCACCCGTGGCGTACTTTGTGTGTGTGTGTGGGGGGGGGGGGGGGGCATTCCCAAAATATATTCGAAATTTGTTGAACAAGCTTTTCAATGAGTCTCTGACATACATGTAATATGGACTATTCTCTTGAGTCAGTTAATACTGCTATATCACTGGATTCCAGTCTGGAACCATTGTTTCCATGCGATGTAATAGGGGCTCAATTGCTGAGCAGTAAATATCTATCATCCATACAAATCTTCTAAAAACCATATATTTAATACTAAATGTGCCTCTACATGGGTAAAAATCGACACGGGGGACACGGTGACACGGCCATTTTAGGCCATTTTAAAAATCGAAGGACACAGGAAAATCAGGGATAAAAATCGACCCATAGACAATCTTCTCTCAGTTCGTATATATCTAAAAATCGACACGATTTCACTGCCCTTTTGCTAAAAATCGACACGGCGACACAGTCAAAATTGTGAGGACCCATGTAGAGGCACCTAAATTGTGCTTTGGTGATTTTCAGTGTTGGCGGCGGAGATCATCAAGCATTACTGTCCACAGCTTGTAGAGCTTCATAACTACCCTGGGGCGACAAGTTCAAAGAACAAGATCATCAACTGGCAACTAATGAACAGGTATGTAAAAAACAGCCCAATCTAAGAAATATTTCAGGTGAAAACAATGTCAGTGATCTCCGTGCCTGGGTGGTAGCCTCGCAGGGGTGGCTCGCTCGCGTAGTCACTACTCTGCTCCTGTACCGATCCAGTGGCGTGGGAAGCGTGTAGGTGGACAGACAGATCCGGGATGTAGTATGTGTAGTAGCATGCTGGAAATCAGTTACAGAGGCCCAGGTTAAATTCCCGGTGGATATAGGTGAAAATGACTTTTCACCTATACGCGACCCCCACACCGTGTAGGTACTTCATGTCAGCTAATTTCCTGTTTTTCAATTTCCTAGGAAAGTTTTCAGGAAACTAGGATTCGAACTAGAAAATGATGTCATCAACAACATAGTTAACTGTCGACCCTTCGCGGTAGAGAAAATGCTCATGCTTCTCCGGAGGAAGGTCGACCGTCACCTATATGAGAAGAAGCGTGCCCAGATGGGAGGTCAGATCCCCGCTGTTGGTGAACCTATGCCAAATGACCGACCTGAAGCTGACCAACAACCCCAACAATACCAGCAACACTCACAACAGCAGCAACAACAGCAGCAACAACCACAACGTGAGTCAAATATATTAAACAATTGCCCTGAATATTATATAGTATTTTATCTTCAGATCTACCATAAATTCCCACGTTAACTTGTTGAGATATATATGCAATAGAGTGTTTTATTGTTTCAGCTCCGACACTAACAATCAAAGTTCATAACGATCCACAGTCGACAAGAGGGTAAGTTCTTACTTTGTTCTGAATGCAGAAAATGGTATGTTTTTATAAGTATCCAAAAAATTACCATTCCACAGTAAAAGCAGAGAACTAGTATATTGTAGGGTCTGCGTAATAACAACAAGAAGACAAGAACTGAGCTGTTTAGTTCAACAAGGATGTTCCTTTATCTATTTTATCTATTTATTACCCTGACATCTAGCTAGAACAGACTAAATCAACTTGTGTCTCGGCGACTAGAAAGAGAACCTTTGTGCTCGAAGCGCAAGACATTTCTACCGCAGTCCCCACCTCTGGTCTTTTACATACTAGTAACCGCTGTCGACCGAATAGCGCCGACGTTGGATGTTGGCGTGACTTAGTCGCACCAACGTAATGTTTATGCCCACGGACAGTGGGCGTTCGGTCCCGGCAGACCTATCGAAGGCCCACAGCGGAACACCACTATATATATATTTGGAAGATGTCTTCACTGAACACATACATGTATGTATATAATATATATGCATTTTCTGAATAATGTGCATACATTTTACAGACGGCCAGTGGCAGGCAAGTCATCTGGAGTGTTACATCCTCTGAATATGCCTGTACCCAAGAACTATAAGGGTGATCTTGTCCCCAAAATAGTAGTTGAAGAAAAGGAACAGGAACTGCTGAGCAAAGATGAGACAATACAGGTAAGAATAATTACCAGCAATAGTTTTTGAAAATTTGTGAAATATTCCTAAAACCTTATTCAGGTTGTTAGGTCCGAGACTTACTAAATTAAAATGAATCAGAAGATGGAGGCATACGTGCTGTTCTAAATGATCCAACGTTTCAACATTTGTAGGTCTTCATCAGGAAATAATAGTTTTGTAACTCTTCAGAGATAACAGCTTCTTCTGTAATGCAACAGCATTCGATAACATTATGTATTATGTTTATTGAATTCACAATGTCCATGCAAGTCAGATCCCCAGTGTGACTTATAGGATCAGGACAAAGTCAGGGTGCGGCTTATATGCACATTTTAAAATATATACCACAGTACTAAAGTCGCCATGACCAGACCTCTTGTGAGGGTTGTATTCGCAGCATAATTTTCGTGCATCTGCACCATACATTTATATACAGCAAAGTTTCCAGTCATTCTCCGGGAGGGCTACCTCTTTACTTTTGTTTTGTAACACCTTTCTTTCTCGTTTGATAAATTACATTGTTGTTGTTGTTGTTTTTCACAAAAAGATTCTACAAGCGAAGATCCGTCGACTTGAACATTTACTGCATCTGAAAGATATTCGTGTAGATGACTTGACAACAAAACTTAATGCACTTGAACACCAGATGAGACCAACCATGCAGATGAAACCACAAGGAGGCTCACCCAAGAAACAACGTTAACATCCAATGCCTGACATTCCTTGATTTGAGTTTCAAGGTTTCTATGTGTATGTTTAAGTACTTTTATAGGATATTTATCATCATATATAGCTGTATAGGAAAGACTGTGAGGGCTGCCCAAATCTTCTGTTTAAAAAAAAACTATTAAATATACCGATATATCCTTGTTTATGTTTATAAGATTGACTGTGCAGCTGAAACAGTTTGAAAAGGAAACATTGAACAGTAAATTTGATATAGTGTCAAAGCATATATAGTTACTTAGAGGCAGTCATAAGGCTACATTTGGCAGAAGAAACAATAATGATTAACCTTTTAAAAAGTCTAACTTAACTCAAAATGCACTGAGATGCATACCAATTGGATAATGTCCACCCTTTTATCAAGTTGGTGCCTCGTGAGGTGTAGTAGTAACAAAAGCAGTACGTTTAATACAATTGTACCCTTTGCCTAGAGAGATTACATAGTTTGGTGCATAGGGTGTTAAAGTTCCACTTTAGACTGACTAACACTGCCCTTTTTGATGAAATGAGATTATCTATTTTATTGTTTTAATATTATTTATACATGTTTAATATTATTTGAGGCTAATAGTGAGACGTAGTAATGAACTTGTGTTGTATGGGACATGAATTGAGAGTGAAATACTATAGTCATATTTTAAAACAGTTAGCAGATTTCTACTTTCAAAACATTTGTAGCCTTTTTCATTCAGAGATAATGTACATTGTTTTACATGTTGATTCTGATAAGGCTACCTCTTCCCTCCAAAATTCTTATCTGAAATCAGTTGATAGCTGAAAGAGTATTGTTTGATGAATGCATCTTCAACTAGCCTAGCTTAGCCATCTGCATCAAGTGTTCCCCATGACCTTGTAACTTATTACCTATAATGATCAGATTCCCCAGACTTACAGCATTTGACCCTGTGCCTTTATAGAAGATCTTCCATGTTCAACCACATCTCTTGTACATTTAGATCTATGTATGTGATGCACTCTGTATTATAAGTCAAGTACAGTGTATTATTTAACTATGTATCCCTAGGTATTCATCAGTATGGTTAATTGTGTTAAAGAGGAAATTAAATAGTTTACAATATAATACTGTATGGAGAAGAGAGTATTCATATTGGTGCAGATGTGCATGAATAATTATTGTTTTGTGTTGCATGCTGTGATTCCTATTGGATTTCCTTCTACTCTATGAAGTTGCTTGCATAACAAACGCATTTCGATAAACCTATACATATCAAAATAGCTATTGGTCTGTGATGTAGTGTAAAGGGAACTAAACCCCATATAAGATACTGGGAAACTCTAACATTTCCTCTTTTTTATTTCTTTCACAAGGATATTCAATTGAGGATCCAAACAAATGTGTAGAATAAGTTCATGAGGGATGTTTGCTATAGCAATAGCTCAATGGGGAATCTCTGTATCGGACTACCCAGCCAAGCTTCAAACATACCGAACTCACACTTGTTTTACAGTTTTACATGTGAGTTCATATCTGAATCTAATACAATCCACAGCTGCACTTAATTGTTCATTTTCTCCATATATAGACTATGCAGAATGCAGTTACAGTGTTCATCATATGGTATTATGTAACAGGGAACAGAATGAGACTTCCCTCTAAGGTATTTCCATACTTTGCATTGAACTTCCTGTTGGCTTGATTATCAAAGAAAGAAAGGTATATGACAAAAGTGTATACTGTAAACGTAGATATTTTTGCGCAGCTAAATTTTCGCGCACCTAGCACCTAAGGGCATTTTCGCGCAATCATATTTTCGCGCAGCTGCAATCAGGGGATCCTTAGCTACATGCCAGTTTTTACGGTTTTTCAATCGGACAATTATTAAGGGTTTTACAGCCCAAAAATTATTGCTCAAAATATTTTCCCCCCGATGCCCCTTCCAACAGACTTTATAGTCTCTGGTCACATCAGGAGCCACATAACATCCACGCTATCATTTAAGCATCATATAAGCCTACTAAGTTTCAGGATGTAATTTCTCCAGCATGTTAGATTTTGTATTTGAATCTATTCTGCATTGCAATATAGTAATGCCAGATATCATTGGAAAGCAATTTTTTTGTGCAATATTTTCGCGCACATCATATTTTCGCGCACATAGGTATGTGCGCGAAATGCGCGAAAATATGAACTGAGCGAAAATTAATACGTTTACAGTAGTTTAAAAAAAAGAAGGTTTTGCATGGTAGAAGAGGAAAGGTCAAACTGTCTCCCCAATGTTTACTGTGTCGCTTTTGTAATTTACCGGTATTGTATTTCCCCCCCCATGGTATTTTCCTGGTCTGTATTATTCTTACACTCAAAGGAATTGTTTCCGTGTCCTGTATTATGAGCTATTGTCATAATCCTTCATATTGTATTTGATGTTTCCAAATACTTTAATCCTTACTGCTCGCCTGCACATGTCTTTTGGCAAAGTATTCTCAAGTATTCAATAGCAAAGTTAAACAAAAGGTAGTTAGTTGCAATATCATAAAGGCATTTGCAATACACATATATCATTTATGGCTGTCAATACCAATGTCCATCTGCCATATATGTTGGTAGAATGCACACACTCTTGCCATTTTTTCTCTCACTATCTGGATGGTGATATATTGAAGTATTCATTGTATTCATTGTGAAGACAAGACCTGTCTTTTACACAGCTGAATTGCAGTTGGGTGTATATAATTATATAATTAATATGTTTTAAAATGGAAGGTGGATTATTGATGTCTAAGAACCTGTTGTTAATGATGATGACTGTAGAAAAGAGTGTAGTCAACTGTATTATATCAATCATATACATTTGTATAATGATATGTAAACTACGACTAATTGAACTATCTGTGATTCTCTTCGCACCATTGTTTGTTATCAAGGATAGATATTCTAGACCCTTGGAATTGTAGTGTTGCAATGCCATTATATATTCAGTCATACTTTGTGTCCTCCATCCAACTGGCAAACCTAACTGGGAAAGGGGGCTGTTATCAGAGTGTCAGAGCTGACATGGTGTATCCACAACTTTGTAGTGTTGTATGGGTTTGCTGTGGTAATGCACTGAAATGTACTTACACCCAAATGGTACAGGTAAATAAAATGTTACTTTTATCTATACATGTACTTATATCCAGCCTTTTATTGACATACTGGACCCTTTATGGTGATGTGACTCATTCTGGGGAGGAGGTGGGGGGGGTGTCCAGGAAACCTGAAAATGGGACCCGATTCTTTTTTTTTATCCTCTTCCAAACTTGCCATTGGCATTCATCTTCAAAACCTTTCTCAGCTGTTGTTGGATGTGTCTTCTTTCATCAGAAAAAACACTTCTGACACCATAATGGAATATCTTTCATTTGGACTGTTTAGAACAAAAGGCATGTGGATGACGACATGAGTAAAAACCAGAAGTGACAATCAGATGTTTAGAACACACAGGAAAAAGTAAAAGTTTTACGGTAGTTGCAAGTAGTATGCTATGATGCTGGTAACGGCAGCGCGAGATCATAATATCAGTATTAGCTGCAGTTCAACCCTAGGAAGCCCAACCAAGGCTTTGGCTACTGGAGGTCACAGTCATTAGCAGAAGCAGGATTTTGCCAAAACGAAGTGCCAACTAGGGAAGTAGGCACCTTTGTTGCAAGGTCAGCATTTAGATATGTATATGGATAAATGGTTTAGAAAGATGTGGAATCCCTGGGTATTCCGTAAGGGTGTCTGCAGTAACCTTGTATTTGGAAACCTACCGTAAAACCATGTAGAAGCCGCAGCTAGTACGCGAGTCAGACAATAAGTCAGGGTGCAGCTTGTACATGAGTTAGGCTTGTACGCGAGGTTATGGTATTGTAACAGGCAGCGCAGACTGCTGTGTTATTTGTATACCTATTCTATGTGCACTGACCGTGACGGTTTCATAACAAGTTACATAATCATCTACACCAGGTGGCTCTGGTGGTGTGGTCAGGTGACCCCTACAGGCCTGTATATAAGGTGGGCTGCTTCCCCAGAGAAGGCAGTCAGGTTTGGGACTGTCGTGACAAGACCACCCTGTGCTCCGGGCTTAACTCTATGCTGTAGGGTTGCCCCACTGTATTATAGTGATCTGATCTGATCCCTGTATAGCTGATGGTTATACTTGTCATTATAATACTCCAGAGTTACCCTTTTTAATAAAGTCGCCGTGTATTAAAGTCTAATTTACCTTGTCCGGTGTTTGATTCTCATGCGTTACACTCGTAGTACTCGACCAACTACATTGGTGCCGTGACCATTTGATCGAACCGACCGTGATAAGGTATTAAATAGGCTTATAGTGTATGGATTACCTATACGATTTTGTCAGCTCGTTCAGCGGCAGGACTAAAACCCCTGCTGAGGAACGTGAGGAGGCCGTACAAAATGTTCGGTTCTTCACAGGCAAATCAAATAGCGGGGAGAGCCGGGCAGCCTTGGAGGTGCCCGGTGACGACCTCTCCCAAGGAGCAATAGGTGATCCTATTGTGGAGGCTTTTACCCGAGGTGAGGACGGAGAGCAATCTCCGGTCCCAGGACCCTTTGATATCAGCCCCAGGAGATCGTTGGACTCCCTTTCCACGAACCTTTTCTGCCCCGAGGATCAGAAAATACCGGGCAGAGAGACGCGTTCTCTCGGCCCTGCTCCCGTCGGTTCCACACCGACGGTAGCAGATCCTTCATTGGATCCAAACACGTCGGTCTTTTCTGATGGTGCCACTACCACATCCGGGGGTGTGGTTAGGGGCAGACCGTCGGGAAAAACTGACGTGGCGGGAAAGGCTCCTGTAACTGTGAACTTGCCCGCCGTAGAGGAACCATCCAGCTTACCGTTGGATACAACTCTTCTGGCTGACATGGGGATCAGGACAAAGAAGCCTGAACTGCAGGACCTCAAAGAGGCCCGAAGGGAACTTACTTCCATCAAACAAACTAGGAATTTATTCCTTAGGGAGGTTGATGAGAAGAAAAGGTTCCTTCTGGAACTCCAAGAGGAGATGGCTTCTCAGAAGGCTGAAGTTGATAAACTTTTGCGACAGAGGGTGTCTGGTGAATGTGAGGTGGCAAGCTTGAATACCTTGGGAAAGGATTTGAGCACGCAGCTCCAGTTAGCCAGGCGGGACCTCGAAAGCTTAAATCAAACCAACCTTGAGCTACAAAAGAAGTCAGAACAGGTACCACCACCAACTCCGGTGGTACCACTGGTCGTAACTACACCTAATTTGTACACATCGATGACACCTTCTGGTGTCCCCACGGCAGTACATATTAGGGTCCCTAGTATGACACCTCAGATGGGGGCAAGCTTCTTACAGACTCCGGTCTGTGGTGGCGCCTTTGGGGGTTCAGCACCACCTCCAGGGTACACCCACCCATCTACGTTGTTGAACCAGCAGCAGACCTTGGTCTCGGTTCCAGTACAGAAGCCCAGAGCTAGACAGGGTTTAACCCCTGTCCAGCGGGCTAAGTACGACAGGAACCCGGCCATAGAAAAGCTTGGGACAGACATCGTCCCGCGGGACATCAATGATTTGGATGAACGGTATGCTCCTTTCAACTTTGGGGAGACCAAACATCCAGATGCAGCCAGTCAAAAGGCCATCGATATTCCGCCTTTCACAGGGTCGCCACCCTGGAGAAAGTACAAAGTTCGGTTCAAGGCTATTGTGGAGAGCAATCGCTGGAACAATCAGCAAGCGCTGGTTGCTCTGAAGCAAGCACTCTGCAACGGGCCAGGTGAACCAGCCCTTTTGGCATTTGAGCAAGTGAAGGTCAAGACATTGAGCTCACTTGAGGAGACTGCTGAATGGGCGATTGGGAAGATTGGTGAGCATGACCCAAGGACTCAGTTGCTCAAGCGTGTACAACGCAAGGACGAGCATCTGAGATCCTACGGATTTGCTTTACAGGAACTGATATCCGAGTGTTATCAGGGATGTAGACCTGACACACCCACTATCATCCAGGAGTTAACCTCCAGGTTTGTCAATGGGGTCAGGGACACTAATCTCCAAGCATATCTGCGGGAAAAATGGCAGCCGGACTTGTCTCTGGCTGACCTGTTTGACCATGCAGATGTGTATGAAACCAAACAGGCTGTTTTTCCAAGTGGCGGTGTGGCGGCATCCCCATCTGTAGCCCCGAAAGGAGCTCAGGTGACGGAGGCTGCTACAAAGCCACCAAAGGAAAAACAGCCCGCCTCTAAGGAGGTGGCGGCAGTGACGTCTGAAAGGGACATGGAAAAACTAATTGAGGGTTTGTTGCGGAAGCACTTGGAAAAGAGCTCCGCATCCACTTCTGACTCTGGAAGGAGAAAGAGAAAGAAGAAGGACACAAAACCTCAACCATGTTGACGCTGTCAGGAGATGGGTCATCGGGCTAGCGAATGCAAAGCCCCTGAACCTGTTGCTGCTAAAACCGAAAAGGAGACGGAAAACTGAATGGGGCCCATCCTTTTGGCGAGGATGGCGCCCCCACAGTTAGCCATGCCTGTAAGGGTTTAGTAGACGGTGTTAACACTTCCATGAACCAAGGCCGCGCAGAGGCAGAAGGGTCTGATCAACCTGTAAGCGTCTGGCAAGGCGGGGCTGGCAAGGACAAACGGAATCCTAAGGATTCTGTAGTCGCTGGCTTAGAGGAGTCTTGGTTAGAATCGATTGCCCAGAGCAGTGCGATTCAAGACTCCCCGAGCGATCCATGTTGGGATTACCTCCTGACAAAAGGGGTTGCTATGGATGGAGGGGACAGGCCGATGCTGACCTCTGAGTGTGTTCCTTTACGGGGACAACGCTGGTACCTGAGTCTGGTTACTTCCGGGACGCGTGGTGAATTTTTGGTCGACACGGGTGCATCTCACACCCTGGTTGATCGTAAATTCATGGCCCGTCTTTGCAACCAGCCCGATGCTCCGCTACTAGGAGTAAAGGCTCGGACTGCTACGGGAGATAGTATGCAGACTTATGGCAGAACTGTAAAACCTATGTTGGTGGATGGCAAGACATACTGGATATGTCCAACCATCACCGACATCACTGATGATGGCATATTGGGGATGGACTTTGCTGCTCTTTACGGAGTAACAATGAACACCGCAACAGGCCGACTTCAGATTAAGCATCCTTATAAACAATCTGTACAGTGCGTTTTGAGGAATGGTTCTTCTGTGGCGTCAGTGGCACAGGACACAAAGCTAGCACCAGGACATGTTTCAGATGTCCTAGTTACCTGCGTGGGAGTGCAGGCCAAACGGCCGGGAATGTTTGAACCAGAAGATCAAAAGCTCGCCGAGCTGGGTCTTTCTGGCTATCATACTTACCTGGCCAACGCTCGTTGGGGGGTGATACCAATTTGTAACTCGAGTAGTAGAGAACTCACTCTGCGAAAGGGGACACCTTGAGGATGCCCTAGCAAACTCCAGCCTACCGAAACATCTAAGATCCCTGTTGTGTGAGTCACACCTAGATACCCTGGAGAGCGAAATGGTGGCGCATGAGCTGTCAGAATTCTCTGACGCTTTTGCGCAACCAGGAGATCCTCTAAGGCGTACCGACACGGTACAACACCGGGTTGATACCGGGGACGCGCTTCCCAGTAGAATCCCCTACCGACGGCTACCCATGGCTAAAAAGGAGGCTATGGAGGCCGAGGTAGAAAAGATGTTGCATGAGGATGTGATTCAACCTAGTGAAAGTCCATGGTCAAGTCCTGTGGTGATGGTCACCAAGAAGGATGGTTCCTGTCGATTTTGCATCGACTATAGGAAATTGAACGGACTCACTAGGAAGAATGCATACCCTCTTCCTTGGAGAGATGAATGTGTGGAATCTTTAGGTGGGGCGAAATGGTTCTGTACACTGGATTTACAATCCGGTTATTGGCAGATCGGCATGGACCCCCGAGACCGAGAGAAAACCGCATTTTCTACCCATATGGGACTATTCGAGTTCAACGTCATGCCATTCGGGCTATGCAATGCCCCGGCAACCTTTGAAGCGATGATGGAAACCATGTTACGGGGTTTACTTTGGAAAAAGTGCCTAGTATATTTGGACGACATCATCGTCTTCGGGGGATCTGTGGAGGAAACTCTACAGAACCTCCAAGCCGTGCTGAAACACATTTTATCATATGGTCTGAAATTGAAACCTTCAAAGTGCAAGCTTTTTAGGAAATCAGTGGAATACCTAGGTAGGATTGTTTCAGAACATGGCATCATGGCTGATCCTCATAAGATCGAAGTGGTACAGAACTGGCCTCGTCCGATGGACACGAAGGAGATACGCTCTTTCATTGGGTTTTGTTCTTACTACAGAGATTTTATACCTGGATTCTCGAGAGTCGCAGCTCCCTTACAAGAGCTGATGATTGGAGAGAAGAAGGCTAAGGCTAAAGTAGTCTGGTCTCCAGCCGCAGAACAGTCTTTCAGGGAGTTAAAGAGACTCTTTTTAGAAACACCTGTTTTGCACTACCCTGCACCTGTTGGTAAGTTCATCTTGGACACCGATGCTTCTAATACAAGCATTGGGGCTGCCTTGTCGCAGATCCAGGATGGACGAGAAGTGCCGCTGGCATTTTCGTCCAACAGTTTAAGCAAAACACAACGTAACTACTGCACAACCAAGCGTGAACTCTTGGCAGTGGTGGTTTACACAAAGAAGTACAGACATTTCCTATATGGTGGGAATTATCTCGTACGGACGGATCATTCATCTCTCCAGTGGCTCTTGAACTTCAAGGACGCTGAGGGCATGATGGGTAGATGGTTGAACCACCTCTCTGAGTTTGGCATGACGAATGAGCATATCATACACAGGAGTGGAGTAGATCATGTGAATGCGGACAGCCTGTCCCGCTATCCTATCCGGAACTGTCACCGTGTAGACTGCCGAGACTGTGGGTCTCACAATGCAGTGATTGCGTCTGTGGGTGCGAAAGTTCCTAACTGGACGTTGAATCACTTGAAAGATGAACAGCTTGCAGATCCGGCGATTTCGAGGGTGTATACCTTGAAGCTGCTGGGCCTGTCCAAGCCTGTTCGCCCCGCACTTTCACTGGAATGTAAAGAAGTTAGACAACTATTAGCGCAGTGGGATAATCTTTTTATACGGAACAGTGTATTGTGCCGCTGGAGGGTGCAACCTGGCAGGAAAAGAGCAGCTCAGTCTGTAGTGCCTTTGTCACTCAGACTACAGTTGCTCAATTACTGTCATGGCCACCGAACTTCAGCACACTTTGGCAGACAACGAACTGAGGCAAAGAGAAAGAGTAGATATTACTGGCCTGGTATGACTTTGGACATACGGCGTTGGGTGAAGCAATGTCCCCAATGCTGTTTATCAAAGCCTGGACCTGGCATGGGTAAACTACCTCTAAGTCAAGAGCTGTTCGGTGTTCGGTTTGCCCGGATCGCTGTTGATATCATTAGTGGTTTCAACACGACCCCCCGTGGGAATACCTGTATGATGGTGGTACAGGACTACTATACCAAGTATGTCCAAGTATATCCGTTGGTAAATCATACAGCTGTTACTTTTCGAGAATTGGATCCTCACGTGGGGAGGTCCTTTAATGCTTCACTCCGACCAGGGTCGTGAGTTTGAATCTCGACTGTGGGCAGAATTGTGTAGTAAAATACACATCTGCAAGACGCATACGAACCCCTATCGACCACAATCGGACGGTATGGTGGAACGTTTCAACCGGACGTTGATCCAATGTCTCACGACAATGGTTAATGAGCATCGAGATGATTGGGATGAGCACGCTCGCTATATCTCTCATGCTTACAACGCTACCGAACATGCGTCGACGGGCTGTACGCCCAACATGCTCGTAATGGGTGAAGACATAGTCATGCCGAGTGACATGGTCTATGGCGTGCAGGGACACCAGCTCGAGCAACCCTGCACAGTAATGTTTGTAGAGTCATTGCGGCAATCATTACGCGAGTCCTATGGAGTAGTAAGGGACAACTTGGAAAAATCTGCTACTTTGCAGAAGGTGGGCTATGACACGGGCCTTAAACTCCGCCAATTTAAGGTGGGGGATAAGGTCGCGAGGTTTAGCACACCTAATTCCAAAGTCAAGACCCTGTACTCTTGGGATGGACCGCATACGGTAACTATGGTGGTTAGTGAAACTACTGTGGTGATCCGTTTGCAAAAGGGAACATTGACCAAATCACATGTGGCAAGACTCAGACCTTGGTATGGGGTGCCATATGTAGATGACGACAATGATGCCCTAGGCGCTGACACTGGTCCAGTGAAAGCGCCGACCGACCCTGTGCCACCGACGGTACCTAAGGTAAAACCGATGGTTGAACCAATGGTACCAACAGTGGCAAGACGACGGGGTCGTCCGAGGAAAATACCGATTGAACCACAGCCGTGTGTTACCAAGCCCAAGCGTGGTAGGCCTCATAAAAAAAGGCCGGCTACGCGCAAGGGGCTGACCGTAGACGCCGGTAAACATAGTAGTTCGGTACCACCGGTACCGCAACCGCTAGACTTACCGACAGAAGGTCTACGGAGGAGCGCACGTGTTCGAGAGCGAGAAAAGAATGTGTAAACGTTTTTTTCTTACCTTGTTGACGACAAATAGCTGTTGGCTTGATTATATTTCCCTGGACTATTGAGTACTGGGGCGGTGGTCTCCGTTCCCGGTACACGATCACCAAAACACAACGAGAAGCAGAGGGCTATCCGGTGTTGGTTATCCGTTGGAGGTAGAAAAGCACATGTTCGGGGCGGGTGACTGGCTTCGCCGGCTAATTCTAAGTAAGGGATTAGCTTTGATCACATATCGCTGAGAAGCATGCTGCTGTATCATATCCTCCAATGCTGGTACACTATCACCGTATTTCCCTGTGGCGCTGCCACAAAGAGTATGTGTGGGATGCGACGAATGTATCGTCAAATACCACACAGGAGGAGGTCTCGCCTGTTTGTTGATGACAACCAGGGTGATGACCAGCAGTCGACTGGGGCGTCAACCCAGCCTTCTGGCCCTCCACAGCAGGAGGCTCACTCATCACCTCCACAGGTGGTTGAGGATGTTGCCTCTGTGTCCGACCACGGGGATGCTGAAGGGCTCGGGTGTTACCCTTGTAGCCTAGAGACATGCCTCGATTTGATGCTGCTTTCTCTGATCTCTTGGCCGCTGGCTTTGAGCTCTTCAGAGAAAAGTTGGCAGTCAACTCAAGTAGACTGCTTTGGTATCAAGGCACCCAAGTAGGAAGGTACTACTTCAGCAACCTCTGGTTGTTGGTAGTGGAGGCCATTCGACAGGGTGTGGTACGGACGGCTGAACGTGCCAGACTGCTTGCCGAGAGTGAGCGGAATCTGGATCAAGATCACGCCTTTGATAAGGCAACGATCACCCAGCTCGAGTCCCGACTGAATACTTGTGACGCCAGGTTGTTTGGGAAGTTCGGGCTAAAGCTAACAGATTGGGAGAGGGCTGGTTTTCCAGACCTCAGGACAGTTTTGGGGCTGCCACCAAGGCCGCCATCATTGATGACCACCCCGATACTGTCGGCTCAGCCTCCTCGGTACGATGCTCCCTTTGCATTTTTGGGCAGCATACGGCCTAGAGGCTGGTGGAGGGGTATCTGTGACCCCTGCTACCCCGAGTACTTCCTCGGTGGCAGCAGGTGATGGCCTCTCCTCTCAGGTGGTGACTAGTGTAGTTTGCGCTGCACCTGTCTCACCTGAGAAAAGCCCTGATAAGGTGGAAAAGCCGGCTGGTGGTGTCCCTCTAGACACCTAAAGTCGTGCCTTATCAGGCCCTCTGGGGAGCACTGTTCCACCCCTCGGAGGTAAAACTAAACTGACATCGCTACCCGCCCGGACCGGAGAGACGCAAACCGACAGTGGAGTCGCTACCGACTCCTGAAGGAAGCAAACCGATGGTACTACCGTGGCTACCCTAGGCCACAACTGTCGGTCATCAACGACTCTAACGCTGGCCGGGGCTACTGATCCTGTGGTCATTTGTTATTGACCTATGAACTTTTAAGGATCGCCTTCCTGTGATATAATTATATATGGAGGCATGGACCTGCTCTTTTATACTTTATTTCACAAAAGATGATATTACACTATACCAGTGTAAAACTCTATTCATCTCTACCACCATGAACTGCTAGGTACTGGAGTACCAACCCTAATAAGGATGACGATTTATCCCATCTTATTTAGGATCTGCATTTATGGATTTTATATATAAAATATTCTTCGCTAGAGGAAGTGGGAACTACTATAGTTCCATTATTTATATATAAGGACACTAACTCCACACGGATTCGCACCATTGCTGAACGTAGTAGGTGATGTGTTGAGTTTCCAAAGTGGTTATTGGTGCCTTGTTTTAGTAACTGATACTAGTCAAGGACTATCAGTTGGACAGTTTCTATATCATGTGCCTACGGGACTATGGTTTTTACAAAGACTATATTGTTAAAATAAACTGTTATGTGCATGTTAACTTGTATGTTCATGTATGTATGCCTATTTTAACTATGAGTAAAAATGTTACTTGTTGCTAAATAGATATACGTGGTATATAATGTATCTAAGAGGTATTATTATTATAATTCCAACCCTACCTACATTCTAAAGGGGGGTAGTGTAACAGGCAGCGCAGACTGCTGTGTTATTTGTATACCTATTCTATGTGCACTGACCGTGACGGTTTCATAACAAGTTACATAATCATCTACACCAGGTGGCTCTGGTGGTGTGGTCAGGTGACCCCCACAGGCCTGTATATAAGGTGGGCTGCTTCCCCAGAGAAGGCAGTCAGGTTTGGGACTGTCGTGACAAGACCACCCTGTGCTCCGGGCTTAACTCTATGCTGTAGGGTTGCCCCACTGTATTATAGTGATCTGATCTGATCCCTGTATAGCTGATGGTTATACTTGTCATTATAATACTCCAGAGTTACCCTTTTTAATAAAGTCGCCGTATATTAAAGTAATTTACCTTGTCCGGTGTTTGATTCTCATGCGTTACACTCGTAGTACTCGACCAACTACAGTATTGTCAGGGAGACAAATTACTGGATAAAACTTGAAAAGTATTATCCCCGGGTATTATCGTATTGACTAGACAAAAACGAGGCATGTGTGACGAGATGAGCGTCCATAACCGGAAGCGCCAGTTTACTTCTGTGTAGAAAACATTAAAGTTGTATTTTACCTCTGGCGACACTTCAAAGTGTTGCCAGGAAACATACGAGATGACGACGCCTCCGCGCACGCGCAGTCAGTTACAAGACTTTGCAGTTTCATGCAACGTCAGACTTCGTCGACTGCTTCAAAACTTTCTAAGTATTTCCAAATTATTTCGGTTTTAAGCTGAATTTCTTAGGAAATATTTTTCTATCAATTGTATTAGCGACTCAAGCCCCTGCTAGGCCGTAAGTTGCTCACAGATCAGTAACACTGGCTAAGCCAGCGTTCCATCCACGTCAACTGTTTTCTTTTCAGGAAAATAGGGTTAGCCCTTCTGGTAATTAACGTTTTTGGGTTTTTTCAGAGCCATGTCGGATGCTAATGATAGTGGGACTGTGGATTCTGGCTCTAAGTCAAAGTTGATGAAGACGGTTGTGGTTATGCCAGCCGGGATGGATCTTGCAGAGACCCAACGTCCCCGTATGACGCTGCGCGAAGCACAAGAGATGGTTGGCATGGGAGCTACTACCAGCAATGTAAAATCTTTGCTGGCTATGTCAAGAGCAAAGATAGTAGGGTCTTCATCATCTACAGTTTCTCAAGGGATTGACCTTGGGGGTGGTGACAATATTTGTGATAATACCCAAAGGCTTGCTTATGATGGTCAAGGTCGTTTGTTACTTGATGGGGAGTTACTGCCAGCAAAACAGACCCTTTCTTGTGAAAATTCTGCTCATAAGGGTACACCAGCTAATACTAGTACCAGCACAGCTACAGTGAGAACACCAATGGTGTCTGTTCGGGAGGTTAATGTGAATTACAGCTCTCCTCTCACGAGTCCTGCCCATTTGTCGGCAAACCAGGTACCAGAAACCAGGTTTCAAACACCTGCTCCCCCAGGTTATTTACAACAACAACCTCCATATCAAGCTCAGACAATGAACACACAGCCTTTGCAGGTTACCAACCGTTTGCCATATCCTCAACCTGTACATCAACCTGTACATCAACCTGTACAACAATGGGGACACAATGGGGAGCTGGGATGAAGAAGAGGAGGAGCAAGGGAATGAGGTTGGTCAGGAAGACACCCTCCCGACCCCTCCTGGTGTCAAAACCAGAGAACCAGACCATAACATTTCGGACAATGAGGATGATCCAGTGGTAGATAAACCGGCTAAGAGAAAGCGCCCTAGCGGTGCCCTGGCAGAGTTAATGGAGGCAAAGCGTGTAAAGAAGGCTGAACTATCAAAAGTAACGATATAGATCCTGATATGAGGGAGTGTATTCAAGGCCTGTTTAGTGATAGGATGGAGAGGACTGAGTGGCTAGCCTTGTTCACTAAGTATGCACCTCCAAAGGATGAGGAGATTATGGTTGTGCCACAAGTAGAGCCAGAAATTGCTCAGATTTGCATAGATGGTAAGAATAAAACTCAGCACATCTTTCCAGGCGATGATAACATTGCTAGCTTACAGAAAAATCTGGTGGCAGCCTTGGTAGCGGTTGCCCCAGTGGGGGCTCTCATGTTGGAGATTGGGGACGGAAACCCCAGATTAGATGCACTGACAAAAAATCTAGTTGATGGACTCCATCTAATGACTGCAACAGTAAACACTTTGACAGCACAGCGCCGCGACAGATTTAAATTGGCATTGGGTCCAAGCTATCATGACTTCTTGACACGGTCCTCTAAAGACACTAGTTCCAGAAAGGCGCTTTTTGGGGGCGATGTCATCGAGGGGAAGAAAAAGCTAGATGAGCGAGTCAAGTGGGCAGCCTCGGTAGCTCGAGATAATCCAAGATTACAGTCCACAGACAAGAAGCAGAATAAAGCACAGCCTTCCCATCGAGGCTGCCGTGGAGGCGGCGGCCGTGGAGGCGGCGGCCGTGGAGGCGGCGGCCGTGGGGGCGGCGGCCGTGGGGGCGGCGGCCATGGAGGCAGCGGCCGTGGTGCCGGTGCCGTGGTGCCGGTGGCCGTGGTGCTGGCGGTGGTGGTCACTGGGGAGGCCAACAACAGATGAACCAGCAGAATAGGTTCTACCAAGCTACGATGGGTGGCCCTCCTCCTCCTCCACCACCTCCTCCTCCCCAGCAGCAACAGCAGCAGCAGCAGCAGCAGCAGCATAAGAAACCTCAGGATTTTCACAAGAGGGGCCACTAGGTGAGCAGGTGTGTTTCCCCTTACTGAATAATACTGTTCACAATTATAGAGCTGGTAACATTGCATTTTCTGTCAATTCTTGGATGTCAGTAACTAGGGATCCTTGGGTTATTGGTATGGTAAGAGGGGTTACCATGCCTTTGGTGGAGGTACCCTACCAAGAGAGGGTACCTCATCCATATAAACTCTCACCAGAAGAGAGGGTTGCCATGACAGGGGAGGTGCAGAAATTGAAAGAGAAAGGGGTGGTTATACCAGTAGATGACGTTGAAGGACAATTTGTCTCAAATGTATTTTTGAGACCTAAGCCTAACGGTCAGTTTAGGATCATTCTTGATCTCACCCTGATGAACAAACAAGTAGAGTATGAGCATTTTAAAATGGCGAGCCTACAGACAGCACTGGATATGATGAGACCAGGCTGCTGGATGGGCTCAGTAGATCTCAAAGATGCCTACTACTCTGTGGCCATAGATGAAAATTTTAGGAAGTTCTTAAGATTCTCATGGGAAGGCCAGTTATACGAGTTTGTAGGAATGCCTAACGGGTTAGCTTGTGCCCCTAGAATTTTCACAAAGGTTCTCACACAGGTCTATGCCAGGCTTAGACAAAAGGGCCACAACTTGTTCCCTTACATTGATGATTCTTTTGTTATGGCATCTAACAAAGAACAGTGTAGGGAATCAACACATAAATTATGTGAGTCACTAGACAAGCTGGGGTTTGTGGTGCACCCAGAGAAGTCAGTTCTGGAGCCAAATCAGAAATAGTTTTCCTGGGATTTTGGCTGGATTCAGTGTCTATGACAGTTTCTCCAACATTGGAGAAAATAGAGAAACTGGATAGGGCTGCTAGACAAGTACTGGCACAGAATTGGGTAAGAATCAGAGAGGTAGCAGGGCTGGTAGGTCTGATGGTGGCATATACACCAGCCACAGAATATGGTGGTTGCCATAGGAAAGGACTGGAGCTAGATAAAAACTGGGCCTTACAGGAGAATAAAGGGGATTTTGATGCATGGATGACAATAGGCCCCAGGGGTAAAGCAGATATAGAGTGGTGGTTGAACCATTTCCCGACTGCGTCGAGAAGAATTGACAAAGGTAACCCAGAAATCATCATGATGACTGATGCCTCTGAGGAAGGATTGGGTACCCATAGGGGCACACTATCTACCGGTGGCAGGTTTAAGAAGGATGAAATAGGCTACCACATTAACATCCAAGAGCTGAGAGCAATGAAACTTGGGCTCAAGAGCTTGGTACCAGAAGTAGGAGTACATGTGAAAATATTCACTGACAATACTACAGCGTTGGCATACACCAAAAACATGGGCAGTATTCGCTCTATTCTCTGTGATGACCAAGCTAGGCTGATTTGGGAGTGGGCAGAATCCAGGCGGAGCTGGCTCACCATAGCACACATTCCGGGGATAAAGAATGTGTAGGCAGATTACAAACCAAGGACATTTTCTGATGACCTAGAATGGGAATTGGGACCTAAACTGTTTAAACAGATCTGCAAGAAATGGGGGACACCTGAAGTAGATTTGTTTGCCTCTAGGATTAATAACAAACTAGACATGTTTGTATCATTAGACCCTGAACCAGAGGCCTGTGCAGTGGATGCATTCTCATTAGACTGGTCTAATGGTTTCCTCTACGTTTTTCCACCTTTCAGTCTAGTTGTGAGGGTACTCCAGAAGTTGGAGAGGGACCAGGTGCGGGCCATCCTGGTAGTGCCAGAATGGCGAGGCCAATCCTGGTACGCAGCTCTTCAACGAGCAGAGGAGAGGATGATCTTCGCCCCCCGAAAGAAAAACCTCTTCCCGCACGGCCGGCCCCAAAATTCGCTCAATCTAGGGTCCCTAAGGCTGGGGGCTTATGCTTTCTGTTAAACAAGAAATTAATATCAGAGGGTTATGATTTGGAGACCGTGGAGCTCATCCTAAACGCGTTTAGGGACTCCACGGCCACCACTTACAGCACATATCTGCGTAAGTGGTGCGTCTTCTGCTTAGACAGGGACATTGAGGTGTTTTCCCCCAGGTGTGCCTCTTTTTGAAAGAGTTAGCCAAGGAAGGTTTAGGGTATTCAGCCCTTAACATTGCCCGTTCGGCTTTGTCAGCGATACTGACCACCTTTAACGGGGAGACTGTGGGGAAACACCAAAATGTCTGTTGGCTATTAAAGGGCCAGTATGAGAGAAAACAGTCCGAGGCCAAACACACAACCTTTTGGGACGTGTCTTTGGTCCTGAACTTGTTTAAAGAGTGGGGGGAAAATGAGGACCTGTCATGGAAACAGATCACACTCAAGCTAACTACTCTCCTCCTACTGGTCACAGGTAGAAGAGGTCAGCAGATCATCAACCTGGACATCAATGGTCTTGAGTTCAAAGAAGTAGTGATTTTCAAAATGTTCAAGCTAATGAAGCATAACCGGCCTGGGGACCCGTTAGATACCATTCTGATACGGGTATTCCCCGAAGATAAGCGGCTGTGCGTAGTAGAGGCACTTAAGGTTTACCTTCAGCGAACTAAAGAAGTCGGGAAATTCTCTCAGTTACTGCTGTCGTATATTTCTGCGCATGAACCTATTGAGAGGGGTTCTCTTGCCCGCTGGACGCTAGCCACGATGCGTCTGGCGGGGATTGACCATACCGAGTATGGAGCTCACTCTACGTGGGGGGCTGCTGCGTCAGCTGCAAAAGCAGTGGGTCTCAATGTCAATTTGATCCTTAAGAATGCTGGCTGGAAAGGAGAAGACTCCTTTGCCCGTTTCTATGACAAGCGTGTAGAGTGGGATACAACCTCGGGGGGTCGGGGCTTATTATTAGCCTTGGGGTAGGTCAAAGCTGACCTACAGCACTGAGTATGATTACTAGTTCAAATTAGTGCTATGATAGTTTGATAGCTAAAAGTTATACAAGAACTATTTACTTGTGAAATTTAAGGATTTGAAAACAGACTAAGCTTAATCAAAGGGTCTTTTTCTTTTTCACAAGTATGTCTATGTACTGTTAATTGTTGTTTTAATGACTGACATTCATGTAAACTTGGTTTACAAATTGTACATAGGTTTTTTCAATATGAAAATTGTACATAGAATGAGTTATAAACAATTTCATCGATTGAAGTGTAAACTGTGTTTACAAATTGTACAATTTTATAATTTTACAAGACTTACCAGTAGGGTAAGTTGTAGTAAAATGTAGATTTTACCGAGGGCACACTTCGTGGTGCCAGGGGAACAGACGCCCTTCCCTCCCGATACCCGGGTCTGTTATGGTTTTTGGAAAAAATTTACAGCACTTGGGTTGTTTAGATATATATTTATCAATTATTTGATTTATTGAAATATATATGTAGTTGGGTGGGAATTTAGTTAGCCCTACATGAAGCTCCGAAGTCTGACTGCGCGTGCGCGGACGCGTCATCATCTCGTCTGTTCCCCTGGCACCACGAAGTGTGCCCTCGGTAAAATCTACATTTTACTACAACTTACCCTACTGGTAAGTCTTGTAAAATTATAAAACTGTGGTTGCAGTAGTGCTGGCAGCATCGGCGGCATCATGACATCTCCCTCCTTAGGATAATAAAGGTACTGCACCGCCGCTTGAATAAGCGCTGGGGGTATAGGGGCTTCCAAATGTTTTTTTAACCCCCAACGTCCCTATTTATAGGGCCGAGTACCTGTCCCAACTCGACTGCGACTGTCGCTGGAGGGGCACCTAGATTGGCACCTTTAAGCCTTAAAACTTGACCTTGAATAAGCGTTTGTCTTGTACAAGTGCCATGGGTAAGAGCCCCGCCAAATTGAAGAGCGCTCCAGCACTTATACAAGACGGTACGGTATATCTCGATCATGAAGTGTCTTATGAGTCTTTTAAATCAATATACTTCAAGCACTGGGATAGTCTTTTGGAACAATGCTCGAGTCTTTTAAAATGTTTTGTTACTGATGAATGACTTAGTGTTACTTACATCAACTGAAAAGAAAATATGAGAGTATATGTAGTTTGATACGGTTTAACTAAGCTATAGGGTAGCGGTTGCTAGCACATCACTCTAATACCCATCTTTATCATGGGTTTTCCTACTCTATAGAGACTCAATCAGGCAAGTCGCTTTAGTAGTAGTTCATGCTCAGCGTCAAGGCTCTACACTCAGTTCCAAGCCAGGGGGCATTGGCACACTTGGCGCTGAAGGTAGCTCAGCCCTGGGTAGGGTGTTCACTCCAGTCACCGCTGCGTGTCCCCAGCGTGTACACTGTGTTGATAGGCATAGTATGGCACCTACTGTACAGTGTATGGAGCTGCCTGCACAACTCAGTTATTGCTATTTCCGGGGGAGAATATCATTCTTTCATCAAATCTAATTCAATAGGGGTGTTCTGTATATATTGGGGCACATTTCTAGCTGATACCATTTTTAATATGTTTAATGGTTCAGGAGATATAATGGAAAGCAAACTTCTAAGTGGCACATGGCTGAGAGAGTTCATAATATAAAAAATGGTATTTTGTAATTTGAAAGAAACCATATTCATAAATGGTATGCATTTTCAAAATTTGACATAATTATTCATATCTCCCCCGGAAATTGATCATTGTATAGGTTATGATGAAGTAATTAATTCCTTACAGCATTGTTATAACAAGTGTACCCATACGAAGATATTTGATCATACAATTTAATGCTGAAGGAATCGAGTGTATAATCTGTATTGTTAGAGATATATACTAAGTTAAATATGATGGATTTCTCTGGCTCTGCGTGCCCTGCAGCATACAGGGTGATTACTCACCCCACTGCAGGTCCTGCCGTACACTGAGTATGAGTGCCACTCAGCTCACAGGTTCGCTGTAGAGTAGCAGGGGTAATAATACCAGAACTTTTTCAACTTCTCACCTCTCTCAAGCATCTAATACTAAAGATATCATTATTCTGATTTTTGCATTGCATTTGTACACATCCTCTCTCTCAACACCACTAAACAGATATTATCTTGGATAAATAATTAATTTTCGATGCAACTCCCTACCCTGGGCTTAGGTGGTGGTGTACTGCCTGATAGTGGAACTGTGGCAGTAGTTGTAGGCTGCATGTTAATTAGTGGCATCTGCTCAAGATGTAGGTGGTTCCTTTGTTGGACTCCTCACTGCGTGTTGACCTGCTACAATCGTAGAGTACCTGCTTCCTTGTATTCCCTTCTTTCAACTCTTTTGGATATTAGTCTTAACTAACAGAATTCTTGAGGCAAACACTGTAATAGGCCATCGGTGACAGACAGAGATGCACAATGAGCATGCAGGCTCTTCATGCTTTAAATCAAGAACATCTCTCTCATATCTTGGCCAACCTGTATTCTTAGTGGCGGATGCTGGCATACTTGACTGGACATGCAGTTCCATGTCCCCGGCTGTTGAGGACTCGGTTGACTGCAGAGGGCTTCTTGATAGTGCATTGGCAATGTACATGTCCTTACCTGAGACATGTTTTGCTGTGATATTGTACCACATTAGTCTCATCCTCATTTGCTCTACCATTTGGCCTAAGATTCCGACCACATATCAATGATCTCGATACAGACTTCAAGGTATTACAACAAACTCACATTCCCGAAATCCCCCCCTTGGCAGTTGGGATCTCTACATGTTGATTTCAGCTTGGCCAAATCAGAAACAAGCCCTTTGAAATACCAAACGAAATTCCATAAAATCACCATGTGCCCTTATATGATGGATCAAAGAAGGGAAAAAAGTTTCAGCCGCTGCAGTTAGTGTTGGTTTAGGAAGGTTTCTAGCCGCCTACTAAACCATAGTTCCATCTTCTCTGCTAAAGCCTGTGCCATGTTCTTGGCAAGTGTATAAAGGAAACTATAGGAAAGAACTTCATCATATTTAGCGATTCAAAGTCCTGTTTAGAAGCCCTAGACAACCTAAGCATAGACCACCCTGTGATTGTGAAAATAATCAAAAGTTTAATCAAGTTCAAAATGACCTTCGTGTCTGCTGGGTTCCTAGCCATGTAGGCATCAAGGGAAACGAGGAAGCAGACAAATCTGCCAAACGTGGGCTCCTGTTTTTTGCCCCCCCCCCCCTCCCCCCCCCCCCCCCCAAGATTGGCCACTGCAGGTACGGGCAAGCTGGTTTTCGTAATCACGAAAGTAATCAGTGACCAGACCAGTGAAAAAGGGTATCTAGTGGGGAATTGATAATCAAGGTTTGTGTCAAAACCTTTAAAGTGAGACACCATAAGCTATTAAAGATACGGTTGGTGGTAGTCTTGTGGGAATGATATCTCGAACATGACTTGTAACCTAAAAAAAGTGTGACTTTTTGTGTAAATTTGGTTCCAGGAGGAATTTTCGAGGTCTGTTTTCAGTTTTGAGTAACTGATGTAATTCTCAAGAAATGTGGAGCAAAATGATCCATTTAGGACAATGGAATGGTTTCCATGGCAACCAGAAAATGCCATATATGCCAATTTCTTATTGAAAACATTCCATTTACATTCCAAATATAGAACGTTACCATCAAAAATGGAATAATTCTCAAAGACCACTGTATTCCCCATAAAAAGGAAATCCCCCTATAGCATTTTCGGTTCTTTTTTCCCACTATTTTGCCATTCTGATGCCCCCTGGTGGCCAAATCTAGAAATAAAAATCCGAAGGGCCTCTATATTGTATGCACCAGTGAGCATGAGCTCAGTCACAACTGGAGCTCGGGATATCAAGACAAATGTTTCTTTCTTGGAAAGGAAGGGGCACAGTTCCGGAAGGTGGCAGGTGTAGGAGGATGTTTACACATTAAATTTTGTGTAAGGTGGGAGGACAGGTAAGACGTGTCTATGTCAACGTGCCTCTGATATACTGGATCTGGCACCTGCTTGCAAGCCCTCTAACTGTGAGGCCGCTGTGAGGCCATTATAGTCTACATTGATATTAAAAAACGTCTCTGCCCACCCTTCTAAAGGTGAAATGCGACGACAGAAATGGCTGATTTTTGACAGCCATATCTTTAGCAGAAGTAATTGCAGTTTAATGATCATTTATACTGTATGAGAATAAAAGGATTCAAAGGCGTTGATAAACAAATAGGTCCCAACTATTGGCCAGTTATGATGAAAGATAATGGATCTGATGGGAGAAATATCTTTATACAACCTTCGATGCCCTCTGGAGGAGGTTGAAGATTATAGTGTTGGGCCAACGTTAAAATGACATGAATTATCTTGGCAATCTTCCGTTGTGCCAACAACTAATCAGTTCTCACCTGGTTTTGTTCATACCAACCATTCAAGAATCGTTAAAGGTCCAAGTTATACTTCAGGCTGCCACTACTGGCGCCACAATCCCCCCCCCCTCTGCAATTGGTCACGCCCAGCTGACCCAGTCTGTAAGTACCATATGCACATACCAGGCGGCACCCCAGTGTAGAACTAGGTCGTCACGGTTCATCTCTTTGTAGACATACAGGAAAGCCTACACCAAGACTATAAGACTAAATATAGCTGAGTAAAACTTGACTACAGCGATTGTCATGCTTTATTCTTCTCCTATACAGTTTTATAGTAAACACACCTTGTTAGAATGACCTATGGCATTCCCTACACTTGTTTATAACGAGGTAATTATTGCAGTAATTAATCTCAGAATGACTATTTAGGGAATGAAAAACGACATGCATCACATCAAGACTGTCTGTTGGCCTATGATATAATGCACCATCCCAGCTAACAAAAAAAAACATTATTTTACGTCAAAGTAACGTTTTAAACATAACGTGATGCCATATTAAAGAGCCTTAGAAAAACGTTGACATATAACATTATAAAATGGTGTATATTACTGGGATGGTGTCTAGCCTTCATAAGGCATACTATGTAGCGTATCTTTGTCAGTTACAGATGGATACATCTGCACGCACTGCCATGCTATTATCATGTAGGCCTACGAGGTCCTGAGTACTTTGTCAGATCAGGTGTACAGGCCAACTGTAGGTCTGAGTAGTCAGAAGTATAGAGGTACCATGGTGTTCCTGACCTGACCTATTTGCACATCTGTACGGCTGACTGAACCCCCCTCCTTCCCGCCATACAACTAGGCCTACACACCTAAACACACGCCCAATGCAAGTTATAATTAGCAGGTTGGGGATGTAGTCTGTGAAGCTCCAGAACGGAGTTTCTGTGAAATTGCAAAAGTATGGGGTTCTAACTGTTTGCATGAATGTAGCATCCGTTATCTTATCCTATAGCATTAGTGTGATATTGACCAAATAAAAGAGGGATCATTCTATGAAATGTAAACAATCATGCAGAATGGGAAAGAGTTATAAAACGTTGTACCACAGTTGGTGTCTCACATGTATGTTGATGAACGCCAACAATATCAAATCATTAATTCACAGGAATCACCTATAAAGAGCCGTGGGAACATTCATGTCCCATCCATATATGCCAATTGAAGGGGATATAATTATATGTGTATGTGTGTATTATGTATATGTATATATATTCTTTGGTAAGGTACCTATCGCCTTCCTCCACATAAGGTATCACTATTTTACCAAGGCTGCTAAGAACTTTCATACCAAAAACATATAACCCAAAGTCAATTAACCCATTGAGGCCGGGCAGAAATTTTTATTTTTAGTCATGGGGCCATTCGGTGTAGCCTTAGCGGCGATATACGCCTGCCGGTCCCTTCGGGACCGGAGTGAAAAGTTAGAAGAAGAATGGGGCCGGGAAATTTTCCAAATTCTCAAATCCCATAGAGTTTTGTCAATTATAGTCGACATCTGGCCCCTCATGGTGTAGACTATAGTCTACATCCGGCCTGGCATGGATGTAGACTGCAGTCTACATCCGCCCTCAATGGGTTAAGCCCTAGGCTACAGTAAGCACCCCATGTAACCACATTTCTGATAACCATGATGACCCTTCTTCACTCGACCCGACTTACCAGTACACCCCACCTTCTACACACAGCTAGGCTATTTGGGGATTTTAGTGACCAGTCATTTATTACCTGTAGGGAGTGGGAAACTTAATAAGCATCCATGACGGTGGACGAGGTTAATGTGACCACACAAATTCATGTCAACAAATAACCATCTCCTAGATACCATACATTTACATACTCATGATGGTGCATTATCCTGCTTTTGTATATATGCATTTTTTTTGGGGAGGGGCCATTTCTAGAAATCATTGACAGTGCATAGGGTAGCAGGATTATTTCAGCTAATTGGCTAGAATCAAAAAGCAAACAGTGGTAGTAGTAAGAAAAACCCCTCCCCCTCATTCATTACCCAATAAAAAATGACCAGTCCCTTATGGTGTGCTCATGCCGTCACAGGTGTTGATCCTCATCCACACTTTAGGCCTACTACAAGTACTACAAGCTAAGGGGGAGTTGGATACTTTGCATGAGGTAATCACGACATGGTCACTGTTATGTAATCAGGTAGAGTATGTCTGGGTGCTGAGGTGCTAGGGTGACTAGCGTGGGAAATTGAAACGACTCAATCTGCATACCATGACTGTAGTGAACTGTGGACGGGGTCTGCTATGCAAAACAGGGTCAAAGGTCGCCTAAAACGGCCAGCAATGGCGGGTAAAACGACGTATACACTGTCCCTTTAAACCCCCAGCGCTCCTATATTATAGTATATATAGGGCTGAGTACCTGTCTAGACTGCACTCTGACTGTTACTAGACGTGCAGTAAGATCTGCGGGTTTAACCCTTCGTGGGCGAGCATCAACTATAGTTGATGCCATGGCAGGGCGAGCATCGACTTTAGTCGATGCCATGGCAGGACGAGCATCGACTATAGTCGTCATAACTCTATGGGATTCAACAAAGCCTCGTCCTTAGAGCAAATTCCTGCTAAAAATCTCGCCTCCACAGCTAGCTAAACCAATTTTTGGCCGTCCCTAAAGGGTTAAAGGCCCAGCGCCCCTATATATACGGCTGAGTACCTGTCCCGACTGCGCTCTGACTGTTACTGGACGTGCAGTAAGAACTGCGGGTTTAAGGGAGTGTCTATACCAATCAAGATGGCTTTGATTGGCTATTATATATGGTCTAAAGGGGAGGTGAAATGAACTATTATAGAGATGTCTAGACCAATCTGTATAGGTCGAGTTAGATGTACAGGTCTGCTATAGGGTAGACTGACCTAAAGGTAACCACGTACCATGAGATGTCCACCTTAATTATGTAGTTATTTATGTATGGTATTGTCTTTATTTGTCCTTTGCTGAAAGAGTATTACTTAAAATGTACTATGAAACACAAAGAAAGGACTTATCATGCATGAATGACTACAAAATTAAGGTGGACATCTCATGGTACGTGGTTACCTTTAGGTCAGTCTACCCTATATACGACACAGTGTGAGCAAACAAAGGCCACATGTGCTTGGGTAACCTCACCATGATAGCCACACACCAGTGTCATTAAATTAAACTATATTTGTACCTTATGATACATGTATAGCTATTTCTTTTAAGGATACAACTGGATGGTTTAAAGTTGTACAAAGTTACCCTACCTAGAGGTCACAGTCCAGTGATTTGTTTACCCACCGCACCTACCATGATACTAATTAGAAACAATCAAGTACTGTATATGTAACTCGACCTAAAGTGGGTTTCAAGTGATGTTATTCCCCGGCCGTGGGGATCCTTCATTCGCATAATGCACCTCTGAAAGGGTTAATAGCTGATTCGTTATATAATACTGACATATTGGTTATGTAATTGTGTGATAAGCCTTATGCACCATAATATAATACAGAGATCAAAGCTGGCAATCACTGTGAGATTCCAGCCAATCAGGCACCACACAAACATTCCATGTGATCTGAGGGACCAATAAAGGTTGAGAATCGGCTTAAACCCGCAGATCTTTACTGCACGTCCAGTAACAGTCAGAGTGCAGTCGGGACAGGTACTCAGCCCTATATATAGGGGCGCTGGGGGTTTAAGAGCCAGGTATAAAGCCGAACGACTAAGGGCTAAACCTGTGTAGACATAGCCTGGCCTACACTATGTATACACGTCCGTACACCCTTCCCCTGGGACCTTTACATTGCAATGATAGGTGGCAGGATGCAGCGACAGAGGGTGAGTATACAACGTATTGGGCATAATGTTATATTTTTCTTTTGTATATATATATATTATATATATATATATATATATATATATATATATATATATATATATATATATATTTTTTTTTTTCAAGAGGAATCCAGGTCAAGGTTCTGAGCTCATCAGTCGTGCATGATGATGAAATCTAACATTGGTATTGATTAATGGACTGACGGTACATGTTATTGACCTGTTGCCATGTGTGTTGCCAATGGGCTAATAGGGCTACACATTATATAACGGGATTGGCAATACATTGCATCAGCAGGGCAATGCATTGTGTTTCTGTTTACAGAAACAGGGTAGTCAACTCCAAGTTCCCCCTCTGCTTTGAACATCACATTCTGGTGAAAATGCTTGCATTTGGATGCATTAAAAGGCAGGGCTGGGCATATTGTGATACCCTGGAGCAAACCTTGAAATCTATGGAGCAAAGTGTTTCGGGGAGGGGGGGGGCAAACATTACCGGTAACTAGGAGTGAGGGGGTGACATCCCTGTGCTCCTCCCCCTGTCACTTCAAGGGAAATTTTGTGTGTGAAAGCCAGGAGAATTCTGAGACGTCCAATGTCTTAAATTACTATAGTGTGTTCTGAGGTTAAGAAAATAATTTTTTTAATTCTACCTTTCAATTGATGTGTTCTGTGGAATGTTGTATAGGCCCAGCCATGTAAGCCCACTATTTTGTGGTCAGACATGGCGATACCCTGATTTATTCTCTTGTCTAGACAAGAAAAGAATCACCTTACAATTTTTAATTGTACCCTTAATGCTTCTGATGAGTCAATTGACAAAACCGAACCATTTTGTTGCCACCTTGGAAACACAAATAAATAAATATTTTTTTGTGTACACCAGTCTTTCTAGTCACCAGTGTCACACTATTGGGTTGTTCTACCTATAGTACACCGTGTGGGCATATCAGCCTGTGTAGGCCTAGAACCACAGGGTGGACACTAACCTCTAAAAACTGACTGGGGTGTGGAATGGACTGAATAAAATTCAATCCATAATAAATAAGTCTGCACTAAGACTTACACAAGTCTACAGCTGGGTGGTCTCCCACCAAGCACTGACCTTGACCCAACACATAGACCTATCACAGGCCTAGTTTTGGGACACACCTTAGCAACAAAATAAACACTGACCTGGATTGGCTCTAGGTTGGTCACATGGCACTTTGTGAGTTGTAGAGGGAAATCTCATCCCCTGGTTTTGTGTCATATTCGGTCAAGCAAGGGTCCTCCCAACACCTCGTCAGCAAGTCCGCCCGGACCTGCCTCCTATGTTCTGTGGAATGTTGCTCCAGAAAACTTCTGCTTTCTATCTGTGGAGTGGTATATTCTGAGGTGTATTCTGAGGTGTATAGAGACATACTGCTCTAAGAAAATGGCTAGATCGGTAAATTCTGAGGATTTGGGGGACTATTGCTTTAGAAAAATTCAGAAATTCTACCTTTTAGATTGATGTTTTCTGATGGTTCTAGGAGCATGTTGTATCAGGAAGAAATTCTACCTTTAAATAGTAGAGTTGGTATATTCTAGCCTTTATAGGTGGAGAGGTCATAATTTTATAGCTCCAAGAATTTAGCAAAATCTACTGTTAGGCCTGATGGGTTTCAGAACATAATGCATCCAGGGAAATTTAGAAATTCTACTTTTTGATTGGTGTGTTCTGTGGAGTTTTGGGGGTACGTTGCTCCAGGAGAACTTAAGAATCTATAGATTGTTATATTTTGAGAATTCTTAGACTCAAAGAAAATTGACTGTTGTATTTGTGAATTCGAATGATTTTTGGGCATATAAATTGGTCTAGGAACATACAGAAATTCTACCTTTTATAATCAATATATTCCGATGGCTCTCTGAGTATGTTGCATGAGGAAAATTCAGAAATTCTATCGTAGCATTATTCTGGATAGAATTTAGAAATCCCATTGTTAAATGGATTTCTTCCGAAGGGTATCAGAACATTTTCCTCCAGGGAAATTTCGAAATATTAAATTGAAGTGTTTTCTGTGGAGTTTTAGAGGCATATTGCTCTGCAGAATTCTATATGTAGCTTGATATATTTGGAGGGGTCCGGGGACATATTACAATGCTGAGAAAACCTAGAAAATGTTGCTCCAAATAGCTAGGGATTTTTTACTTTTAGATTGATGGATTCTGTGGGCATATTGCTATAGAATAAATTTAGAATTCTACCTCTAGATTGGTTTATTCTAATTTGTGGGTAGACTGCTCCATTTTTTCTGTTGTTGAACCAGGGCACAGTAGTGCCAGGTTCTTTAGAGACAGGTATTTTTTCACTTTTTGTCAAAAAAGTCCCTTGCTTTCTGTCCCTTTTTTTCCTATGAAACATTTGGAAATAAAATATTTAAATGCTGCTACAAACAAGTTTTGATCAATGCCAATCCATGCCATCAAAGATTGAAACCAAAAAAGCAATATTTCATACATAAAATTGATATTGAAAAAGGGTCACTAAAATAGCACAAAACCAACTTTTTCGGTGCAATGCTAAAGGGTGGGGTTTCAAGTAAAGCACAGACCTTCGTAAAGTGTCCCTTTACACAGAATCCTCTTTGTTCTTATATAAAAACAGGGTGAGACGCTTTTTGAGACGCTCTGTGGGCTGAATATTGCATGTTCCTTCGGGAACCTTCATGAAAACGAAGGTAAAGCACTACTTTACACAGAACATGACCGAAAAACACCAAAAATCATCAGGGCGGCCTGTTGACAAAAGCTGAAATTCTTTATTTCTGTAACATATGAAGAGAAGTACAGATGCCCTGGTTCACATTCATAGCCTTAATATATCAGATCTATGCAAACATGATCCACCGATCAGCAGTGGATTAAAACAGTGAAATACTACTTCAAAACAGACAAATTTCACCGGTAGCGTGCTGGATGGAATGAAATACATGCTGCGCTAACTATTGCGCATGCTCAGGTGGACTATAAAAGCGAGCAACACAGTGCAGACCGCAGTTTCTCGTCGGAGATGGTGTCGCTGCTGACGCTCTGATCAACTTGCTTTTCGGCCGAGACGTAATACGGCGGTTGCGCCGACGGGCGCTGACGTTCACAGCCACCTGCTTGCCTAGACGCACTTGCTCACCCACACATCACCGGCTCGCCCACACCCACTGGCTCGCCCACACCCACTGGCTCGCCCACACCCACCGGCTCGCCCACACCCACCTGCTATAACATACTAGTGTGACACATGATTTGAGGGTAGTTTTGACCCAGGAATACATTCCTGCTCTCAGAATTGACAAATAATTCATTGTTCCTGAAATAAAAATGCCCTGGTTCACATGTGATATATATCACATATACCATTCATTTATATAGTTGGTAGGCTATATGGGCTACATATTAGGAGAATATGATAATAATATTTCTCCAGGAACACCTGGAGAGGAAGGCTATTGAAACAGTTTTAACTTTGGTTCTAATTGGAATTTTTACAAAATTCTTTCAGATTTGGAAAGCCCAGACTGTCCCTATAATGTCCTTGTCACATTTTTCAAGGCCTCTGTCGCACATTTTTTGCGACATTGCGACAGTTGCCCACCCCTGAAAGGCCATGAGCTCATGGATTGCATAATAAATGATATTACTGGGATGCAGAACACACAATTTTGCATTAAACTGGAGATATACCCACATTTAGCAAAGTCCCCCCTCTGCTTTGTGTCAACATTGCTGCGGTCCTTAAAGCACATGGCCTGCATACCTACAACACTGTGGGGAGCAAGGAAAGTACAGGGGACCATGCGCAGGAGGCACAGGTATTCAGTGTAGTGATCACAGTGGCTTACCCTGTTCCAATGAATTGGAACACTTGATCTCCCCCCTGATATTTAGACCACTGCTTATATTCAGTGGTCGCCCATGCCCTCTATAGAGTACGAGGTTGTGATTAAAGGGGCTATATCACCACTTGAACTTAACCACATAACAGACTAGAACAGTACAAGAAATGTGAACGGGACACACTCGGTGATTATTAGATAAAGTAAGAACTCTGGCAGGTAGAGTGGATGAAGTATGGGTGCTGTATATAATTCCAGGCTAAAACCATATGCTTGTGGCTTTTATAGTAGACCTATACAAGTCCTAGTCCCTTCCACTACACAAAGGTCATGCAGCCTTCATCATCCTTCATCTGCTTGACTGACCTTAGTGCCAAGCAATCATTGTACAAGGTGACACAAGATCCTGGAAAGCAGAACACATGAAGGAAAAAGAGTGTACTGGTAAAGTCCATTTGATCACAGACAGACCGTGACAAGCTATAGTATTGTATCCATATGTATTTACACTAAGTGGCAACGTAATTTCATGTGTGCTACATGGAATATGAGTCAAGAAGAGCTGCAGTGGATAGAAGAAGAACATGGTGATTGAGGGTGGTATATTTTGTATACAGCGTACATAGGGGTAACTCATAGGTGTGTGGCTGGCAAAGTTACATTTTGAGCAAAATTCCCTTTACCAAGGTCCATCAAGGGTCTACTTTCTTTTATCAAAATCCCCCACATCAAGTGTCACCAAAACCGCCCTTCACCAGAGTACTCGGCTATAATGACTTTCACCAAGGGTCACACCTCAGAGAATCTGCTTAAACCTAGACGCTTTTGATGTTATCTCCCTCACTAGGTGTCACTTTTCACAAAATCCCCCTCACCAAAAGAAAGGGTTGTTGGATACTTAGCAAGTAAACATTTAAGTCCTGTGAAGATTGGAAGGTTCTTTACTGGAGTGACCTTGAAAACATGTCTTGTCATTCAGGTACAGGAAGCCAAACTGCCCCATCACAAAAGGTGCAAAGTGTAACCCACTACAACCATATCATAGTTCTTAGCTTTCACAGAAGGTGGCAGCACAGGTATTATCAACTCAGGTCTCTGGCTATGTAGCCTATAGTACTGTCTACCACAAGGGTTACCAGAGGGCCAGACGCACACCCACCGTAATAGTACTTTCAATTCCTGTGACCAATGACAGGAATCCATGGATCGAGGGCACAACAATCATAAAGATTGAGCGTGTGAGTGGCCTCACAGATGACTCAGGGTAAACTGTATGTGGTCTGTGGTCATTTTTCTACTTCCTTATTATAGGCCCTGTACCTGAAGCAATGGTGCGCAACCTAGACCGTGATGGCCTTACTCCAGGGCCCAAGCTTGAAAATTTGTTGAATAATTTCCAATAAACACATAGTCCTAGATACTGATTTAACCCCTTGCATATTTCTGTATCATTGGAATGATGGACAAGGCAAGTCTAGTGGCATTTGAAAACTCACTGGAGCCCGCCTAAGGTTATCACACCTCCCATAGAAGCTCCCCAGTACCACCGCGGTGGCTTAATCTGCACATTGTGGCCCTTAAAGGGAAGTGGCAACATGTTTGTAACACCTGGATAATAACCCTTTAAGGCCTGCTGTATACACCCATCCCCAACACACTGTACACCTTGTAATACGAATATAGTAATGGGTAATGTTGGCCTCAAAGGGTTAAATATATGGTGAATGTCGTCGGCTAGCTCTCTGCTACATACCAGGCTACCACAAGCCTCACATTCCGCTTTTGTCATTAGAAAGTCGCATGAGTGATCTAATTTCAGTAAAATACGTCATTTGTGATGGCAGAATCGTAATCGCCAGAAAAAGCTACCCTAATTCCATATATTGGAAGTCATATATAATCGAATTCCAGGTGGTGGCTGTAGGTGAGCAGGTGGCTGTGGGAAAGCAGGTGGCTGGGGGCGAGCAGGTGGCTGTGGGCATCAGCGCCCGGCAGCGCGTAACTGCTGTTTTACGTCTCGGCCAAAAACGGAGTCGATCGGAGCGTCAGCAGCGACACCATCGCCGTTTCCATCTCGCCATGTTGGTCGGCTGCGGGTGCTACACGTCCATGCCTTTGCGAGAAACGACAGTGGTGCCACCATGTATGTGACGTGTGGTATGAGAACTAAAACTAATCCTTGTTCTTGGTATGTTCAGGGTATTGTAAGAAGTTCATTTAAGTAATTTGAATAATATGGAGGGCAGTTTAGCTTGGTTGGATGGCATTTTAATATGTAAGATGGTAGATTGATGTCAGAAAGATAGAAATGTGACATCTGTTTGGTCAAAAGAGCATTTCTATCAGCTCCAATATTTTTTTTGACCTTGAAGCCTATGCAGAGTTCATTTAGAGGGTAGTCATTTAACAGTACTTAACTGTTTAAAGAAAAGAGAGAAAAAATACCCAAAGATAGCAGTTCATTTGTGACTAGAAGGAAAGAGATATTGATTTACTTTTTGAAGGAAATATTTGTCCCCCGATGTTGCCCATCCTTTTGTTTTATTGTATTGTTTCTAAATAAAATAGAAACTGAGTTATAAGCATTTTAAAATGGCTAAAAAACGTCTTAATGAAAAAGCTGGGCGTTGTATATGCCTCAGGGTATGAACCCTGAGTCAAAAATCTAGGGTACCACCGATAAAGAGTTACTCATGTAATTTTGCCACTGTCTATTTGAACAGTTGTAATCTGAAAGGGTTCTAGTCAATAAAATCCATTATTGTCTTGCCCTGCTTAATCACAATATGTGACCCGTCAAGCCAAATGAGGGCTTCGTCGTCAGTATGCCTAAAGGCCTAGAAAAGGCTGTTTAAACTGCACAGGGGCAAAAATCTGTGCTTAAAGTTCACGTTTAGCCTCATAAATCAGTAAATATTCAACCGATTTTCACAATTAAACCAGTTCTGGAAAGCCAGGGTCATCTGCTTCATGAGGCATAAGCAGCAAATAGCCTCTCTCCCTTATTGAATGCTCCCATTTGCTGATGATCTAAGACAAGTGTGATCCAACCAGTGACTTTGGGGCTTACGGGTGTGTGCATAAAGGCTTAGAAAAGTATCATTTCTTTTCCCCTTACTTTTGATCTTACCCTACCCCCCCCCCCACTGCACCCCCCCACTTTGGAAATGCTCCTCTACATGTAGCTAGTCATCAGGAGGCTGACATTAGCTTTTCAACGCTTCAAGAATCAAGTCGATGGGACCAGCGGTTGCGGAGCTATTGCATTTGAAAGATTTTTGGGAGGCAGTGAATTTTCTTCGCTTATCTGATTGGCCTAGAACACGATAAATTCTAGCTCATGAACCGTGTGGGTTAGAGACATGGGAGTGGGTGCAAATGAAAGCTAGTCACAAGGGCTAATGGCCTGGTCTGTTGACCAATTTGTGAAGAGTGGCAATCCTAAGAATGTCTCTTTTCAAATGGTTTCATAGTTGCCTTCCTGGTTAAATGGCAATGCCTTGCGCATGTGTGCCATTTTGTCTGGCCCAATGATAGAAAATGTTTGAGTTTATCTAGAATAAAATGTCAACAAGTGTCCAAAAGTGTTTTGTAGCAGCAGAACAGAACACCTTATGTTCATAATTTGTCTCATATATCAACAAATAATAGCCAAAGTCTTAAGATTAAACCTGTTTTGGAAAGCCAAAACAGTCCTCTTTGAGAATAGACCAAAAAAAGAAAATCAATTTTCAGACCCCTAAGCCCTGTAATGGCATGCATGGTCACATAATAGTATGTGTGTGCTCTTTTATACCATACATAACTATTATACCGGGGGGTGTCAACAGATTTGTAACATACTTTTCTAGGGGGTGTTAGGAAAAGTGTGACAAAATGTGACATGGGGGTGGGGGGTGGGGGTTCAAAATGGGCCAAAAAAGCGTGACATACTAAATGGATCACCTGTATAGGGCAGCATTGTCTGATATGTACAGTCAGGATGATGCAATACATTACCAAACTGATGAAAGACCAATGGATGATGCAACACCTATATATATATTGACTTGCAGCAGGATGGTGCAATATGTAGAGTAGGATATTACACATGGCATCAGTATTGGATGCCAATACCACAATGCATTCAATAGTCCTATAGCAATTAGTCTATAGACTAATTTCATTTGACCACATTGATCCCAGTTTGTATCCTGTTTGAAGTACTCGATGATGATGCTTAGAGGACCCTGGGGTGATTGATATATAGGTCATAAAGCCGACCACATGACATTTAAGAGAACTCCCCACTGAAATTGACATTATCAGCAAATTTAAGGGGATTATTGTTGTTTTGTGAGTCATATCTAGGTTCAACCCACCCACCCCCACCCACCCACCCCGTCCTCTCTATACTCATGTTCTCATTGTAGCTCATACAAAGTTAACTGTCAATATTGTTCAATGGTATTGGCCACATCGTGCACATCTTTGTCCACATCATCTATGGTACATAATCCCCCAAATTCAAACCATGATTACTCCACCACCATTCTCATCCCAAATACAAGTATTATTTATCAGCCTCACCCTGTGGGCTCTACTGATAATGAAGTGCATCATGCATTAACCTGTCTCATAAAAGACACCTGTATGTATGCAGAGTTTGAAGAAGAACAAATCAATGCACGCGCATTCGTTCACTGGTCCTCCTATTCCCAGGATTTGGCAAGGCCGACAAAGGGCTAACGAATTGATTAAACTCCATGGAGTGGATAACGAAATGTAATCATTCTTTTCTATCCCTTTTGTACTGTCACCCCGCCACTACTGGTGCACCAGGTGTTGGCCAAACCACACATGAGTGGCCCCTGGATGATATTACCATGGAGCTCTATTACTCCGGGGCGGATACGGGATTTGAAAAAGAAATCCCCCCAAATTTATTTACATGAAAAAAACACACACACACACCCAGACAAAAAAATACACACCAGGCCAATCCGACTAGCGTAACAGAGCATTTGTCGGGTGTGACACCCCCTATATGGATCCGCCCCTACTTCACCTGACTGAACGTTGGCTACACAACATCGGTGTGATCAGTCAAAATAATGAAGTTATTATTTGTATGTGTTATAACATAACGACAGTGTTTTGCATGTCTTCCCCGATGTATACATAGTACACGCAGTATGTGTCCATGATGTATGACTATGAGGCCTTTGTCGGGGGTCTTTACGGCAGTCCTGCATGTAAGAAATCAATATTTCTACAGGGCAGCGCTCGCCGCCCCGAGCTCGGCGCCCAACCTGCACTGCTAGTCTATACAAAATATAGTAATGACCTATTATAGAAGCCAGCAACAAACACCTAAAGATAGAAAGCCATGTATATTTCTCCCTTTCTTTGTGATATAATAGAACCATTAAAATGTTACTAAATTGTTTAAATGTTGCCCTATATTCAATAACACAATCCCGTTACTGGGTATATGAATGAATGTGGCATGTGAATCAGCCTGGGAAAACGTGTAGACATAGGAGTATTGTCTACAAACAATATTTCATGTCACATAATGGGATGGTTTATTTTGGTAACTAACAGCCCTTTTCCCATAACAAGGGGTCTGATGCGGGTCCCATGTGATTGGTGTGATAATGTACCCTTTTCTACTTTAAGTAGGGCTACCATCTCCATTGCATTGTATTTGACGTGTTATTGTGATAACTATTAATAAATGCATTCTAAGTTAGTGTTTCCAATGTGTTGGGAGCAATTAATCATGTTGCCACATAGTAATGGGCCTCTATGATATTGCACAATACCCAATGGCTAATTTATGATAATATATGCACCTCGATCTGCTGAAGCTCCACCCCTTGGTGACCTAGATATGACGTCACTGAACACGATTCCACGCCCTATTGGAGGGTTATTAATAGAATGACGTCACTGCACCAACTGCTCACCAGTCAGAGTGGGAATTCCCCGAATGACCCAGTCCCACCACCCCCCTCCCAACTCTATTCTGCTCCTGTATATAAGGTGGACATCCTCTGGTATTGCTCAACATTACCACAGGGACTCCCCATCAGAAAACATCAGCTATCCACCCCACAGAGTGAGGTGCATATTTGGACTGAAGTACTTTTGTAGCAGAAATCACTACCATGCAGTACTAAGCCCTGAAGTAGAAGAATGTTGCAAACAGTAAAGGAGCATTAAAGGTAGGTCAATACCTATGATGGCTATGAGAAAGTTTGCCTTTGGGACACAATTGATTTATTTTTAGTCTGGGCCTTTTACCTCTCTCTCTCTCTCTCTCTCTCTCTCTCTCTCTCTCTCTCTCTCTCTCTCTCTCTCTCTCTCTCTCTCTCTCTCTCTCTCTCTCTCTCTCTCTCTCTCTCTCACTCTCTCTCTCTCTCTCTCTCTCTCTCTCTCTCTCTCTCTCTCGACCTCTCTCTCTCTCTCTCTCGACCCCAATGGAAAATGAACACGTCAACTAGAGCTTGCTCTAGAATATATAGACAAATGCCAACGCCCATTGATACCGTCTCTGACGTATTTCATGGGTGGGAGCTAGGGCAGTATCCCACGAAGCCGTAGGCTGAGTGGGGTGCGCCCCAGCCCACATGAGTGAAATACATCAGAGCGGTATCAATGTAATTGGTATTTATTTTAATTTTAATTTGGAGCCATTTAATGAAGACCATTGAATACTGCCACATTGTATTCAATGGGGCATTGAATATGGCCTTTCCAGTAGTTACAGCATAGTAAATGTCTATCTCAAAAAAATAAATACATGTACATGTACTCACTTCTTCTCCATCATGTGCATTTTCCCCCTCTCAGCACCACATTTAAAATGAATTTAGCAAACAAGTATTATAAGCTATTATAAATGTTTGTCTGACCCCAGAGCGCTCAAGATGTGTCCAAATGTATACTTGCAATATTTTTGGGCTCGACCCCATATATCATTTATTGACGCTCAAATCTATTCAGAACTATAAGCAATAATACCATGCTGTACGGCATTGTAAAGACTAAATAAGATAAAAACTAAATGAAAAAAGGAGGAGAAAAGGAATGGAGCAACATGATGATGAGATTCGACTTCTAAAAAGGTACGAGCATCGATAATCTCAACATATAATACCATAGACATACATATGTATGTTTGGCCGTGATAATACATGTACGGATCACACTGATTTCACGCCCCGGTATTACACACTCGCCACCCAACCGTTACTACATTACCCGGCCCTCTTATCCGACATTATCCGGCCTGGTATCCTTTGATATATAACCTGACTCCTGGCTGGGTTATAAACCCCACGTGCATGATGGGCTTAACAGACAGGGCAGCTGCCTACCTAATCCACCCTTAACAAAAACAGACCGGGTGGCCCCTCTATTAGTCTATAATAAACATTACACAACACATGGCCGGGTGTAATCGGATAATAAATCCCAGGTTCAGGTTGATCCCCTGTTGTTAGTTTATCAGACATCCACGCGGCGTCGACATCACACTGACGCTCTATTATCTATAGCCTACACTTGGGTGCTTTTGGCTGTTGGGGTGCAGAGGAGCCCCTCCCCGTATTCCAAAATTCGGCAGGTCGCCACTAGGTCGCCTGGAAAACAGCCCAGGTCGCCAGGTCAGCTTTATATACCGTAGCTATAGAAACTTCTAGAAATGACCGGGATGCTCTGTGATCACGGCAGGCCAATGTTATATTATGTAAGACTTAACGTTTTCATAGGGGCTACACTACTGGGAAGTGCCCCTGTAGGACGAGTCTGCTGGCCAGGTCGTTACTAGCGCCGTCTGTTGTTTAAGCTTGATGGAAAGAGTGTATTGACGTTAGATGAAAGAAATCAGCACACAGATTAAACCCAAATATCTAAGAAATAGCAGATGTAGGCTAATCTCAGACAATTATCAAGCCTACCAAGCCTGGTTTGGCCAGAAACAATGTCACCGACGGGCATTATCTGCTAGCCTCATGTAAACCTGTGCACTTGAACTGTCTGTCACACCACAGAACCCCTCTTTCCTTTTACCTCCATTGTTACCTAGGCCTAATATTATGCAATAGTGCCATCATAATTAGCAATTATTAATAACCAATATCTGAATTAAATCATAATTATTATCATATATAATTTTTGTTTTGTAGATGTGTATATTATTGCTGATTTTAAAGAACATTAGGGGCCTATGGCAACCTTCCCTATATAGGTAAAAGAGCTATCTAACACCATGCACCTACATGCTAACCCACATTAACCACATTATGTTTGGGCTATTTCTAACCGGATTTCACAGCTTCCGTTTTTTGTTTAATTTATAGTGAGACAGCAACTGAAGAACAGCCAGTGTGAGTCACCGGGACATCACTGTCCATCACTTCTACCCCGGACTTCTACTACTGAGTTCTACGTTGTGTAACAAAGAGACCCCGGGAAAGAGACCGTGCATACAATCTACCAAAAGAGAAGAAACAACCAATATAAACCACATGAGTCAGAGGTCGTAGAGGCGACTCTGTCTCTGGTTGTACCACACGGACCTCACCCCAAAGGAAAGCAGATGTCAAGGCCAGCGGGTGCATCGACGCGGGAGACAGCGCCACGCTCCGAGCACATTCTGGAGAGGAAAGCACCTGCCCGGAGAGTGTAGAGCGTCGCGTCGCAAACAAAGCTGCGTTCCTGATGCAGCGTTCTGTCAGTCGGATTCCAACGGTCGGAGAGGCCGGACAGTACCGCCGAAAACATGAATTACACGGACGAAGATATCGCAGAACTTGCGGATTTATTCACTAACGGACCAGAAACTGATGCAGGTAAGACACTTAAAGTACTAGAGCAGTTGTCCATGTGTTGGTGTTGTCTGCACATGTACTCGTTACTCGGGAAATTGAGATGGAGTAAACTTTGTTAGAACTTTGCAGATGCTATCCGTCGGGCTATCCGTACAGCCGTGCCCGGCACCCGGAGAGAGCGCTCTCTGTCTCCGGAGTCGGCCCGGAGGGAGCTACCCCCGAGCTAGTTACGGCTGTAACTCTCAGATGGGACCATGGGCTGTCTGAGAGTTACGGACAGAAGGGTCAGTTTTCTATTGATTGTCTTTGTGATGCCAATCATGTAGATTTCCCCACCCAATCCAGGGGCGGATCCGGGTGGGGGGGGGGGGGGGGGGGGGGGGTAGGAACGCCCCCCCCCTATTTTTCTGTACATTTTAATTTAGATGGTTCAACACCCCTAGTTGAGCTTTCCCAACCTACAATGCTGTACAGTAGGTATTGCAGTGCCCCCCCCTCCCCCTTTCCAAAATGTCTGGATCCGCCACTGCAATCAAGACAGGCTATGAGTGGCTGTTAGGGAGTGTTCATTTATTATTTACAGGGGGGGGGTGGTGAGATTTTGCGCGGAGGGGCGAAATATTTTTACGCCCCCCCCTCGAGAGCCCGTGGAACGTTTCGCGGCCCCCCTCGCCGGAGGCGGCGAAAATTTTTCGCCCCCCCCCCCCTTTGAACTATAGTAACGCGCGGGCTTTTTTGCTAAAAAGAGGGGTCAGAATTTTTTACGCCCCCCCCTCGGGAGGGGTCGGAAATTTTTACGCCCCCCCCCAAACCCACCACCCCCCCCCCTGTAACTAATAAATGAACACTCCCTTATGCTACTTGGGGCTTTAATTGGATGACGTGAAATGTACAAATTAGTAACTATAGTCATGTCTAGACCAATCCAAGAGGCTGTACATCGTTTGCTTCTATACAGATTACCTCCATCAAAGTGCCTCAATGTGTGGAAATGAAATAACATCCATAATTCAATTTATGAATCAACTATAGTATACATATGTAAGTAGGGTGGACACTTGCATTTGACCAAATGGGACAACGTTTTTGTAGTATACCGCAAATTAAAGCTGGCAGTATGAGTAATCCAAATCTGTTTTTATTTTAATTCTATCATTAGTGGTTCAGATTTTATTGTAAATTGAAAAATTGGAAAATTACTGGAGTAGCTGTCGGCATTTCCGGGATTTACCGCGTCTCGGCCGACATCAGTTGACTGAGGCTTAAACATAGGTAGACTTTCAGAGGATTACATGGTACCATCAATCTATGTACCAAATAAAAGCCTACACCGTGAGGTATTAAAATATGTATAGTTCTTTAACCTGTTGGTATTGCTTTAGAGTATACATATTTTAAAAGAATAAACATTATTTGGGGATCCTATCCGATAATCTGTGGGTCTTCACCGACCATCACTCGTTATTACCTGAGATGGGCGCGGTGATGAGAAACAAGCATATTAGATTATTTGGAGTGGCCTAAGAAGTAGTTTTATAGTGTGCACTTAAAACACTGACAGCTGATGCCGGGAGCTGATGCCTGGCCGATGTAGCATGGATGGGCATGCCCGTGGCATGGATGTATGTACGATTCATGTGGGTCCAGATGGGTCAAAAGCGACCTGGCCTGTTTTCCAGGCGACCTGGCGACTTTTGTTCAAAATTAGTCATGGTAAAGATGCTCTAAAAAAGCGACTTTGCGACCTGGACCCCTTAATTTCGGCGACTTTCCGACCTGAGGGGGGACCCCTCTGCACCCCCATTCATGGTAGCGCCTAGCGGAACCGGGTAACAGAAAGGGGGGGGAACCGAGTAACGCGGGTAAGACACTCCGACTAGGCTTCCTGCACAGATGGTGTGGTGTATATTACTATTATTAGACAGTAGAAAAGTGTGTTTAACAACAGGGGCGGGCAAACTAATTTCGATCCCTTGTCCCTTGTCCTTGACCTGTCTCCTACGCCACTGGTAATGGAATCGGTTAATCATCAATGTGTGCATGGCTGCTATTGGCTACACTATGACGTTGTAACTCAGTATTCCCTCTTTGAAATCTGGAGGCATCCCCCTGTGTTAGTGGGGACCTTCATGATGGGGGCATGAAGGAGTAGAATAACTTCATCGGGAGCCTTCCATAATACCAATGGGCATACCGGATTCGTAAAAGGTGACAAAACTTGAGGGGTCTCGTGCCTTACTGCTGTGATCAGTCACGTAAGCTGTTTGGCAACCGCTGCCCACATGCGCGGGCCCGGGCCTTCTTGCTGGTGGTCTGGCATGCGATCCCTCCTCAGTGAACCACGTCTGAGATATCAAAGGCCGTGGTTTGTCTGGCCCTGCCTACTATGGTACTAGCCCAGGTAGGTAGGACCAGGCAAATAAAAGAACACTTGCTATCCTTCGAAAAGAGAAGGGGATGTGCCCCGGTAGCGGTTTTTTCCCTCACCTCATAGATGCGGTCATTCATTTCATAGATTCGATCATCCATAGATGCGGTCACTGCTGTATTGGGCAAGCAGCATATAAATACCTGTTCTACTACTGCAAGGCAGACTACCACTATTTGTGGATGACTCCTTGCCAACTTGAGATGTCCCGTGGGGTACTTGATGTACGTCTGGACGTTAAACCAATCAATCAATCAATCAATCAATCCTGCAGCAGAATGCACTGCAGTCTTTGCCAAAACACGCCGGACAGTGGCATTGTCCGTCTAAAATGGCTCTGGTCCGGTAAAATGACTAGTGTTGCAGGACTGGATTTCCTTCACATTCTTGGCTTTCCAAAACTGAAAGAATTTTTCAAATATTCAAACTAGAACTGAAGTTACAAGTTCTAGAGTGCACACTAATAATATTCTAGGCAAGTTAGGCCACACTTACAAAAAAAGTCTGTTTCCGGTGGAGCGGGTGGGTTAAAAATAACTCACCCGCTAGGCCGCAAATTTTTTCTTTTTTCCTAATTTTTTTTTCAATGGCTGGGGTATGAGGTAGGTATCATTTAATACCATATTTAGGTATCATTTAATACCATATTTCTTATCAGACCTCTGTCAGATCCACATCAGCTCTCATTACAGCTGTCACCATAGCCGGAGCGTTCAGAGAGATAAGTTATCAAGTGTAGGAATTATACTCCCGAGGTTTAAAAAAAAAAAAAAAAAAATCGGCCGGGTGGGCTGTTAAGAAATCTCACCCGGCCGCTCCACTGGAAACAAACTTTTTTTTAAATGTGGCCTTAAAGCAATTGTTGTTATAATTTTCTTTTATAAATGCTTTTCTATTGTAAATATTATGCAAAACTTTGATTTTGATATCCGGTCCTGCAAAATTGGCTAGTTGCAGGACCAACTGTCCTGCATGCCAAATTTTTTTTCGCAAAGACTGCACTGGACCTGGTGGTTATAAACCGTCTCCATCTAATGTGAAAAATGTTATCAAAAGTCAAATGCCTGACATCTATTGTACCCAAATAACGTGCTTAAGTTGAATTTGGCATCCTCTTACCTCTTGCATTTTTCCAATTCCAGATTGCCATGTAGCTGTGAAAGACATCCCAACGACAAGGGCGACAATTCTTGGCTCAATAAAAACTGAGCCAAGCACTGACAATAGGCACCAGGCATGGGTGATGTCAGGTTTAGCACCTTCCACTGCAGTTCAACCATCTACGCAGGGTGAGAAAGAGACGGACAGGAATATCTTCTCAAATATCTGGCGGCAGCCACTGCAAGATCACCATCCTGAAAGCACAAGCATTCAAGCATCAAATGCAGGATGTGGTAGTGATGACTTGCAAAACCCGTCAGTAAAATCAATCCCATCTGTTAATAGATATCCACAGAAGCAGGCTACTCCCATTGTTAATGAACATTCTATAGCACACCTCAAAAGCCGACTACAACTTCAAAATCAAAAAGCGTCCCAACACAGACAGCAACAACATTTACAACAACAACAACAGCAGCAATGTCTACTACAACAACAGCAGCAGCACCGAGTACAACAACAGCAGCAACGTCTAAAAGAACAACAGCAGCAACATCTACAAGAACAGCAGCAGCAACGTCTATTACAACAACAGCAGCGTCAACAACAACAGCAGCAGCAATGTCTATTACAACAACAGCAGCAGCATTCACAACAGCAGCATCTACAACTACAACAACAGAAGCAACGTCTACATCAAAGACAGCAGCAGTGTCTAGAACAACAACAGCAGCAGCAACAACAGCTACTGAACTATCAAGAACAGCAGCAGCAGCAACGTCTATTACAACAACAGCAGCAGCATCTGTTGCAACAACGTCTACAACAACAGCATCAGCATGAACGCCTGCTACAACAACAGCAGCAACAATGTCAAGAACAGAAACATCAACAACAGCACAGACTTACAACCACATATGTTGATATTCCCCAACCCACAAGTGCGCTGTGCCATCCACAAGAGAGATGTATAGCCCCTAAAATGAAAGAGAGTTTCTCTCACAGACCTGTAGCAAACCAACTGAGTCAACATCAACCGACAGTCCCTATGCCTGTGATGCAGCCTGGTACCACCCAATGGGGTCAGCCACCTACTGCATCCCATGGGAATATTTGGCAGCTGAGACCGACAACACACCATAGAAGCCAACAAGACACATCCAGGGCTGCTCTGATCAATGAGCCTCAACAAAGATTGGTCGCTGAGCTGCATCAACAACAAAGACTGCTTGCCACCAATGTAGGTGTCAAGCAGCACAAAGCTGCAGACTCCCAATTAAGTCTACCACCCAATAAAACTGAACACTTCAAACAGAATAAGGAGGAATGCAGACTCACAACCCCCATTCTAGATGAGTACAAATCGTGTGTGTTTGCCCTTGAAGATCTTAGACAGCATGAGCCAATTTACTGTGGAGAAGTTATTGTGGAAGATGTGACATTTACCCAAGCAGAGGCAATTGCATTATTTGACAAACCTGCCTGCAAACCCAGAACTGTTACTGAGGTTCCTCAAAGAGGCTTGCCAAGTCATCAACAGCAAATAGCATGTGGCACTAGCCAGTGTGAAGTTCCCATGAATTTATCCAATCCAACATTGAAAGCCAACGCAGATGACTTTCAGGTTGAGAGTTCTGTACTTAAAAATGATATGGTACACACAGGGTCTTTCTACAAGAAAATAGACTCCCCTGAAAACCCCTATGACTTAACACTACAGGACCTAGACATTTATCAGGAGAGTTATGAGAAAGATGCTTTCTTAACATCAGAACTGTGCAGCATGGAAAATGATAGAGGTGAGTCTCAGAGCCCAGCCTCTGTAAACGAAGCTCATGGAGAGGTGCCAATGATGGTCAAACCTGATGATAGTACTCCAATGGATATCTCAGATGAGAGTGAATGCAAGTACATTACTATTCAACCATGCTCCAGCAAAACTATGGAATCAGAAACTGACAAGGTATTTGAACCATCATATACAGCTGAGAACAGTGCGCCGGTACATCCCCACAATTCTGACCAATGCCCAGAACCAATAGTCATAGCACCAGAGCTAGATCACCAGAAGGAAAACCAATGGTTCTCTGTGGGAAAGGACATACTCCCAAACTATAAACGTGGCCGTACATCTCTAAGAGAAGAGCGCATTCTGGAATTCTGGGCACAAAAGTTAGGTTATGTTCTGCCAACCAAGCAACAATTGACTGAAGTGGCAAGTTTCCTTCAGCGCAGGCATCAATTTGTACTTATTTGGCTAAATAAGCAGTTGTGGGCACGGTCACAGTACCAGGAGAGACAAAATCGAAAAGGCTCAACATCTCAGCAGCAGACTCAATTTAGGACCATCCTTCCTCAAGCAAACCTTATCCCAAATACTGTCAACACAACTGTGAGTTGCAACACAGTTCGAGTGGAGCCAGTGTTATCTATATGTGAAGGCAAAGTCATCCCGCCTAATGAGAGCAACAATTTGATTACCCGTGTGAATGTAGGACAAAATCTTGAGACTGTTGAGGTTCAACCTGAGTTACGTAGATCTTTGCACGAAAGTGAGTCAAGTAGCAGTGTTGACACAGAGCATGAAAATAGCCCACAGATTCCGTTGTGCAAACTTGATCGTGGACTAAGTGAGGGCACAATCTGTGGTTCTGAGATTGAATCAGATACATCGTCCGGTGAAGAACTAGATCAAACCGGACAGGCTGGTGTGCTCAAAGAACAGGGCCAATCTGATTCCAACAGTGATAACCCTCAAAATCAACCCTTGAAATCATGTCTTGGAGATCTTGAAGAATTTGTCCGAACAGAAACAAACTCTGAAAAGTCTTGTGCTGGAACAGATAATGTAGCAGATAAGGCTGCGCCTATTCCCAAGCATATGAAAAAATTGGTGTTGAAGCAGAAACAAACAATAGCTGAAAAGAAGTTCCGCAATTGGATGTCAATTCACCCAGGTAACATACGGCCAAATGAAGAAGAAATAGAAGAACTCTGCGATTTAACAAATTATTCCATTAAGGAAGTCCGTAAATTCTTTGCAAAAGTGAGGATGAACTCTCATAAGGAGCTTTGGCTTCAAAATGTATCCGTGCATTAACACTGAATTGTGTGGTTTGTCTTGAGTATGCACATATTCAAGCTTATACATTCAAAACCAAACTTGAACAAAAATACACTGCAGCTACTTGTACAGTATATAAAGCTTGACCGTCATGGTTGAAGTGAGCCCAAAATCACTTTTGGATATAATTCAATTTTGATTCACAAGAGAGCTCTTAAGGGCTGGGAGCTTAGCTCTTACAGGCACAAGATAAGGGTGATTTTGTTGTACCTGGACAATGCTCATGGTCCCCTGTCCAAACAGTGTTGCCCTCTGGTGGAACTGTTATTTTTAGTCTATGTATGGAAAATGCTGAACTTATTCCCTGACGGTCCAGCTTTAAGATATAAAATCAAACAATTCATACAATGATTAAGGAAAAAATGTACATAATGCATATAATTCTGTGAATGAATAAAAGATATTGACTGAAATTTTATGTGTGTGGTTCAATATATAAAAGGCGACATAAAAATGAATATCAGCTTTGAAGACATCACTCTCACACTCTAAAAAGAGCCGCATGAAAATATGTTTTCATGATTTCATTTAAAAGCAACTCCTACACCTCTGGAAAAAAATTATAAAAAGTAGAAGCTAAATTTCTACCCTATTTAAAGGCATACTTGGGTTTTTCACCAAGAAATCTTCGGAAGGTGGGCGTTTCTTTATGTGGCACTTCATATTGATCCACTCTTTTTGAAGCCACCTACCTATTGCCCCCTTGCCCTCCACAAGTGGCCAGCGTGCCCTATGGAAAAATTAAGACTAGAAGGGACCGTCTGAACTTGGGCCAACCCTTAGTTAATAACTTGGGTATTTCCTCTAATTATCCATTAATGTGCCTCTACATGGGTACCCACAATGTTGACCATGTCACTGTGTCGCTTTTTAGCAGAAGGGCCGTGGACATTGTGCCGATTTTTAGACATACAAAAATCCCTGTGGGATCGATTTTTATCCCCAACTTTCCTGTGTCTGTCGATTTTTAAAAGGGCCTAAAACGGCCGTGTCACCATGTCGCCGTGTCGATATTTACCCATGTAGAGGCACATTAATTCACATAAATCTCAAGCAGTGAAATATGTAGCTTCTCATTTTTCCGCAAACCCTCCATGCAATATTGTCAACTTGACCTAGTTTACACATGAAAATGAAGGCAATACTTGTCTTTGACATTTATTTCTGTATAGATGTAGTCCACAAAGACTTTGGGATTTTCACCAATGGAAGAAGTGAACTCTGTTCAGCTTTTCTACAAATTAACACAGACAGTAGTGTTTCTTCATATAAAATTGCTGATATACACACTGATCAGCCAAGAGTCTATGATACCCATAAACTTATCTTTGTATTTTCAATAACATTAAAAGCCTATTGCTCAATTCTCTGGTATTTTAAGTGGGTGAGTAATGGTTGTTTAACGCCATTTTGACAAATAAGGGTATTTTAAGTACATCAAACATGCAATCTGGTGTTTTTTTTCCTGCCAAAAGGCTGATCTATGAAATTCTGTCTACAATCATTATATTTCTTCAGAGAACTCTGCCTAGTGGATTGAAACAATTGGATCAAATTTTGGAACGAAAATAAATTATTACATTTCTCCAAAAGGCATTAAGCCCATACACCAGTTTTTGTGTCACTTATTTATTTTTAAAGAGGGAATGATGCCGAATATATCTTTCAATTGTATGAAGAATCAACTAGTTACATATTATGGGACCACTATCAGTACAAAGATTCTCCCACTAACACCTATTAAATGTTACCGGGGTAGTAGTACATGTATATGGCACCTGCCCTACAGCTATGCATAACCTGTAAGGTGTGAAATCTATACAGTCAAGGCAGATAATTACATTCTGTTGGTCTTTTTCTGCATCCCGTCCTGTTTCTGGGAAACTCTTCAATAATTATTTGGCGGCCTACTAGAACTTCAGGAATAAACTGTTGGCAATAGTATTCCACCATTGAACTAGTATCATTTTAGAAGACCGAATGCTCATATACGACTTACGTTCATAATGCCCTGTGGCTAACTCCGACAATTTAAGGGGTTCACATACACTTAAGGAATACTAAATTACCCCAAGGCCGAAGTAGTATAATTTTAAGTTTGCAGCCATGAAATTATCCTGTATCTTCAGTATCCCCCTATGGAGTTCACTTTGGTCAAGGGGACTAATCATACATGAATACCTATTTACACATATTGCAGCTTCATCATAGACGTGCAGTACTCCAAGTACTCACTCTTTAAGTCCTAGTTCCCACATAAACTGTTGCTTTGGTCCAACAAAACAAGCGAATTAAAAATATTTGTGAGATGGTTCTTAACCAACAAGTGAAAATTATTACATTATATGATACTGTAATGATCCTTTCTTTTCATCGTCCAAGAACTAATCCTTTCAGCTTCCTCAAATACTTTTCAAATCAACATCACACACACTAGAGACATTCTGTCCATAATGCAAAACATACTTAAGCTTCAAACATTATAAACCCACAACCAATTCCCAAACATTATCAGCAAGGACCATGATACTCCTGTGTGGATGTTAAGATTAAGTGCGGTGGTGTATGTCGGGTATGAACAAGACCCTGAAAAGGTACTCGTTACCCTAAAAATCCCTATTTTCAGTGTTTTTAGGATATCTTTAAAATACATGTACTCATTTATAGGGAAATCCCTGACCACTGACATCTTTGAAAGTGGCATTCCATATAATCCCTAGTGTGTGAGATCAGTATGTATCATATCACTACCATAGAAATGTCTCAGGAAATACCTACACCTACATATTAGTATTTGTACATATCATATATGTACAGGACAGCATAGGTGGGAGTTGTATCAGAAACCCCCAGAGGGATTAATGCAAATGTCAACAGTATTAGTTTGTACAGTATTGTGATATTAACAAACAAGTCTATTACATATACCTTCTTTGTGCCCATTGAAATTGGAACTTTGGTAATCTTCACATAAATTCACATACTCTTGAGCTTTATCTCGCGGATTTACCTCCTTCCGAGCACATACTTCTACATGACATCCATGTACTTTCCTGTGTCGATATCAATATAGACAGTGAAGTTAAATGAATATTCTGTGTGAGACCTTGCGTATAAGCTTAACCCTGGTGTAAGCCGCGCCTAGACTTGGAGATAGTACGCACCTGCAGTTTTGACTATCAAGATTGCTACTTTAGTACTGGACTATATTAGCAAAAACCCTTGTATAAGCCACACCTAGACTTGGAGCAAATCCTGTAAGCCATACTGAGGAGTCACCCTCGAACAGGCCATAGCTTCTTCACAATAATTTACAGTATCAGTAAAGGTAACGATAGCGGCAATTTTGCAATTTGAGAGTTTGTACAGTAATGTGCCGATAAATGGGCTAATGCTAATTATATCTAAGATTCTGAATTCTAGGGAGTTAATAACTACTGATATAAAAACCTTTTGTACCACAGGCTCCCTAAGCACATTAGACCCACACGCCCAAAGCTAATACCTCTTAGTAGAATCATACCCGGACAAGATTTTTTTTCACCTACAGTATAAGTATCCTTCTACAGTCCAGTCTTCTATATCTTCATTGCCGTTCCATTGGAGATTCATATCTTTATCTACATGTATTTGAATAAATAAACGCTTCTCTCATAATCTTCGATTGACGCTGAATCATAGCCTGTCTAATCCATATGGGGTACCATACTACTCAATGCGTGTACTGGTTATATCTAAAAAAAATAATGGAGGATTTTTGGATTAACAGAAACGGTATTTTTATCATGGTTAAAAATGTAACCATCCACTTAATTTTTCCTGCTTGGACCAGTACAAGAAATAAATTCGACATTCACATAATGACGAATTAAAATAAACTCCTCATTAGCATAATATACATCACATGCTGGTCATGATATTTATAACACATGCTGATATCACTGTTCAGTAGCTAAGTACGGAGAGAAGCCGATAAATGGATGAGGCTATGGCAGAATTAAATGTCATCACAACTCAGCGAATATTCTATTCCCAAATGTATATAGTCTAACGGCTCTATGGAACAATTGGGGAATAGTTCCACGGTGGTGACTACTACATGTAACGTATAACATATATATATATATATATATATATATATATATATATATATATATATATATATATATATATGATATGGATGAATGAGTCAGGAGGCACAAGGAACAGTTGCGCAGAAACCCCTACACCATATCAGAACAAAATACCTCCCCCCAGAGGTAGTATTACTGGTGAATGGCAAGGGTACAAGCACGATATTAAAGGATAGAAAGGAACATCAAGAGCAAAACTCCTTACCAAGCACCGGTACTTGCGATTAAGAACATACGCTTAACGTGCGAACACAACCTCGGGTACCAAACTTCACTTCCGCTATGGCAATATCAAGGTTTGACCTATAGGCATTCATACAGTTTTTACATGCCTTGCCATCTATATGCGCCAGAATAGTCTCTGGTGGGTATAAATTTTGATCAATGTTACTTTCTGCAGTTGAATTCATGTTTGCACCAAAAACTGCTGGGGAATGATGCGGATTGATGCCTATGCTTGATGAACTGAATCGCGCAGAGACTACCCTGCCGTAGATAGCTATTACAGTTAAAATTTGGTTACTTGCGAACTAATTTGGGGCTGAAATATTGGGACTACTTTTGGTAACAGGAAGGTTTAAATCATAATGGTGGGCCTTTGCTGAACTACAATAAGTCTATATACAGAGGAAACATACTATATTGAAGCAGTTTTATATAAAATCATAATTCATATCCAATGTGAAAGTCTCTTGGGGTACTTTTCCCTGGTGACACAGTCATTCCAGTATATGCCTACACTTGGCACAAACTCATAAATTACATTTAAGTCAGCTTGCTGTACCGCTCAGTAGCCCTTCTTCACTCGCTCCGGGAGCACACTGTCCTTCGCGTAATTGAAGAACGACAAGAGACCGTAGCGTTTGCTCTTTTTCCGGAAGTAATTCGTAACAACATCTCCTTCATCTGGAATTTCAACAAAAACAAAAGTCTATGAAGATTTGTAAATGTGATAACATGATACTACATTAAATAGTTGTACTTTATAAATGTATGAACAAAACACTATCGATATGACATGTCTCCCAATAAATTTGCATTATCTACGGTAGAGGTGGAAGCAATTTTAGAGAATAGAAATATTTTAATATAGTGCCACACGAATAAAGAGTGACCAACAAAATTCATGCAACATCCCTTTTGGAAAAACTTATTTTCATTCTTTGAAAAAAAATACACCGTTTGTCATTGCATTTTCCTCCACTTTCATATGTACAAAATTAATTAATACCAAACGAAAGGCTTGCTTGCAACCCAGTTTTTATACGTTGCCTAATCATCTTTAAAAAAAGTAGAGGTTGCTATTCAGCAGTCTGGTTTAATTTTTGTAAAATAAAAACTTATTATTACGAGAAGACTTTGTAATTTTTTCTGTTCTACGCTGTCGGTTTAAAAAGGCAGTAAGTACAAAGCTATTAGAAAAGAAGCTTTTATTTTGATCAAACCACTATTACCCATTTGACTAAATATTAATTAACCTTTAGGGTAATCTTCTTGGAGGTTTGACGGTTAAGCTTGGCAAAATCACTGAATTAACTTAAACTAAGTTAGCAATGCACCACCTATTATAGATGAGCATCACCCCGCATATTTGTGCCAGATAAACAAACAAAAAAAAACAAGAAGAGAGAGAATAATGTTAATTGGTAGAGAGCTGAAGGATTTCACTCACATCCAGATGCACTTGGAGTAGACCATTCTAAAACACAACGTTTATACATGTGGTGAATTGCAGTTTGTATTATGGATTTATTTATTACATTGCAGATGAAAACCAGATTAATTTTTGTATTGTTTTATCATTTGGGCTCCGTAAAGATCATGTATGGTTTTGCAGGAAATTTCGTCGACAAAGCTGTGTAGGTGCGTTTTTTTTGGTACACGGAACAGAAGCCCTGTGGAGAAAAGGTCCCATGACAATTGGCCATCAGGAATATAGGCCCCATGAAGACGATCGGCCCCATGACCCATGGCACCCTGATTTTAGGCTTCCCGGACTATAGGCCATTTCTCTAACGCCCAAGCATAGTCCACACTAACGACCAAGCACAGACCATACCAACATCCGGGTATAGGCCATATTAACGTCTGAGCACATGCCATACATGTGCTCAGACATTAGTATCACCTGTGCTCGGATGTTAGTATGGGATGTGTTCGGGCGTTAGTATGGCCTCTGCTCGGACGTTAAGGGCATGGCCTATTGTCTGGATGGCTTACAGTCATGAGGGCCGATTACCATATGACCTTTTGTCGGGGTGGGGGGTGGGGGGGTGGGGGGGGGGGCAATCATCATGTGGCTAAAATTGTGAGGCGCTGTTGTCATAAGGCCGATTGTCTAGAGGGCTCCTGACCCAGACACATTTGTATTGAGTATTGGTTTAATATTTTCATGTAGACCGGAAGGTTTGTTCGTGTTAAGTTAGTGATTGGTATAAAGCAGATGTATCATTGAAAAACTAGGAAAACTACTTAAATCAGCACTTGGGAAAAGGCTATACTTTTTAATTCAAATATATTTTATCCTCCCCCAATTTCTAGATGTAACCGTTTCCCCTAATAGAATCAACAACATAGAACTGAACGTGTCTGGTTTTGCCTGGATATTTTCATAAAGTCTATAATTACAAATGACCGGACTGAGTTCCCGTCACTATGAGGAAGGAAAGGGCCCTAAATATAGTAGTCAAATTTGATCTGTGAACTGATTGCCCCTTCTTCTTTAATACCAATGGAGTCTACTATAATATATACATGTACTAACAAATGCAGTTGAATCAGAGGTGCGATTTAAATGTCAAACTTGCCTGAATATTAGGGAGTTTAACAACGTTATTAAAATGATGGATTAGACGATGCCACACATGTTATAAGTAGGCCAATCTTAAATTCTATTTTCTGAAAACTATCAATCACGCACCCTTAAATATGTCAAAGTCATGGTCTTAACAACAATGTACCCAGGTCCCAACAAAAATTAATCATGCAGTAGACTAACTATTGGTTCTACATGCATACTAATCTTGACTAACAGATTCATTATTTGGATGGATATCGTTGAAGCGGCGTGATGTTACTTTGAAGGGTGGATAAAGGACAGTCGACAAAATGACCAATGAATACCTGAAAATGATATTTGGCTTTAATGTTAACGTTATAGGGGTACACACCTTGTTTCTGGGTACCCTCTACAGATGTCGGCAGGACGTTCTCGTTGGCAGAGAGCGACACAAAGAACGCGAAGGGAACCAACCAGAGGCACACCGTGAAGAACGCCAACACCTAGGGAGGGGGACAAACGAAATGAACTCCCTGTTTTGACCATATTAACTGGTGAATTATAGATGAAAACCTGCTATCTTTCTTTTATTTTTAGAATTTAAAAATGAATCAAAAATTTATCTTAAAACTTAAATACACGTATTTACGACATCGGAAACAGTTTAAATCCGGCCAGCTCAATACATCAAATCTGATCATAACTTTGATATGGAAGCTTTTTTGACCTAATATAACATCGGAAAATACAGTAAAATATAGTACGACTGGATAATGAAAATCTGGGAACACAGTTTCTTACCTCTGAAAACGGATGCCAAATCTCTGAGAAGTATGAGAAGGCGTAATAATGGTTCACTAGCATAAGCACTGAAAACGATAAAAAGAGAAAGATCAGTAAGTATACCTCCTTTAACCATCCCGAAAATATTTAAACCCCCTTTTTAAGATTCATTTTTCTTTTATCTTTTATTACCAGTATTCCAATTTAAGAATTATATCACAACTCCATTCAGTTAATGAGAGTTTTTAACCAGCTCACAATGAACATTGTTGATAATTCATTGTTTAAAGTAGTGGGAGAATGTGGGAGGTATAGACGATTGGGAGGAGGCTATATTTTATCATGAATCAGAAGTATATTATGAGGTGTCTTACCTATGGACAGTAGGAAGGCAGGATTGCTGAGCTCTGTGAAGGGGAATGTCTTCAGGATGACCAGGTAGAGGGCGCTACTGACGAGGCCCAGGAGGATAAGGGTGAGGGGCAGGTTCTCAAAGAACAGCAGCCCCAGGTAGACGCCACTCACACCCTGAACACGTAGACAATGGCAGGTGAATAGCACGTCATTCAATGTATTACTATAGTGACAAGCAAGTGCCTATATGACAAGCCTAGATTTAGATTTTAAACATTTTTTAGCAACGATGTCTTTCTAGACATGTACAAGTATTTCTTAATGTTTATTATAACGCACGAGTACATGTATTGGCATGTAGGCTTATTGTTTAATTATCCATCACCAGCTTAAATACATTGATCATTTTATGTACGTTACCTTTTATTTTTTCGGTAAAATCTATTTTTACAACTAAATAATTTTGAATCTAAATTCTTACCCAAATCATGTATTTAATGACTTTGGCAGTCATAACTGTGTATTCCTCCACCAACTCGGCCATGTAGTATAACCCAGCAGCTGCAATAAACATGATTATTCAATAAAAGAAGTTAGGGAGTGGTCAATTTGTACGGGGAGGTGGGGGGCGGTCGAGATTACGTTCGCAGTTTTTTCTAAGGGAGGGGGGGGGGGGGCTTAGGGTAAAAAATCAGCTCGTGCGCGGGCCCTTTGATTTTGAGGCATAGCAACGCGCAGGCTTTTTCAAGTTTTGGCTCAAAACAGGGGTCCACATTTTTTTGATTGTTTTGTCCCCCCCCCCCCCCCCCCCCCGTTGTTAAAAAATGATTACTCCATAAAAGGCTCTTTTGGGGATGGGGGGGGGAGGCCCGGGGGGAGGCCGGATTGGCCCCAGATTCGCGGACAATCTGGGGCCAGATTGCCCCCAGTTTGCACCCCCCCCCCCGGGCCTGCACCCCCCTCCTCCCCAAATATTGAAATAGAAATGACTGAACTAGGGCTAGGCTATGCGGCTATGCCGGCGCAGTATGGCCCCTACTGCCCTAGGGGAGTGCTCATTTTTTAACAACAGTCGGGGGGTGGTGGATTTGGGGGGGGGGGGGGAAATGTGGACCCCTTGACCGGGGGGGGGGGAGGTAAAAAATTTAGACCCCTCTTGGGGGAGGGTAAAAAAAATTCAACCTGTTTAGAGGGAAAAAGCCCGCGCGTTACTATGCTACAAAGGGGCGCGAACGCGCACAATTTTCGGCCTGCCGGGGGGGGGGGGGTAGAAAATTTCGACCCCTCTAGGGGCGGGGGGGGTGAAAAAATTCTGCGTGCTCCGCGCGAAATCTCATCGTCCCCCCCCCCCTGTTGTTAAAAAATGAGCACTCCCTAGGTACCGGTAATAACTAGCGATTAAGGGCCAATTTAAAAATCTGACATCATCCCAAGTATGTATCTATTTCCTGAAAGCTATATGTACGAGTACAAATATAAAAAAGGAATTAGGTCCATAGGCAGATTATTAAGAAAATGATTGACATTTAAAATATTTTAATTCCATTTCTTTTCTGTCAGAATTAGTCCTGACAGGGGTATAAAAAATAATTTTAGAAATTTACAAAAACATTACAGACGTAAACTATAGAACTGGAGAAGTGTGAGAGATACGTTTTTATTACAGTTTGATGTACTTTTGATAGTTTAAATAGCCCAGTTTATGGGCCTGCATGTCAGAGCAGCACAGCCAATCTATGAGAACCAGGAAAATGTTAAGATCTCCACACAAATATCTTATACCCCTCAGAATGGAACCCCCACATTTTCTCTTAAAGTGACAGGTGGACTTATCGTGGTAGGATCAGAATTATTTGTGTATCAGTGTCTCAATTAGGGGGTTCATGCTCTCACTACAAAACTAGGTGTTTAGTCAATCAAAAAGCGCAAAAAAGCGCTGGTTCTAATCTTTTTAAAACAACATAAATTGGATTATAAACATGTTCCTGCATAACTACATCTATGCGGAATTCTGAGGAATTAAATATGTTTTCTTTTAAGTCCTTCAGAAGTCAGAGTAATTTTGAAAATACCTTTAAATTATTATTCTGGACAGATTTATGTGAGATTTAGGTAGCACATAGCTAGTGGTCTTGTACAACACATCCCCGAGAATCAACCGGATTGGTGAAAAATTGACTTAACTATGCCATTTTTTGTGAGATACTCTAAATATTTGTGTCCCCAAAGAGCAGTATGGCTGCTCCCGTGAGTCCCTGTATGAAATGCATTTTAGCCAACTTCCCATCATCACAGGTCAAAACTATTAACATATTCTTAATTGTCATGCATTTGTACATACGTAAGGTTATTGGTTTGTTTCTGGAAAATTTATCAGCCCCCCTACAGGCCCTATTGATAAAGAGAGTTTTCAGTGTTGACAGAATAGCAGGGGCGGAAATGGGCGCTGGCCTTGCATCGCTATAATAACAATTTCGACCCGCTCCAATGCACTATGCTGCCGGCTGGGTCAGTCTTTTAAACCCGACACTCTTCCACTGAAACTTCAGTCACTCACAGTCTCCCTTGTCATGGCATAGAATCAGTGAATCAGTCTCTGTCACTAGCTATCTGTCACTAGTGTCAGACTCTGGAGTTTGGTGTGACCATTATTTTTGGAGTAGGAACCGGTGGCGGTGTAACACTGGCTGCCAAAACATTACAAATCTCTGTAAGTAAAGACTTTAGCAAGTAACTCGTAACTTACCTATGGAAAGTGTGATGAAACATACTTGGATGAACAGAGCAATCCAACTAAGAACGTACATGAACCACATTTTGATTAATTTTTCTTAGTCCTCTTTTGAGAAACGTCGACAACACCACAAAATACGGTATTATCGCTCAATGGCACCACGCATGCGCAACAGCAATTTCACTCTTCAGCCTGAGTCTTAGTCGTGTTTTGCACCTGGGATATTTACAAAACCTCTGGGCGGAGACGCATGTTTACTTCGCGGGTTGACAGCTGAAAACATGGCGGACTCAGGCTCAGACAGCGGCGATGAGTGGATATTTTATCGCGACAGGCCGGATTGGAAGGACGTTCAGCCAGTTCCACAAGACGATGGACCGAACCCAGTTGTCCAGATTGCATATTCTGATAAGTGTACGTGTTTTTATGGTTTACCAGTGTGGTACGGGGACCGGAAAGGCCAAGGCCGGGACCGGTCCACCTTGCTGTCACTGTCACTTGTCAGATTCATTCAGTGTCATTTACTCACTGTCAATTGTTTTTGTCCCGAATATCAGATTTAGGGGGTGATCTTATTTTTTAACAACAGGGGTAAGGGGTGGATTTTTTTTAACCTCACCCCTCAAAGGGTTGATAATTGGTGCGCGCTGTGGTCATTTGTCAGCTTTGAGGCGAAAAGTTTTTCACTGAAAACTGGTGAAATATTAGGCCACACCAAAAAAAAGAGTTGGTCTCTACGGATTTCCCGCACCATATTTTTCAAAATGTAAATTTCTTTTTTTTTTGAAAAAAAAGTGTCTACGGACAGCGCCCGCATCATTTTTTTTTTTTTTTTTTTTTTTTTTGGTGGCGTTTTCTGCATCGTTAGGGAGTGCTCATTTTTTAACAACAGGGGGGGGGTGGTGGATTTGGGGGGGGGGGTAAAAAATTTGGACCCCTTGACCGGGGGGGGGGTAAAAAATTTAGACCCCTCTTGGGGGGGGGGTGAAAAAAATTCAACCTGTTCTGAGGGAAAAAGCCCGCGTGTTACTATGCTACAAAGGGGCGCGAACGCGCGCGATTTTCGGGCTGCCGGGGGGGGGGTAAAAAATTTCGACCCCTCTAGCGGGGGGGGGGGGTGAAAAAATTTCGCACGCTCCGCGCGAAATCTCACCGCCCCCCCCCTGTTGTTAAAAAATGAGCACTCCCTTAGCCAGAAATTATATTTGTAAAATCTAAAAAAAGATTTTCCCTCGGGAAAAAAAAAAAAAAATTCGCCCGCCCCCCTATTTCAAGGCTGAAATATTCCATTGACAAAAAAGAAATTTGGAAAAAAAAAAAAAAAAATTCGCCCTACCGCACCTATTTTTGGAAGACAAAATCCGTAGACCAAGTTTTTTTTTTGGTGTGGCCTTATTGGGGGGGGGGGGGGTATTGTATCTTTGGGTCATAAGCCTCAATGTGCTACTGGGGTGCACATTGGGGCGATAAAAGTGGGCGTGGCCTCTTCAGAGTTCATTAATCGTACGTATTGTATGGAAATCTGGTCATATAGGAGTGATGACGATGGTCCGCGGGTGGTATTTATACTACACAGCCTCACAGGGATCAACGTCACACATAACCCTTCACCACTCAGGTGGTGCCACGCGCCATTCCCCCTGACCATTCCACCCTCAGGTACACATGTCGTGAGCCGCTTGGTGGGTGGTCAGACGGGGCGCGAGCTGCTCCCAGGGTGTCATCACCGTCCATTAGCATGATGCAACGTGCATGGTCGGGGGCGACACCAACAGGGCAGCGGGGGATCTAATCTGGTGTGGCCGATTGATATGTCGAAATACATCTATACTCCATGCTTGTGTTTCCATCTCTCACCTGCCTGACAGTTGACAAGATCAGTCCTGCTGTGAGAGTCTCTAGAGTTGCCTGGACGTGATATATCCTGCAAAGAGAAAGAGACGAGCATCCAGGGGTGCCTGGACATGATAAATCCTGCTCTGAGAAGCATCCAGGGGTGCCTGGACATGATAAATCCTGCTCTAAGAAGCATCCAGGGGTGCATGGACATGATGAATCCTGCTCTGAGAAGGAGAAACGTGTCCAGGCACAAAACACATTGGTTTCCAAGTTGTATGCAGTGTTCAGCTGAAAAGAAAAGCTGCCCTCCGCCACCTCCAGAAAATAGACTACCGGGTACTATATTAAAAAAAGATAAAAGCCTCGCATCCTCACATTTTCCAAATATTGTTCACACAATTTTTAGCTGAATTATCCTACCCTCCAATCAGTTTCAGTTCCATGTTCACCATCCCTGCTACGCAGGAATTTTCTGTACTAGTATTCTTTGGGTGCTTCAACAGCTGTTCTCTTGTTCTCATCCCTTTAGTCCGTGATGTATACGACTACTTCCGCGCAGTACTGAGGAGCAATGAGCAGAGTGACCGGGCCTTCAAATTAACAGCTGATGCAGCGGCATTAAACTCAGCCAACTACACTGTGTGGTAAGTGATTAAAGTATTAAATACAAGTCTACAATCTGACAGTTTATAGTGTGAAGGATATGGAAAATAAACATCATTTCAGTATTTACTTTAATTACTGGAAGTCTTGTGAAAACTGGAGAGTTCATTTTAAATGGCATATTGGTCAAATAAATATACTTCATGCAAGAGGCAAAAAAAGGCCATCACCTGTAAGTGATATTCAAACTCACTAATTAACTACAAATACCGTAATGTATCATTCGTTTTCAGGCACTACCGCAGGGTGCTTTTGAAGGCCCTCAATAAAGATCTGTGGGCTGAACTTAAATCTGTTTCCGATTTGATAGACGAACATCCCAAGAACTACCAAGTATGGTGAGTACACATCCTTAATGATATTACAACCCTATCGCCAAGTCACATTAATAAGTCACTAGTACACTGTACAGACCTCACATGTGAAATCTATGACCGGTGCTATTGGGATTTTTGGGCTTTACCATCATGTCTCATTTTGTTTCAAGTAAATATTTACTGATAACCTATTCAATATAATTAGCGCATAAACCCTATTCAACACATTCCTGGGAGAAATTTTAAGAATATGAAACAACCGAAAATATATTAAACTCTTAACTAGTGCTGTAATTACGTCGAGAACAGTATGATTAATTTGATGTATACGTGTATCTGCTCGGTACTGTTGCAGGCATCACCGGCGAGTGTTGATCGAGTGGCTCGGCGATGCCTCCATGGAGCTGGCATTCACCGCTGAAATTCTCCGTCAGGATGCTAAAAACTACCACACATGGCAGCACCGGTATGCAGTTAGTCAAGTCAGAATAATAGTATTGAAGATTATACAGAAATCAAAGAGTGGAATTTGAATTTTTAGAAATGAATACAGTTTCAACCTCCTGTCTCCATTATTTCCCTACATACCCAAATGACCCTCTTGACTCAAACTATAAAGGTTATTCTGACCCTGACCTCAGACCAACAGTATCATATATATGATAATGAATGATTTAATTCTATACAGACAATGGATAATCAAGGAGTTCAAGTTGTGGGATCAGGAGATAGAATTCATCAATAAACTCTTAGACGAGGATCTCCGCAACAACTCTGCATGGAACCAACGCTACTTTGTCATCAACAATACAACCAACTTCACAGATGAGGTCTTGGAAAGGGAAATAGAGTAAGTTTAATTACTGTACAATGTACATCATAAATGTGTTGTCAATTTTATAAATCCGATCGAAGTATGCATTTTAAGCCTTTTGAACAATGCGTTTGTTTAAATAACAGAGCTAGATAACTGTTTCAGTGGCACAAGAAGATTATGAAAGACAAAGTTATCAAAGTATGCGATAATTGATTCTGGGCTATGGGAAACGATCCAAACTTTTTACTTATCAGCGACTTATAATTTATTTTATTTTCAGGTACACAAAAGGAAAGATTAACAAAGCACCGAACAATGAAAGCGCATGGAACTACTTAAAAGGGTAAGTGTATATAATATAGTCCCACACCCTATTATAGGGAATTATAAAAAATCATGTGTCACTTATACATCTGAGCCTACACACATTTAGTAGTACATTTTTGTACATTGTTGTACATGTATTACAATACACAATTTGGATGTGAAAACATGCATCGGTAGTTTCATCATTGTCCCAATCAGTTTTAAGAATGAAGTATTAAATTCAGTGTTTCTTCCTTTTGATAGAATTCTATTAGACCGGGATATAAGTAAGTACCCAGCACTACTGGCCTACTGTTTGGACCTGTACGGTAAGAACATCCGCTCCCCCTACATGCTCGCCTTCATGGTCGATTTCTACGAAGACCAACTGGAAGTGGAAACGTCGGACAACAAGCAAGAGACGCTACAAAAAGCTTTAGATGTATGTATACCGGTACTCATTATATAGGCATGCACTTTTTGACATCAATAGTCAAACAGAAATTCTCAGTCGTATATTTACTGCTTTAAATCTTTCTTTTTTTTGGAAGTTATTATAGTGGACTGAATCGTTTGTACCAAGTCTTGTGACTTTGCTTCGATTCGAATAAGAATTATTCTATGCTATACATATATGATCAGTCTAATAGAAGTGCTGCGAATTTATTAATATTCCAATACAAATCTAAATTTGCTCTTTTTCTTTTCAGCTTTGTAACCAATTAGCTAACGACTATGACACGATACGAGTCGAATATTGGAAGTATATCTCACGGTCGCTGAGTCTGCGGTTTGGCGCTGAGAATGCAGGTGGTGCCACTGGTGAGGAACCTGCCGGCTCGTCATAGATCTAGTTGGCTGAGCGCCAATAACTTGTCACATTGTATTCTGGCTTTTAGTATTTGTCGTAAGAAGCCAGCATTTAATATATGGAAAGAGGACATGGAGCCATTGAAAACATTATAGGATAATTCCACATTTTTTACATATATGTATGGTCTTAATGGCTACGAGTGGGTGTTATTGTACTCCCATCAATACACACCTCTTAACGCATGATGAGGCACGAGGATGCCTTTATTAGTCCTGTTTGGAATAGTCCACAACTGGATAGTCTTTCACAGATAAGTGAAATGTCTCTATATATACGGGACAAGGAACTACTGACCGTTCTGTCGTATTTGACCTCCGTTCAGTGACTGGTATCATGATACAATGTAACATGCAAACTCTTTTGAACTTTAATTTCAATCAGCCGTGTGCTTAGCTCAGAATCAACGTTATCAAATAGGACTCTGAAAGAATGACTTAATGACTGGCCCACATTCGAGGGCTGTAGGGCTCCCTCCGATATCATGAACAAATTGACTTTTCGTTGTAACTCAAATTCATCTTGTGGCAGTCATAGTTTTGTATATCTCAACAAAGAGTGGAGAAATCATATGGTCTTCTCGGCGATAATTTAAGAACAAACTGCCCTTTGTCATTTTCAGTATACTCGTGCGTATTATTTATGTATATATGATTTGAATGGATGAATAGTGAATAAAAGTAAGATGTGTTGTCATTAAAATAGTGTTCAAATATTGCCTTTTATATGCCACGATCCCGGGATCACCGTTGCCGTTCTTTGAGATGACCTACTTTAAGTGCTAAGCCTAAGGGTAGGAATGCGTACAGGCAGCGCTAGGTAAATGATTGAACAATGGAATATTTGAGAAAGTTTTGCACTGTACAGATGGGTAATTGGAGTGGGCTATGTTCGCTGTAACGCTATGAAACTAGGTCAAGCCCACTCTTATATAGTCACCCTGTTTTTTTGTGCAGACATGTTTTGCCTGATCTGTTACAACTTGATGAAATATCCTGTGGACTATTTGAGCTATATCATTCTTTTGCAAAACACCTCAGGTATTTATATCTGTAAAAAGAAATGGGAAAAAAAGAAGTTAAATCACCTAAAATAAGAGATTTCTTTAAAAAACTGAAAAAAAACTCAGATTCTGCCAAAAAAAAGTGAATGTTGGGAGAATGTAATTTTCTACATGATTTCAGTATTGTACCATTTCAAGTATTGTTCTGTTGTATTCCCTACTAAAAATGGTGATAACTCATGTCCTTACTTTGATGAAAATACTTTGCATGAAAACAGTATTTTGATGTGAAGTTTGCATTTGCTTCGCGTATTTCTCATATTTGCGGTCGCGGATACTCCCAAGCTGGCCCCTGCTCCTATTAGTAACTGTGTTTTGTGCGTCAATCTCTTATTCATCGTATTCCGAAATTCATTGATATGTGATGAAATACTTCGTTTTGGAGGCTCAGACCTGTCCCATTGTCTTTATTTTCGAATTCTAGGCCGAAAACATGTGCTGGGGGGGGTGGAATGGTGGCTATTTGGACCAATTTGAGCAATTTTATCGATTCGAATCGATGCGAGTTGGCGCTCGCCATGTTGGATTTCTACTGATCACGTGACCTCTAAGCTGTGTGCTGATTGGACACTCAGAAATCACGCTGCAGCCGCCGCCATTTTGGCGGCAGGCGGCAAGGAAATATACAGACTCGTACCACCAGTCTCCAACTCCGCTACCCTACGTAGGGTCCGGATCTACTTTGTTTTCAGGGTTGCGACCAGCGCCATTCTCTTTATTTTCGAATTCTAGGCCGAAAACATGTGGTGGTGGGGTGGAATGGTGGCTATTTGGACCAATTTGAGCAATTTTATCGATTCGAATCGATGCGAGTTGGCGCTCCCCGGTGGCGCTCGCCATGTTGGATTTCTACTGATCACGTGACCTCTAAGCTGTGTGCTGATTGGACACTCAGAAATCACGCTGCAGCCGCCGCCATTTTGGCGGCAGGCGGCAAGGAAATATATAGAAGTTTTGCGCCGCTACTAAGATGTATCAATTTTCAGCGCTACTAAGATGTATCAATTTGCAGCCGCTACTAAGATGTATCAATTTGCAGCCGCTACTAAAATGTATCAATTTGCTGCCGCTACTAAAATGTATCAATTTGCTGCCGCTACTAAAATGTATCAATTTGCTGCCGCTACTAAAATGTATCAATTTGACCTAGGCTAGGCTATTGAAAACAAAGAGGGGGGGGGGGGCACCGGGACTATAATCAATTCTCTCAGTGTAGGCCTACTAACTATAGCTTGGCCTATTTTATTTATAGCCCCCCTACCCTCGCTGAAGCCAAAAAAAAAACACAAAAAAAATAAATTATTTAGCACCTTTTCTGCCCGAGATCCTCTTTTATAGCACCTTTCCTGCCCAAAATCCTCTTCAATTCAATTCCTATTGGGACTAGGCCTACTTTGAGCTTGAGGGGATAATAAAATCTTCCTACATAAATTCAATTCCTATTGGGACTAGGCCTACTTTTAGCTTGAGGGGATAATAAAATCTTCCTACATAAATTCAATTCCTATTGGGACTAGGCCTACTTTTAGCTTGAGGGGATAATAAAATCTTCCTACATAAATTCAATTCCTATTGGGACTAGGCCTACTTTTAGTTTGAGGGGATGATAAAATCTTCCTATATAAATTCAATTCCTATTGGGACTAGGCCTACTTTTAGCTTGAGGGTGTAGAGTTCGTCTTTAGGTAATTCGATTAAATAAGGACTCGAACTGCAGTTTTCATGTAGAGATGCAAGAAACAGGATTTTATTAGCGTTCACCTGTACAATAAAGCTAGTCCTTGAGGTATATGAGGTTCGATCGGTATATGATTATCTTTCGATGCTTTCAATATGTTATACAGTCAGAGACCTGAGAAGGTCTGCCAGAGCAAGGGGGTGAGGACAGCTTATATACTGTCCGCCTCCGATAGGGGTGCCCCCTGGCTCCGGCCGCCCGAACTACCTTGTAGGCGTTCGATTACAATACTAATATTAGTGTCCCTACACCACCCCCCCCAGACATTACATACGCTTACGCTTTTAAATATATGTACAATATAATATAAACTCATACAACTGAGTTTATTTTAGTAAAGCGTTATGTTACGTCGTGAACACAGTAGGGTATATAAAAATATACAAAACTAATATTATTTACATAGGTGGTAATATATTCGAACGGCTCGACACATTTCGAATGATTAAGGACACTTGTATAGTATATATACAAACATATACAGATTAGCGACTAGAACAATTTGACATCTCTCATGACAAAAAAACAACACAGGAACAAAAAAACTGAAGATCCGGGCAGCCATCCTAACCTTTTTCAACATTGGTTAGGCACGAAGTACCATCCTTTCGGAAGGACTCGGGTGTGTGGTGCTCTCCTCTTCAACAGCCGTCCTGTCCCAAACTGGACAGGCACGTTCCTTCGAACGGGTTAGTGGTGCTCTCCTCTTCATTCTCGTACTGCTGCCTCTGTTCTAACTGAACAGACACGTTCTTCCGAACGGGTGAATGGTGCTCTCCTCTTCAGATGTATGGTCACCGTATTCATCTTGCGTACTTCGGTTACTGCTGTTTGATGGTTCAGTAGACGTTCATACTACACTAACTCGTTCTCTTTCGAATATCAAATCACTCCTATTTTCTCACTCTTGAATCGTGGGCTCACCCCTCCTCACTCTGGTTCTTTAGCAGTTCCAGAGCGGATTCGCGGGTGCCATCCCATTCGTCCAAGAACACTCCAAATACCTGCTGGAACTTGACGTTCATAGCCTCGTTCCGGTCATTTGACTCCTGCAGGCGTTTCTGAGCCAAAGCAGTCCGTGATGCGGCTAGCTTGGCTTCGTTCCGAATTTTATTCGTTTCGGCGGCCAGAAGCGCCTCATTATCTTTTTCCAGGTTCGTTCTGGTTCTGGCCTCCTGTTCAACCAGAGAGCGGGCAAACAAGTTCGCCACCCCCTGGTTGTATCGGACAGCCAATTCCCTCTGAGTTTCCTGGAAGTCGTCCACTGCCTGCTGGGCTTGGGCGCACACCACTTTGTCACTCGGATCAAAATACAGATCCACCGGTCTCGTGCTCAGTCGGGGCCTATTGTCCGGAATCTGAGTCAGTACAGGTTCGACACGGGCCGGAACCTTCTGTGCGCTCAATTCTGGGAAATCACCCGTCTCCGGCTCACGGGCCGGTTCTTTCCGGTCGAACCAAGCAGGTGGATTATCACTCTGCGAAGCTGACGCTGATGCCGAACCTGCTGACGAGGACGGACGTGACTCCGACCCCCCACTCATTGGTGACTGATAGTCAGTCGAATCTCTCCGTTTCTGCTGCTTCGATCTGGAGTCACGAGCCACAGCCAGGGGCTTCTTAAACTCCGATCTTTCGGGAGAATCGGACCGAGATTTCTTTCCTTTGACACTTGCTGGGCTGCGGCTAGCTCGCCTCTTCTCGTCAATTTTTGCCTTGGGTGGATCACCCCTCCATTCACACACTCTAGAGAAGAGTTCGTTCTTCATCTGAAATTTACCTCTAGCTCTCACTAGGGCAACTCTCGCACATAGCTTGCCCTTCGTGGACTCGTGCACATTACAGAACGAATCTGTCTTCACGCCGATGTGCTTAAAGTCCGAAGGGATCATTTTATTATATTCTGTCATCACTTTATCGTGCAGACTCACTACTTTCTCGCGTGCTGCACTCAGTCCGGGGCTGTGGCAAAACTTCAGATGTCGAAGCATCACACCCCTTCTGGGAGTAACGCAACCATTGCAGGTTGCGCTATCCCGCTGCCCTTTCGAATTGGCACATTCGTACACCACCGTGTGGTGGAAGTGCCGTTCGCATAGATGTCTCAGGAACCGCATTGCTGTCGGATATGTCCTGTCCGTTCCTTTCTCTTCTATACAAATGGTGAACGGACAATATCGCTCACCGTCTTTCTGATACCAACATAAGTAGGCCCAGCGCAATTTCGACTTCTGGTCTCTTATGTAGTAGCCTTCAGGATATTTGGTCAGTTGTTTGAACCATTCTAGATAGAAATCTGATGGCAAGGGATCGTCTTCGGTTTCCCGAATCCAATCCTCGTCATCGCTTTCGTCATTCATATTACGGGGTTCGGGGCAACCGTACGCTTTCTTGCCCTTCGCACATTCCTCGAACGAACCCGGAATGAAGTGTGCGAACTTCGCCTCACTATTCCTCCAGATTCGTTGATTTCTTTCCCGTTCTTCCTCATCTTTTGATCCCTCTTCACCCTCTCCCTCTTCTTCCTCCTCTGGTTCCTCCTCATTCGGAACCTCCATCTTGTCCTCCGGATCCTGTGTGTTTGGATCCGGATCGGTTTCCGGAGGTTCGTCACCCGAATCTGGTCCAGACTCGTCGTCCGGACTATCTACGGGTTCAGTCACTTTGATTGCCTTCTTAGTGGCTCCTTTGATAATACCACTGACCTTGGCGGCGGCAGCAGCCTGAACGGCAGCCATCCGTCCCTCCAGTGGATTATCACTCGAAGGATCTTTCCTGCCCACTACCTCTGTGACTTTAGCAATCACTTTCGGAGGCACAGTCATTTTTGTGTCTTTCTTAGATTCCTTCAACTTCTTTTTTTCTTTCGCTGACAGAACCGGTGTGAAGGCACCCTGGTCACTGTCAGATTCGGTGTCGGTCAGAGACTTTTTCTTCGTCTTTCCCTTCACGCCTTTAACTTTCGTTTTCTTTGGGGTCTCCTCTCCTTCGGTTTCGCTCCCTGTTGACACACCACCTTTTTGTTTGGCGGCCTTCAGGATTGCTTTGCCCTTTCGGATGGAAGCCAGTCGCTCTTTATGTTGAGCAGAGCTCAGCTCTTCCTCTTCCCCGGGAACATATGCCCTAGTGGCATAGGTCCCCTCTCGAATCATCGTACTGATGATTCCGTTCAACTTTTCCTCCGGCTCGGAACACTCTTCCAGTCGACGAAGCAACTCGTCTCCATCCAGAGTGTAGAGCCTCGGGGTGCCCGGATGCTCCGCTCGTTCTACCCAGTCCTCTGCAGTCCTGGGTTCTTTCTCCATATCGGGTTCCCGGTACAATACCTCTCCCGCGGTATCCATTCCGGTCACCCCCATTCCAGTATGGTCAGTCAATACATGTGGTAGGTTCGGAAGGCGATTCTGCCGATATGCGATTTCGCAATCGAACATCGCCCTCCGGAACGACTGACTCACTTGCAGTCCAGCCTCAGTCCGATTGTAAAACAGCAGCCATTCGGATGGCAGTGCTGCGTATTCTGTCGGGGATAGGAAGTGCCGAACGCAGTCCCTAGTGGTTGCGTCCCAACACTTTCGGTCTCCTTCTAGGATCCGGTCGTGAATATGAACTTCCCGACCGTCGTACCTCGATTTAAATCCATCCAGATTCGGTTCGAGCAGCGGCTCCTCCGATCGTTCCAGGATTTCCTCAATCTCCATTCCCATAACCTCCTCTGCTTCGGAAATATCCTCATTCAATGCACTTTCTTCGTTCTTGGTTACTGGCGACATCGCCTCGGTCTCCATAAATGCTTCGGACACCTCGTCGAGGGCCGATCGTTCGGAATGAGAGCCAGACGCCGAAGCCATCGTGACACTCAAAAAGTTCTTTCACTCGTTTATAACGGAATGACAGGTACCAGGACCCTTTCTACGGGATCCTGGCGACTTCACCCACCTGCTATTCACCGAGTTCACTTTCAATCAGTCTTTATCTCCTCGCTTTTGTGCTCTGATACGCTTCCCCTTGCTCTGTCCGGCGAACCGTAAACAAATATGGCGGATTGCTGACCCGCGTCGACCTTTGCGCACGCGTGTTGGTCTCGCGAGATACCGCGCATTCGGCGAGACTTCGGTTTCCCGCGCTTGCAAAAATATAAACAATCATTCATCCTTCCCGCGCGTCACACATTACGATCAGGTAATTATAGCACTGATATCCTCACCGCCCTGTCGAATTCATCTCGAGTCATTATGGATTTAAATACGGATAGCAACTACTAATCCGCCGGATTATCCGTCCATTACCCACTGGCACATTCACAGGTAAGTTTGTTGGATCTCTGACTTTTATCGTGATCATTCCTACATAGAAGACGAATTACCCGGTTGCCCCGGTAATTATGACAATATTTAACTGATTACATCGTTGTGTTTCAGGTTAGGTAACAGCACCCCTCACCCTCAACCTAGGGCTGCGACGAACCCCTACTGGATTCTCCTTACACCTGACATTCGGAGAGGTTTTCGCCCGTTCCCTCTTAGCCACAGAGGGGACAGTCCTTCTCTTCCTGTCTACACCTGCCGAGACATTCTTTGTTTTCTCCGATCTTTTTGGAGATGCTTTAATTTGCACCGCTTCCTTCTTCACTTTCCTGGGCCTACCCGGGCCCCTCTTCTCGATTACTCTATCTAAATCCCTTTTCATCTCATCTTTTTCTTCCTGTCCCATTTTGAACATTTCCGAGGAGTACTCTCTCCCCTTCCATGGTTTCAACCGGGCCACATTCGATTTCTGATTCCTCCCGAAGGTATCTCTCATCAGGACTGTATCATCACTTACTCTCTGGGTAATCCTCCACGGACCATCCCAATTATCTCTCAGCTTGATGCCAACCAGAGGTTCGTGGTATCTCGCTACTAAGTCCCCTACCGCAAACCGCCGAACCTTTAGGTTAGTATCATAGCCCACTTTCTGCCATTTAGCTGTCTTTCCTAATTCCTTTCTTACTAATTCGTACGCCTTCCGGAATTGCTCCTTCAACGCTTCCACAAACATGATCTGACACGGGACATCTGGATTCATACCCACTACTCCGAACACTAGGTCCGCTGGCATAATCAGATCCTCCCCGAATACTAACAGATTCGGAGAGCAGTTCGTACTCGCATGTACCGTGCTATTATAAGCATGGCAAACAAAGTCACACTGCTCATCCCAATCATCCATCTCTTGATTTACTAAACTCTTCAGGACCTGTATCAGGGTACGATTGAATCTTTCCACCTGACCATCACTCTGTGGTCGATACGGATTGGTTCGGGTCTTGCAAATGGCCAATTGATGACACATTTCCTGCCATAGATTCGATTCGAACTCTCTCCCTTGGTCGCTATGCAACATCAGAGGCACTCCCAAGTACAGTATCCATCCCTTCACTAACATTCTAGCACAAGTTGCTGCTTTATGATCCTTCATTGGGAATACCTTCGTATACTTCGTATAGTAATCCGTTACTACCATCATACATGTATTTCCTTCCGGAGTTGTCACAAATCCTGTAATTATATCTACTGCCACTCTTGCGAACCTTACTCCAAACAGTTCCTGGGTTAAGGGCATTTTTCCCAACCCAGGTCCGGGCTTGCTCGTACAACATTTCGGACAAGTGTCTATCCATCTCAACAGATCCGTACTCATACCTGGCCAGTAATACATTCTAGCCAGCCTTTCCAGAGACCGTTTTCTCCCAAAATGGCCACTGGTCCGATGCCCATGGCAAAAGAACATTATATCCCTTCGCATGGCAGTAGGAATAAAGATCTGTCTCGACTTATTTCCCAACGCATTCGTCTTCCACCTATAGATCAGTCCATTCACCACTTCTAACTCTGTCCATTGAGCTATTAGTCGCCTCATCTCCCTATTCTCCAACGATACTGCTGGCCGACTCGGGATCCTTCCTTCTATAAGTAACATCTTCAGACGGATACTATTCGCATCTCTCTCCTGGAAGCCCTTAATGGAGTTCTCGTCCCATTCTAGTATAACGGGTTCGAGATCTCTAAAAGGCTTTCGGACTCCTGCCAACACGGCATTATGCTTCCCACAATCATCACATCCGTCATTCTGACACTTCCTCACCGGGATTCGCGACAACGCGTCAGCGTTTACATGCTTAGCCCCCTTTCTATGCTGAATTTGGCTATGGTCCAATCCGAACTCGGATAGGTGTGCTAACCACCGTCCTATCATACCTTCTGCATCCTTAAAGTTTAATAACCACCGCAGGGAGGAGTGATCCGTACGTAAAGTAAAATCAGATCCCCACAAGAAGTGCTTATATTTCTTAGTATATACTACCACTGCCAATAATTCTCTCTTTGTCGTACAATAATTCCTTTGTGCCTTACTCATTGTATTGCTTGCAAATGCGATTGGAACCTCTTTCCCATCTTGGACTTGAGACAAAGCAGCCCCTATACTTTCATTGCTCGCATCAGTGTCTAATATGAAATGACCATCCGCAGTGGGGTATTTCAAAACTGGTGTTTCCACGAACAACCGTTTAATCAGTTCGAATGATTCCCCTTGTTCTTTCCCCCATGGAAACTTCTCCTTACGTCTCCCCGGGGTCCAGTGCGACAGACATTGTATTGGATAACTTATCCGGGAGTATCCTGGTAAGAAATCTCTATAATAAGAACAAAATCCTAGGAAGGATCTTACTTCTTTCGGTCCTTTAGGAATGCTCCAGTCTGTTACCGTCTTAACCTTTTCCGGATCAGCTTTCACCCCATCTGTTGAGATGATCCGTCCTAGATAGTTAATACTTTTCTGAAACATGTTACACTTTTTAGCTTTCAGCTTTAATCCATTCGAGATTATTCGCTGCAACACCAACTTCAAGTTCTCCAGGCATTCCTCGAATGTCTTTCCGAATATGATCACATCGTCCAGATATACTAGACATTTCTTCCACAATAAGTCATTCAGTAAAGTCTCCATCATTGCTTCAAACGTGGCCGGAGCATTACAGAGTCCGAATGGCATCACGTTATACTGGAACAACCCTACATGGCTCGAAAACGCAGTTTTCTCTTTGTCTTCTTCTTTCATGCCCACCTGCCAATAACCAGACTGCAAATCAATCGTACAAAACCATTTATTTCCTCCGAGGGAATCAATGGTCTCATCTATCCGGGGGAGCGGATACGAATTCTTCTTAGTCAAGCCATTCAGTTTTCGGTAGTCTATACAGAATCGGATACTCCCATCCTTCTTTGTTACCATACATACTGGACTACTCCAAGGACTGGTGCTCGGAGTTATTACCCTCTCTGCCAACATCTTCGTAATCTCTTCTTCCGCCACCACTTTCTTTGCTAGCGGGAGACGTCTATATGGTATCTTTACTGGATTTGCCCCTTCTGTGTTAATTGAGTGTAGGACTCGGTCCGTGCGGCCCAACGGCTCTCCGGGCCGCGCGAAGGCTGAACTACACCCAGTTAACATCTCCCTCAGGGCTTCTCTCTGTTCTTCCGTCTCTACTCCGGATCCCTCTATTAACTTTTTCAATCCTTCTTCCATTTCTTCATTGTTCGGGACTAGTCCACTTCCATTCTCAAGGCTACTGGTGACCGCTTCCGCGGATATCACTTCTCCTACTACAGTGCCTTTCTCTAGATAAATGGTTTTCGAACCCGGGTTCGTTATAGGGGCCACCCCCCATGCTATGTTGCCTATCAGGGTGTCGGCCGATTCCAACCCCTTCTTTCCCAACACTGTCACATTAGGTTCGAAAACCCCCGGAACGCCCCTCTTCATCCTACTGGAGGCTATTAACACATCACATGCCATTCCGGGAGGTATTTTTACCGTCTGTACCACACTCGCTACTCCACTAACCTCTCTTGCCAGGCATTGTATCTTGTCTTTGTAGGGACGATTTACTTTCAACATTCCAGTGACGGGGTCCAATTTTACCCCATATAAGGAAGCGAAATCCATCCCAATGATACCATCATCCTCTATCCCAGCGATAGTAGGGGAAATGACATATTCCCTACCACCCACCAAGATGATCATACAAGTTCTACCAAACGTTCGTATCTTGCTCCCATCAGCCGCACATGCATTTACCCTCGTTGTGAGGTCATCATCCATGTTCGACACCAGATCGTAGAATCTTTTCGACATAGCGGAGTGGCTAGCTCCGGTATCCAACAAAAATTCTCCCATTCTGCCGTTTACAGATACGGACACATACCATCTCTTTCCTCCCATCATAGAGGGATTACTTGCGAACCTCTTGATGTCGTCTGTCATGTCAAAGTTGAATCCGAATCCTTTCAAATACTCCAGACACGGATGTCCTTGGGGAAGGCGGATCCCCCCGATCCTGGATAGTTCTTCTACCCAACCTTCCTCTCTATTGGTGATCGGTTTCCCTTCTTTGCTCTCCATGGCAACTGTCTCACCAATACCCCCAGCCCCACATGTTTTCGGCTCATCAGCATTTCCCATGCTGCTGGGCGGATACATTACAGACTCCTCAATCGCGTTCGTATGGATTGTATCCTGGCATACTTTATCCGGGGTCGTCAGCTTGCCTTCACGGACAACCCCCTCTAATTTCCCGCCTCCTCTCTCTTTCTTTCTCTCCAAACTGGTTTCTCGGCCGTACATTCGGCTGCGAAATGTCCGGTCTCCTGGCACCTAAAACACTTCACCGTTGCTCGATCTAGCTTCGGTCGTTTCTGGTAGTCCAACAATCCTTTCATTTCTTCCATCATGGCCATTAACCGTTTCTCATTCTCTGATGACGCTCCTACCTGGGGAGTAGGGATGGGCTTAGAGCTTGCCTCTACTGGCTTCTCTTTCTCAGGTGGTTTACTACCATTTTTCTTCCACCGATTTTTCCGCTCCCACTTATCTCCCCCTATCGCTGCAATTCTTTCCTCCTCCGAACCATCGTCCGAATCACTTTCTTCTGGAGCGGCCGTATGTGCAGACGCCACTCTTTGGTTGGGTACGAACCCAGAAAGTAGTCGTTTCTTCTTTTCGTGCTGATCGATAGCCAAAAAGAAGTCCACCATTGAGGATCCTCGCCCCCATTCCTTTTGGACGAGTTCCGCATGGGACGGGTCCCTCAGTCCTTTTATGAAGTGTGTGAATAGTTCATCCAAGAAATATTCATCATCCCGTCTCCAATAAGGTCGAGCCTTTTGCAACAATCTTTGAAGCTCCAGTCCGAATACTTTCGGAGACTCTTTTGGTTTCTGTGTTCGTACCTGGAATTCCGACCAAGGGTCGTTCGCGGACAGCACCCCAAAGATGTGTGTGGCGGCTGCTACCAATTGGTCATAGTTTCCATCTTCCCCATACGTTTCTCGCCAATCATCTACAGCTATGCGTCCCGGACCTTCGCTCAACCATTTAATCAGAGGACCCAAGGAAGCCTCCTTGTCCCACCCATGATAACGGTTATCGTCGCAAAAGTCTTGGTAGCTTTCCTTCCAATTCTCTCCATTGAACCGCCGGGGAGTTCGAACAGGCTTCCGGGCACTGTTCTGACTCCATACCAGTCTATCAGACTGCCTCCGGCTCCATTCCATTATTTCCGACTCATCTTCCCGGGTCCGACTGCAACAGTCTATCCCCATTCCTTGTATACAAGGATCGGATTCTACTATGGCAGCAACCCTCGGGCCCATAGATGATCGTTTTGTCAACCTCCTCGGAGCAGGGACTGGTCTGGGTGCCCCTCCTCTTGGATTTGGCTGAGTTCGTTCAGGACTGGGGGGGTAACCTCCGTACGAACCAGGGTTCGGCACAGGTCTGGCTCCTCCTCCCGGATTTGTTCCAGGGCTCGGAGCACCACTTGCCCCTCTGCTCGGAACCGATCCTCCCCCTTCATTATAGGACTGATGTCCTTCGTTCGATCCGGCTCCGGGCAATGGTGCCCGATACTGGTAGGTTATATTATATACCGGTGGTGGTGGCACCATATAGTTATGTCCTGCCAGCGTGTCGTCCGCAAAAGGATGCAGAGAGCCGTAACTGTGGTTCATTCGTTTTGGTGGGGCCTCACTCGTCAGATCATGGGTGCTAGAGATCTCTTTCTCCTCAGTTCCCCCATACGTGACCTTACGATAAGTCTCATTCGGGACAGTCCCTCCCTGGGTTCGTTCATACTTTCCTTCCGAAACAACCCCCCGTGTTTCGATGGGATCTACCGTAGTCAATATCGGACTAGGTGTGGATGCAACATGTTTAGGCAGCTTGGCTCCCTCATTCATTGGTTCCTGGCGCCTAGTCTCTTCTTCTTTGCGGATCTCTTCTATCTGACTCTGATAGGCCAAGTAGGTATCATTGATCTCATCTTTCTTTTTCTGAATATTTTCGAGGTCAGCCTTCATGTCGATTCGAGCTTGCTTCAACGCCTCTCGTTCTTGCTCGAACTGTTCCCGCAGGGCCTCGCCGGCTTTCTCTTCCTTTGAGTAATCAGCCTTGATTTTCTTGACCCTTTTGGATTGTCGTTCGATCTCGCTTTCATAGGTATCCCGAAGATCACGACTTCGGCGAGCCTCTTCCTTCTCTTTCTGGAGTTGTGCTTGCTCCTCGGTCAGACTGTGTTGAGCAGTCTTCACTTTCTGTTGGACCTTGGCCAACTGAGAAGTTTCGAGAGCCAACTGTTCACTTATATATTTCCTATCCGCTTGGATTCTGGATTTTACTTCACTCAATTCCGCAGCTTCCTTCTGGTTCTGTGCGATGACCCTTGCTTTTTCGTGGGCCAATCGGATCAAATCCTCATTCATGGCTGTATGCCGATCCCTCATTGACTCCTCTTCTGCTTTCAATTTCTCGCAGTAGGCGTCATAATCAGGGACCTGTCGACCTCTTCTAGACAAGTCTCGTTCCATATGTCCGAGGTTCGGTTCGGAGGGAAGCATGTCCGCCCATGGGTTCCCTCTGAACGGATTGGTATTCGGCACCGTCCTGGGAGGAGGAAATTCTCCCGGAGTTCGAAAAATCAGACTCCTCTTTCGACCTTTTTTATTCTCTGGAGTATGCATTCGAGAGGCAATATCCCAGATTTCATTTATTTGGGCGACTGTGTAGTCCAATTCCCCATCTTCCAGCTCGGTTCCCGATCCTTCATCCCCCCCGTTCCTTGACTGAGCCTCTGCCAGGGTCAGTCCGCTATCTCCTACATAAAATCCTGGTCACGGCACCAGTGTAGAGTTCGTCTTTAGGTAATTCGATTAAATAAGGACTCGAACTACAGTTTTCATGTAGAGATGCAAGAAACAGGATTTTATTAGCGTTCACCTGTACAATAAAGCTAGTCCTTGAGGTATATGAGGTTCGATCGGTATATGATTATCTTTCGATGCTTTCAATATGTTATACAGTCAGAGACCTGAGAAGGTCTGCCAGAGCAAGGGGGTGAGGACAGCTTATATACTGTCCGCCTCCGATAGGGGTGCCCCCTGGCTCCGGCCGCCCGAACTACCTTGTAGGCGTTCGATTACAATACTAATATTAGTGTCCCTACAAGGGGATGATAAAATCTTCCTACATAAATTCAATTCCTATTGGGACTAGGCCTACTTTTAGCTTGAGGGGATAATAAAATCTTCCTACATAAATTCAATTCCTATTGGGACTAGGCCTACATTTTAGCTTGAGGGGATAATAAAATCTTCCTACATAAATTCAATTCCTATTGGGACTAGGCCTACTTTTAGCTTGAGGGGATAATAAAATCTTCCTACATAAATTCAATTCCTATTGGGACTAGGCCTACTTTTAGCTTGAGGGGATAATAAAATCTTCCTATATAAATTCAATTCCTATTGGGACTAGGCCTACTTTTAGCTTGAGGGGATAATAAAATCTTCCTACATAAATTCAATTCCTATTGGGACTAGGCCTACTTTTAGCTTGAAGGGATAATAAAATCTTCCTACATAAATTCAATTCCTATTGGGACTAGGCCTACTTTTAGTTTGAGGGGATAATAAAATCTTCCTACATAAATTCAATTCCTATTGGGACTAGGCTTACTTTTAGCTTGAGGGGATAATAAAATCTTCCTATATAAATTCAATTCCTATTGGGACTAGGCCTACTTTTAGCTTGAAGGGATAATAAAATCTTCCTACATAAATTCAATTCCTATTGGGACTAGGCCTACTTTTAGCTTGAGGGGATAATAAAATCTTCCTACATAAATTCAATTCCTATTGGGACTAGGCCTACTTTTAGCTTGAGGGGATAATAAAATCTTCCTATATAAATTCAATTCCTATTGGGACTAGGCCTACTTTTAGCTTGAGGGGATAATAAAATCTTCCTACATAAATTCAATTCCTATTGGGACTAGGCCTACTTTTAGCTTGAGGGGATAATAAAATCTTCCTACATAAATTCAATTCCTATTGGGACTAGGCCTACTTTTAGCTTGAGGGGATAATAAAATCTTCCTACATAAATTCAATTCCTATTGGGACTAGGCCTACTTTTAGCTTATGGGGATAATAAAATCTTCCTACATAAATTCAATTCCTATTGGGACTAGGCCTACTTTTAGCTTGAGGGGATAATAAAATCTTCCTATATAAATTCAATTCCTATTGGGACTAGGCCTACTTTTAGCTTGAGGGGATAATAAAATCTTCCTACATAAATTCAATTCCTATTGGGACTAGGCCTACTTTTAGCTTGAAGGGATAATAAAATCTTCCTACATAAATTCAATTCCTATTGGGACTAGGCCTACTTTTAGTTTGAGGGGATAATAAAATCTTCCTACATAAATTCAATTCCTATTGGGACTAGGCTTACTTTTAGCTTGAGGGGATAATAAAATCTTCCTATATAAATTCAATTCCTATTGGGACTAGGCCTACTTTTAGCTTGAGGGGATAATAAAATCTTCCTACATAAATTCAATTCCTATTGGGACTAGGCCTACTTTTAGCTTGAGGGGATAATAAAATCTTCCTACATAAATTCAATTCCTATTGGGACTAGGCCTACTTTTAGCTTGAGGGGATAATAAAATCTTCCTATATAAATTCAATTCCTATTGGGACTAGGCCTACTTTTAGCTTGAGGGGATAATAAAATCTTCCTACATAAATTCAATTCCTATTTGGACTAGGCCTACTTTTAGCTTGAGGGGATAATAAAATCTTCCTACATAAATTCAATTCCTATTGGGACTAGGCCTACTTTTTTAGGCCTACTTTTAGCTTGAGGGGATAATAAAAGTCAGAAAAAAGTCGAAAAAAGAGGATCCACTCTCGACGAGATTATTTATGTCCCGCGACATTCGACTAAGAACACTACATTTTAGCCCTCAAGCCCTTCCTTGTTTAACTTTTACTGTAAACGTAGATATTTTCGCGCATGTATATTTTCGCGCATTCGCCATAAAGTACAATTTCGCGCATTTTTAAATTCGCGCATTTTGTAGTTTGGTAGTTCTGTACCTACACTGGATAAATATTCGCTCTGAACTTATTTTCGCGGATTTTCATTTCCGCGAAAATCGCGAAAATATGTACAGCGCGAAATAAAGTACGTTTACAGTATTTATTTTTTTATCATAAAGGTAGAAGTTGGACTTTATTTATCTATTCGTTAAAATAATTCTAGGGCCATTATTTACATATATATATGCACTTTAAAAAAGGGGCGTTTTCACCCAGGGTAGATACAGGTCACATGTAGAGGGGTCTGGGTGAATAATGACCACCTAGGCCTAGACTATTGAAAAAAAAGGGGAGAGGGTGCTCTAGGCAATTTTATCAATGTAGGCCTACTAATGTAGCCCAGACTATTGAAAAAAAAGGGGGGGTGCTATAGGCAATTTTATCAATGTAGGCCTACTAACTGTAACCTAGACTATTCAATAAAGGGGGGTGTCAAAAAATCAAGATTATCTGATTTCCTTGTGTAATATCTAGGGTGTAGAAATCAAAATTACAATTTGGAAAATTCCAAGATGGCCGCCAAAAACTCAAGATTCTCTGATTTCCTTGTGTAATACATGGATTTTAGGGTTATCTAGGGTGTAGAATCCATATTCTGGATCAAAATTACGGTTTGGGAAAATCCAAGATGGCTGCCAAGATGGCCACCAAAAACTCAAGATTCTCTGATTTGCTTGTTATACATGGATTTTAGGGTTACAGAGGGTGTAGAATCCATATTTTGGGTCAAAATTACAATTTGGGAAATTCCAAGATGGCTGCCAAGATGGCCGCCAAAAACTCAAGATTCTCTGATTTGCTTATGTAATACATGGATTTTAGGGTTATGCAGGGTGTAGAATCCATATTTTGGGTCAAAATTACAATTTGGGAAATTCCAAGATGGCTGCCAAGATGGCTGCCAGAAACTCGAGATTGTCTGATTTGCTTGTGTAATACATGGATTTTAGGGTTTCCTAGGGTGTAGGATTTTAGGGTTTCCTAGGGTGTAGAATCCATAATTTGGGTCAAAATTACAATTTGGGAAATTCTAAGATGGCTGATTTCCTTGTGTAATACATGGATTTTAGGGTTATCGATGGGTGTAGAATCCATATTTTGGATCGAGATTATAATTTGGGAAATTCGAAGATGGCTGCCAAGATGGCCACCAGAAACTCAAGATTCTCTGATTTGCTTGTTATACATGGATTTTAGGGTGATCGAGGGTGTAGAATCCGTATTTTGGGTCAAAATTACAAATTGGAAATTCCAAGATGGCTGCCAAGATGGCCGCCAAAAACTCAAGATTGTCTGATTTCCTTGTGTGATACATGGATTTTAGGGTTATCGAGGGTGTAGAATCCATATTTTGGGTCAAAATTACAATTTTGGAATTCCAAGATGCCCGCCAAAAATTCAAGATCGTCTGATTTGCTTGTGTAATACATGGATTTTAGGGTTTCCTAGGGTGTAGAATCCATATTTTGGGTCAAAATTACAATTTGGGAAATTCCAAGATGGCTGCCAAGATGGCCGCCAAAAACTCAAGATTGTCTGATTTCTTTGTGTAATACACGTAATACATGGATTTTAGGGTTATCTAGGGTGTAGAATCCATATTTTTGAGTCAAAATTACTATTTGGACAATTCCAAGATGGCTGCCAAGATGGCCGCCAAATACTCAAGATTTTCTGATTTCCTTTTGTGATACATGGATTTTAGGGTCATCTAGGGTGTAGAATCCATATTTTGGGTTAAAATTACAATTTGGGAAATTCCAAGATGGCTGCCAAGATGGCCGCCAAAAACTCAAGATTGTCTTATTTCCCTGTGTAATACATGGATTTTAGGGTTTCCTAGGGTGTAGAATCCATATTTTGGGTCAAAATTACAATTTGGGAAATTCCAAGATGGCTGCCAAGATGGCCGCCAAAAATTCAAGATCGTCTGATTTGCTTGTGTAATACATGGATTTTCGGGTTTCCTAGGGTGTAGAATCCATATTTTGGGTCAAAATTACAATTTGGGAAATTCCAAGATGGCTGCCAAAATGGCCGCCAAAAATTCAAGATTGTCTGATTTCCTTGTGTAATACATGGATATTAGGGTTATCGAAGGTGTAGAATCCATATTTTAGGTCAAAATTACAATTTGGAAAATTCCAAGATGGCTGCCAAGATGGCCGCCAAATACTCAAGATTGCCTGATTTCCTCTTGTATTACATGAATTTTAGGGTTATTGAGGGTGTAGAATCCATATTTTGGTTCAAAATTACAGTTTGGAAAATTTGAACACAAGATGTAATGGAAATACAATAATCAGATAACATGTTATACAGACATAGCCCACTCCCTTAGTTAACATTGGTGTTACTCCTAAATAAATATAGTTTTAAACCGCTATATATTTATTTGTCAATCCTCAGCATTTTCTTTCAAAACTAAATTTTGCCTATATAAATGTAATGTGTGTAGAGAAGAACCTGGAAGTTTCAATATGCATTTCTCCTGTCTTTACCAGGAATAAGGATTTCCCCCAATTATCTCTCAGTGCTCTACGGGCCTGTGTGGGCTTTCATTTCTCTAGTTTAGAAATAAGCATCACTTTTGGATGTGCACTCTAGGAGCTGTATTTGTAGTTGACCACTGTTGGTGGTCCTTTGACTAGCCAGTCTATGTGTATACAGGCAGATAAAAGGCGCCGGTGTGTAGCCAGGTACCTGTGACCCCGTGTATAAGAAGGATAATCCCCACCTTTGTAGCTGGTGTTACGGTAGCCCACCGGTGGGGATTACCTTTAGTACACCAGATCCACAGCCCCAGGATCAACCTAAGTCTTAACCCTTTAGGGGCCGTCTACTGTTTTAATGTACCATACCCTTGATCGTCATGATGCATGAATGCAGCCCTGGTGAGCCTACTCGGATGGTTGCATTCATTCATCATGCCAACCCCTTCAGGAGTGTATCAACCCCTTTGAGTCGCCGTGATGCATGAATGCAGCTAATTCCCGGCGTCATGACGATACAATGGACTAGTGCATTAAAGAGTTATACGGCCCTTAAAGCACTAACTCTTTGAGCATGGATCTAACGCCCATGATGACTGCTTCTAAGTGCTGCTTAATTAACGACCAATTATGACTGGATAAATATTTGTAATAAAGTGGTAATTAGCCTATGATTGAACCATTTTACTGGTAAAGACCTTAAGTCCATTTATCGATGCGTCTAGCGACTAAATCACAAAGGAAATTTATTGGAAGGAGTCAAAGTGTTAAATCAAAATATTTGTGAGTCAGTGGATTCGGCGTTCTTGGCAGTGCAATAGAGGTGTGGACAATCAGTGGTAAATCTTGCATGACTGCGTCTGTGATTGGGAGTAGGTATGTGTGTGTGTGTGAGGGGGGGGGGATCTATTTGTTTAACAAGGAGTGGATAAGTCATTCAGTGAGGTACTAGCAGGAAGAGCAGCAACATGGCAGAGGAACAACTGTTCTTTGGGAATACGCTCTGGAGAGGTCTCTTTCAAATACTACAGTGATACTCCTTAGTGTTTGTCAAGATACTACATGTACCACTACTACATGTACTACTAGACCTTTGGAAGTGTAGGTCATATTTGTAGTAGTGTACCTATTCTGAAGAGCAGACTTTGGGACTGGATTAACTCCTAGCATGGATTAAACTAAGCAATCTAGACTGCAACCCATTGACGAGTAAAACATGGCATTTCACAAAACACTGCAAAGTGAATCTAAATTTCCTGTCGTTAACATGAAAAACAGACAGAAAGTTGTAGAGGAGCGTGATCGCTTTCCAACGTTGGCAAAGGATGTGAGAGTTGGATACAACTCTTATAAGGAGCAGCAAAATGGTCCTACGACCAGGGGCCCTTTTGAGTATAGAGTCCTGGATAGTGAGAGGCCAAGACCTGACATCAACTTGAAGAAAAGGAGCATTTTAGGACGTCGGACACTGGGTAGAACGCCAGGAGTGCGCTCCAATTCAGCTGTTGCTCCAACAAATAAAAATCGACTAAGTCAACAAAACCAACAACAAAATCAATTAATGCAAACAGTTTCAACCCCAGATATCCGACGTCCACCAAACGGCTACTTGTACCAGGCGGATAAAGTGAGTGATCAAATGTCGTCTGCTCAACAGAAAACTTTTCCGAAAAGAGCGGGAAAGTCAAAAGTGAGACTGACACTCCTTGATGTTGCCTCCTTCCTCCCCAAACCAGTGCGGCTTATAGAGCAGTCGTCCACTAAGTCTTCTTCGCAGGGCGATTTACTTAAAGGGAATGCTGTCCTTCCACTCCAACAGAAGGACGTGGTCGTGGACGATAAGAGATTACTACCGAGTAGACCGTCTTTCGTAGAACTCCGGCAAATGCGCAACCAGATTATTAAGTCAAACTTGCAGCGGACACAGGCCTGGATGACTCGTGATTTGACAGATGTTATCGACATCTCAGATATGACCAATTACTGCGACCAGGACAAAACTTCCATGATCATGTCGTGGCTTAATGCTGAGCGACCTAAGAGTAAGAGTAAAAGTGTCCGGAGTACCCCTACCCTTCAGGAATCCCCCAGGCTATAGTGCAATATCATTTCCATACGTATCTACATTTGTATACCTCGTATTAAACTTCATTATTTTCAAGCATAGGGAATATATATCATAGCCATTACAGGCCTGTATAGGATACTCCGTTTAATTCAAGAGATATGGAATATTACTGAGGACTATATATATATATATGCATGTAGCTAGATACGTATCCCATGAATTAAACTCTATATCATTCAAAGGTGACATTATTATACATCTATAGTTAACGCAATGATAGTACCGGTATACATGTATAATGACATAAAGGAAAACTAAATCAATTGATGTCATTTCTATTTTCCTCAGAAACTTTAATTTAACTAAGGTTTACTAGCTGCAAACACGTTTGTGGGAAATGGTACAATACAGTTTTCATTTGAGGAAGTATACACCAAATTATACAACAGGATAACATCACAAAGACATGGATGAGCAATAACTAAAGATACAAATTATGGCTGACTTTCCTATGGGTTTCTTCAGTATTATAATAAACTAGCCGATATCCAGACAATGGATTATATCAGTAGTACATAAATCATCCACCTACTCTAGGTAGCAAGAGCATTATTTTATGCAAGGTTTCATACAATGATATTGCGACCATTGGAATATGTAAGTTGGATGTTGACAAGAGAATGCAGACCCGATACATAGGTTTTTATTGATCCAATGTTTTAGACCAGAAAGAAAACATGTCATCAATGTCATAACACAGTCTGAGCTCAAATTACATCATACTATTGGAGGCAATAAAGATTGAATTCTCCAAGAAAACCTCTCGTCAGCAAGACGAAGTGCATAAATCAGGTTCAAATGACCAGTCTACCTAAGCACCTTTATCTCTAAATGTACAGATAACTAACGTTTATTCATAACAAAACATTAAAGTCTAGAAACAATTTAACTACTCTCCCTTCAGTGTGGAAATCAACTCGTCAGACTCCTGGAGTTCCTGAAATGAAAAGCAATTGACTTTTATTTTTTTATTATATAACAAGGGTCTTATCTAGTCAACAAGCGATCTTGGTGAGAAGGTCACTTTAATTCTACAACTACAAGTTTGCCGTCAGACAGGCTAGGTCACAGTAGGTGTACCATAAGTTACCAATTACAGGCCTCATAAATACACGTGTGTCAACTTACGGCCTTATTGGATATAAATGCTACAGCTGATTATAGTTGGGCTTGTGCTGGGGTCGAAGTTATTACTCCTGCGTTGGCAACAATTGACCTTATATGAATGGTTCCACATGTTGCAAAATTGATATGCTATAACTCTTCCCCAATCGACCAATCGCTAATCACCCCTACCTCTCCAATACTATAACCCAACCCAGCCCTTCATGCACGATGACAAATGAACCCACATGAACCACTAGGCATCAATCACTGTCCACTCTTGTCCTTAGATCACAGGCCTGCTAAGCAGGTTGTATAAAAGCTGTTATATTAGCCACGTCAAGCCGCCTGTACAGTAACAGGATTGAACAGGTGCCAAAGTCAAGGAGCCAAGGCTATTCATAGTAATACTGTTTTACACCTAAGGCAGTGGTCATTTTTTTTAACAACAGGGGTGAGGGGGGGGGGGGGAGTGTACATTCCCACAGGCCGGGGGTCAAAATATGCTTGCCCCGCACCCTCTAGGGGTCGAGAATCGTTAGCGTGAACATATTTTTTCAAAAGCCCCTCCGCCAAAGGTGGGGTTGACACTCTTTTGCCACCCCTCCCTGTTATTAGAAAATGACCACTCCCTAAATATCTTTAACGTGTATCTAAATTTCAAAACTACCAAGTTGACAAGGAGAACAAAAATAAATGACATACCTTGATTATGTCCAGTCCCCCTACTAAATCTCCGTTTACGTAGACTTGGGGGTACGTTGGCCAGTTGGAATATTTTTTCAGGCCTTGTCGGACTTCCTCGTCTGATAGGATATCAAAATGGCCATAGGGAATTCTACAAACAAAAATATATGTTAAACAATTTGTAGAAATCTATTTATTATGATTTAATTTGAATGTCATTCATGGCCTACTTTCATCATCTAAACCTTGATATTCACGAGATGGCTTTAGATATGACATGGTATCTTCAAAACATGGATCTATGAAGCATTTAATATCCTCCTAGAATGTTCGGTATGTTTACGACATAACATCTGCGTAGTAAACTTACTTTGTTTCATTGAAGATGCCGACAAGCGTCTTACTGAAACCACATCGTGGCTGGTCGGGATGTCCTTTCATAAAGACAACCACTTTGTCCTTGCTAATCAACGCCTTCAGTCTGTGAAAATAAATGAAAATGAAAAATAAATCCTCACTCCTAGTTTTTCAGCATACTAAAGTATCAAATTTCAAAAATGTATTTAGTATTTATACCAGTTACCATGGATTTCTCCCCCTCCCCGTTTTATCTATGAATCACATATACAGCTTCCTTCATGATAAAATTACACTCTTACTCCTGCCTTCTAAAAAGTCAACAACGATTTTGCAGAAAAAAAACCCACAAAAAAACCCACAAAACTAACCTGTCGTCCAGACTCTCCTGTTTAGGCATGGCATCTTTGAACTCGTCGCTCTCAATCATCTCCTTGATGATGTCCAGCCCTCCGAGTAGCTCACCGTTGACGTACAGTTGGGGGTAGGTCGGCCAGTTAGAGAAGGTCTTCAGTCCTAGAGGAAAAACATAATATCATCTCTCTAGTACAATGTTAAATGCAAGGTTCAGTGGTGGATTTAACCCCCCCCCCCCAACACACACACATCAGTGGCTTATTCTATTTTAAATGCCCTGGAGAAAGATTTAATTTATTATTGCCTTCCTCCCCCCCCCCTTCCGCGCCACTGTAGGTATTAGGTGCACAGAATAGAATTTTCTACTTATTGTATTATGTTGGTTCTCTCTATAAACAATTTTGAATATGTTAAAGGGTTATTGGGTCATAAGCATTGCACAGTGATCAGGTACCACATAGAAATCCATAGAGTTTCATGCATTTAAGTGCTTACCTGCTCTGACCTCCTCGTCAGTTAGGATGTCGAAGGTGCTGTACTTGACGTCTTGGTCGTTCAACAAACCGATAACTGTTCGGCTGAATCCTGCAACCAAATAGTGTCATGCAAATTGAAACTTTCCACTATAAATGATTCCATGACGAAGGTCTGAGAAGACCGAAACTAGTAGGAAGGAATAGTTTACTCAAAAGTTTGTGTAACTCATATATATATATACTCAACATTGACTCTGAATTTCCACTTTTAAAGACAGAATAATACTATGAACATATTTTCGTGTGTAAATCATCATTTTTCATGCAGCAATGAACTTCCAATACAAAACGTTGCATGTATTCTACATGTATAACCTACCACAGCGGGGCTCCTCCGGTACGCCCTTCATAAAGAGCATGACCGGGGCTTTGTTGATGAGTTTCTTTAGGCGCGTGTTAAGGTCTTCTTTGGGTGCTGGAGCTTTAGCTGCTGGAGGAGGACCCCCTCCGGATGACTTTGCATGTTGCTGGACCTTACTGGTCAGTTCAGGGGCATTGGCACCATTTACACGATCAGCAATCTTTTTGTGCTGTAATAGAAAATTTGATGTTTAATTACCAAAAGATATAAAAAGAAATAAAGGTATCGCTTTTAGAACCATATCCATCCATCAATGTACTGAATCGTATAGTTTATTCAGGAACTAAATTCTTGTCGCCAACAGTGAGTTACTATACTGTCTAGCATGTGATTTGTTGGATTAGAGATGCTCTTCAGGAAACAGAATACAGCTATAAATTTAGACTATGGCAGAGACTATCAAATTTCTAAAAGATTATATGGGAAAACTTTAATATTATCTTTATCTAAACATTAGGATGGTTGGTTATTGATTTGATGGCTAACTCATGCTACAATCTACCCACCCTCAGCAGAACACAGGTAGGGACAGCCTCAATACTGTACCGCATGGAGATCTCAGGTACAGCCTCCGCTTCCACCTGTGTAAAAAGAGATATACTGATGATGATGGGGGAAGTATAAAGTCGAGAATACAGTAACAAAGTTCAAAGTCGGTATACATCATGTACATTAATTCCACGATGAATACAAAAGTCACTAATAATATGGTTGAGTACTAAAATCGCCGTAGGCCATACCCCCTATTAAATACGGTATATATATGCATGGCCGGTAACATCACTAAATCTTTATCTATTTCCCCACATGTAATAAAAGCAAAGGCCCAATCTATGAGGTCCATTTGCATGTTCTTCATGAGTTGGGATCCGGGTTGTATCACACTTAGCCTGTGGCTTCGTGTAATACACCTGGATCCCAACTTGTGAAAGACGATGCAAATGGACCTCATACCCGGGTGCCTTTATCTATGTATAACATTACTACATTGTATAACTGTCCAGTTAAGATCGGTTACATACCAGTTTACGGCCCTCTTTTAGTTCCGGTTAATTTATTTTATTTCATGTGGGGAAACAAAGGTACTATGCTTCTTAAGTATCAAAATGGCCATTCTCCACACTCCCGTGGAGAAACTGATGCTTATTCTCCATTGCCTGTTTCTCCACGATGATGTCACCAAAATAGCTACGAAACCAATCTTTGATTATATATTCATCGTACTCGGCTTTGCCTTGTGTGATACGATCCAATGCACCACTCGTTTCTACCTGTAGTTCAGACTGATTATCGTGGACCTCTGTCTATCAATATCATCATATGTACTGGTGAGATGGAACACTTCTTTTCTTCACACTTCTAGAATAACAATCTATTTATTGCATTACTAACCTTTGCATATTTGGCCTTGATTTTGGTATCCTTAGCCAATTCGCTCATCACATCGTTCATTTGCTGGCATTGTGGCGCCCATGCTGCCCAGAAGTGAACGACAACGAGCTGCCTGTAAATGTAAAAAGGATGCGTGGTGACTACAAAGACTGTGTCAGGGAAGAATCTACCGTAAAACCTCACGTATAACAATAAGCTCGTGTATAAGCCCCACCTAGAGTTTGGGCCGATCCGATACGCCGCAATGGCGATTTGATTATGGTGACTTAATTTACTACTGCACCATATTTAATATTAGCAAGAACTCCCGTATATAAGCCACACCCTGACCATGGGCCGATCGTACTAGCCGCGGCTCATATGCGAGGCTTATATGCAAGGCTTTACGGTAATGGTGACTTGACAGTTTGAGACAGGTGAGTGACTGGATATGACTGTGAGTGACTGGATATGACTGAGCGAAATTGATTGGTTGCGAGGGCCCTTTCAAGCATAGTAAAGCGCTGTCAGCGAAAGGGGGGTCGACATTTTTCACACCTTGACCCGCGGGTCAAGGGGTCGAAATATCTCACACCTGATTAGGGCACTGGTTGGATTAAACATCATTACATGCAATGAAAATGTGATAAAATCCTTATCACAATACGTCTAGTTTAGCTACAATAAAAACATTTGCATTACAAAATATGAAAGGATAGAGAATAGAGAGGATAGGGGAAACCAGAGCCTAGGCCAGGCATAGGGCCTATGCCTATGGTTATGGCTAGGGCTAGGCTATGCCATGGCTATGGATAGGCCTATGATTAGGTATCTGACAAAAAAATTCAAAAGCAAGATTAGTTCTTGATTTTATCATAGCCACTTGGAGTAACATTTTAGAATTCATATTCTTTTGGAATTTTTTCGAATATCATTATTTTCAGGGAAATTTGAGCACTTTGAGTAGGCCAAGGTTGGACACATTTTCGTCATAATCTTAAACTCTACAAAGAGGGATGGCCTGTGACCTTTTTATGGATTTAGGCTCAAATTAAAACTTAGATATACCCATTGAATGTAATTATTTCCTGAAGTACAAAATCGGCGTAGCTAATTAACCTATGTGCGAAACATAGGTGTTGTTCTTGACTATAACCTATTAGGGGTAATAACAATCGTTTTAATTAGATGTGGACCTAATCATGGCTGTAGTTAATTAACAAATACTAGTTTAAAATAAATTAAAGACATTCCCAAAGCACACTCTGTATATTAGGCCACTCAAAAAAATTAAAATGGTTTCTCATCACCGCGCGCATCAAAAAAATCAGCTTTTGAGGAAAACTTGTTTTTTCTTTTTGAAATTTTTTAATGAAAAATATGATAAAAATGGACAAATATTGGCATATTAGGTATCAAATTGAAGCTACCGTAAAACCTCGGCTATGAGCCGAATTTTATTTGGCGTTTTTATTTGCTATAAGCCGAATTTTAAGCCCCAAACTCCCATTCGGCTTATAGGCGAGGTTTTAAAAATGTAGAAACATAGCGAAAACAAATTTCAAGCACTTTTGATATAAGCCGAATTTTTACTCCCAAACTCACATTCGGCTTATAGCCAAGGTCGGCTTATAGCCAAGGTTTTACGGTAATACTGCTAGTATTGCAGTAGAATAGAGGGAAATTACATGTTCTCTATAAAGTACATAATCACTAAAATGTGAATTTTGGTGATGAAAAACGTATATCATCCCATACATTTTAGCCCGCGAGTAAAAAAAAAAAAAACCAAAAAAAAAAGCCTTCCTCGTCACATTTTTCAGACCTTGATGATGAGAAACCACTTTTTTTTTGAGTGGCCTTAGCTATACAAATGTTTAATTGAATTGAAAAGTCAATTTAAACCACATTTACAGCCTTATAACAGAGAGCTGTCCCTGCACTTGCCCTCCAGACTGTCTAAGAAATTCGTGACGCACCACAGCGCCCATGGCATGGCCCATGGGCATAGAGGCACTGATGTTCACATACCTACAAAGGCTACATACTATGTCTATGATGATAGATGGGGCGATATATAGTCCTAGTGACAATGCTTCAGCTTCCCACTGCCCAGACATTGACAGTCTTTAAATAAAGAGACATAGATCTACACCAAACATAAATGAAACCACTCCCTTTACTAGACATAGCAGGTAAACAATTCTGGCTGTGGCGGTCACCCTAAATATGTGTGGACAAAGTCGAAAGTGACAGTGCAAAATGGCACTAGGCGATAATGAGTGAATTGAGACTATCTATTCACTTTCTCTGGAATTTCAATAGTTTGCACTCAAGTCATATATGTATCTAAATTACCTGAATCATTTGACACCTTAAGTGATATAACTTGTGATAAGATAATACGTACGTTCCAGCATCATCGAGAAACTTGTCAAAGTCCGCGGTATTTCCTAGGTCCATGGGCGCTGCCATTTTGAATTAGTGACCGACCACGTGACTGTCATTGCTGTAAATTACATTTTATGGAATATACAGCTTGTTTGAGCATGCTATATTGTTAATTGACTTGTTTAGATCTGTATGTGATCGCACATACATACATATATTATTTGAAAGTCTACTTTATGCTGTAAAATTTGGAACGCTGCACGACACTTCACATTTGCGCAATTGAAAACGCCATATTGGTATCCAGTAATGGGATGATGTCTTGTTTATATTCCGATTTATGCTGATCATTTCACACTTGAAGGGATTGACAGTGTAAAATATCAAAATGGAAGAACCCATGGAAGAGGGTTTCCCCGACAGCACACAACCTGAGTTGCCACAAGAAGAGAAAAAGACAAAAGTGTCCTCTATTTTGAGGCCTGGGAGCATGGGTAAGAATCGTGGGTAACTCTTATCATTTCCTCAGAATCCCGCCAATCAGTTCCAATTTATTTAAATAAATAATGCCTTTGTGTAATTGGTTGAATGATATTTTCCCTTGTTCTAAAATGCGTCATCTCACCTTCGGACTTTATTTCAAAATCCTAGATCAATAACTTTGTCTTTGCCTTTGGGAAGGGAATGGATGGAACTGAAAGTATAGTGACATAATCTTTTGATGAGTGATGCCATCCAGCCAAAATATCCCTGTCAGGCTATTGCCATGCCCATGGCATGGTTCTGGGCATTTGCTTTCTGAATTAACTTTAAAACTGAAATTACATGGCCTGACATTGTAAAACATCGGCCATGTCATATCTATTCTGTTAGTCTTACTAAGATACTAATACCCGGGTTCCGGTTACACACATGACATGTGCTAATAATATCGTGGATGAATGGTTTCGATAGACATGTTCAATAGTAATATTAAGGCGTTTTTTTTTAGTTTTTTTTTTAAATCATGCTTTATTTTATCCTGGGACAATTTGTCAGTCCGAGGCTTATAGCCCGGCCCCAATCTCCCCGCGTCGCCCCAGTTTGGTCGCGTGTGTAACAACCAGTATTACTTATTGTCCTTTCAGTTTTTAATCACAGTTCAAACACACTTATATACAACTAAAACGCCTACTTTAACTAAGTATTAAAGGCGCACTCAACCCAGGACCTAACCCTGCCGAGTTTTGTACGCAAATGACGTCGTGGGTTCAGTGCGCCTTTAAAGGCGCCAGCGCCTACAGGACCTACAGGACATATAGGTGCTAAGTGTGTTGAGTTGATACTGGTGTGGTGATCCACTGCCGCAAATTTGCTACGGATTTGCTGTGAATTACACTCGTGCGAGTAAATTCGGAGAAAACGTTCCAACAGTGGATCTGCTACTGCGAGTGCCTGCGACAACGTCGTCGCGAGAGACGTGTGGCTGCGAGTAAATTTGCAGAAATCTAAAAGTTTTGATTTTTACGAGTGTACTCTCAAGTGCCTGTCGCACGAGTACATTCGCAGCAGACTCGCGGCAGTGGATCACCGCCTTTAGTATCGAACATGGTAGGCCTACTTCCTACTTCTACCTAGGCAGGCTAGTAGTAGTACATGTAGTAGTAGAGTATTAGTCGAGGTAGGCCTAGTCGTTGCATTTAAGAATATCTGGCCTTTGCCATACCCTTACCATGGGCATGGCTATGGAGTTGGGTGACGTTCCAATTTGGATTGAAATGGCGCTATTGAATTTGTCATTCTAAGAACAGAGCACGCATTGGCTTCAAGTTGATTCGCCTCCAAACTGAATCAATTGTGTAGTTTACCTATCATCTATGCACAATGGGATGTGTGAAAGGGGTGCCTTAACTTTTGTATATCTCAGACCCAGTATAGGCTTATGACGGTGCTCCACTGCTGCGAATTAGCTCCGATTTTGCTGTGAGTTGCACTCGTGCGAGATAACGTTCCAGCAGTGGATCTCCTGCTGCCTGCTGCGACGTTTCTTTGAGGGACAAGCGGCGTGTGACTACATTGGCAGAAATCTTAAAGTTTTCAGTGTTTGTCGTACAACTACATTAGCAGCAAAGTCGCGGCAGTGGATCACCAGCTTTATAGGTTGCCTTTCGCTAGGTCCGTGATGTTGATTTAGTATCACTGTGTGCCGTGGTTATTAAGAGTATTGAAATTGTATATTTTGAAACACAAGTTAAATTATTTATTTTGTTTGAAAAATATTTGCAGTGATGATGACTATAACCGTGGAAGACTATGAAACCCAGTATTGGCCCAAGCTAGAGAGTGCTATTAATCAGTTGCTGACGATGACTCCGGGAGAGTATATACCCATATCATACGAGCAAATGTACAGGTAAGTTATGCACAAACCTTTTGTCTGTTCCACTATTTACTTTGTCAGTAGTTGCCTCCTGGCTCAATGCATTTGCGTCCTATACTTAATTTGTTCAATATCAAAATAAGATAAATATTTGCTTAAAGAACAGTAACTTATGAACAAATAAAAACTGACAAATAACAAATACCACAATATTTATTTTTCAGTTGTGTCTACAAGTGTGTGTGTAAGCAGTTTTCCGAACGGTTGTACAACGATCTGATTCTCCAGATTACGCAACACTTAGAACGCTTGACGCTTGAGCTGCAGGTCAGTATGATCTCTCAAGTACTGCAAATGTTAGTTGTAGCTAAAGTTATTTGCAGGTTTATTCTCATCCCACCATGGGCCATTGTCCTAAGACATAGAGAGAAAACATTTCTCATGTCTAACTTTAATCCTATGGAAAGGGACCCAGGAGGTGGGTGGTTGACCGAGAAAAGGGATGGGAAACCTTTGGGAAGGAAGAGAATGCGATTCTAGGGGAGGGGTGTGGACCTGACAGAGGGATGGGAGCCCCTTGGGGGAGTGTTGGAGTGAAGTGAGCTCCTGTGGACAAGTTATATAGACTGCTCACTTTGGATTTAGCATATACAATGTGACTAGCTCATGAGCTACTATGGGCGTCTTTTGCAAAAACGAGTATGCGTTTCATGCAGAGTGAGCAGCTCATGAGGTACTCTTGGCATATCATATATTATGAGCATCGCATGTGCTACTCTGGGCATCTAATCTTAAGTGAGTAGCTCATGAGTTACTCTGGGTGTTTCCTCTAATGTGAGCAGCTCATGAGTTATTCCAGGCATCCTGTCCAAAGTGAGCGGCTCATGAGCTACTCCCAGTGTCTAATGCAAAGTGAGCAGCTCATGAGCTACTCCCGGTGTCTAATGCAAAGTGAGCAGCTCATGAGCTACTCCCAGTGTCTAATGCAAAGTGAGCAGCTCATGAGCTACTCCCGGTGTCTAATGCAAAGTGAGCAGCTCATGAGCTACTCCCAGTGTCTAATGCAAAGTGAGCAGCTTATGAGCTACTGTGGGTATCTGCTGCTAAATGAGCAGCTCATGAGCTACTCCCGGTGTCTAATGCAAAGTAAACAGCATATGAGTTACTCCTGGTGTCTAATGCAAAGTAAACAGCATATGAGCTACTCCTAGTGTCTAATGCAAAGTGAGCAGCTCATGAGCTACTCCCGCTGTCTAATGCAAAGTAAACAGCATATGAGTTACTCCTGGTGTCTAATGCAAAGTGAGCAGCTCATGAGCTACTCCCGGTGTCTAATGCAAAGTGAGCAGCTCATGAGCTACTCCCAGTGTCTAATGCAAAGTGAGCAGTACATGAGCTACTCTGGGCGTTTCATTACTCATGAGCTACTCCATGTGACGGATACAAGGTGAGCAGCTCATGAGTTCATAAATTGAGAAAAGCTGCATCTGAGTATTACATAAAACGCCGAAATCAAGCACTATTTGATCAAAGGATCTATGTTTTACACTGACTACCTTGTACCCGTTAATTCAACATAACATTCTTTTATATTTGAAGGTGAAGGATCCCTACTTGTATATAGAAAGATTCAACTTCGTCATGAACCAATATCTACAAGCATTGGGTGGCATTGTTCCCATCTTTAACTATATGGTTAGTATTTTGAAATGATAATTATTTTAAAGCACTTGTCATGCGCTTAGAATAGTACAATAATGATGACAAAGACAATATTGAAAACTATAAGCCATAGTGAATTTAGATCCAAATTGAGAATGTGTAGCGGGACACTTTAAACATCGGAGCACCCGTAGTTTGTGTTTAAATTGCAATCTGTAATAATCTATGATGGCCCATTCTATAATATGGCTCGTGTACTTTGTATTACAGAATAGATTTTATATAGAAAGCAAGCTGAAAACTGACTTAAACGTGGAACTGCGACGGTTATTCGTGGTGAATGTTGCAGATCGCCATGTGCCAACACTTATTCGTATGTATTTTATTAATGATAATTTAAAAGTGAAAGGTGGCATTCTATTTCTAAACACAGGAAACATCGAACGTATATATGCACAGAATATTGCCACAGTGTATTTACCATAGTATATTTGGCATCCTACAGCAAGTATTTAAAATTAAATGTAAAACACTATATCAACATTTTCAATAGGATTTGTTTAAAACGGTCACCTTATTTTATCACACCTTTTCAGCGATGCTGGTAGAAGCCATCACAAAGCCATTTGCGGTGTCACCGCCGACTATGGCGAGCCTCATCAAAAACCTATATGAGTTAAAACCAGGTTAGTGTCAACTTCTAAAATATGTTACACGAAATTTAAAGTTCCATATCAGTGTCCTGAACCGATAGATCAACGGACAGATGGGCCGATGGACCAATGATACCACTTTTCCTGCACTGATAGCCCCCCTACTAGGGTACATGGATAGGGGTGTGGCTTTGCGGGTTTTGAATTTAATTTATTAGGGGATGATTAGTACCATCCTTTCATTGGTCCAGGGATCCTCTATACTATCTTGTTCCTGTAATTAATATGAAAATTATCACTGATTTTAGTACATGTGTACAGATTGATCAAAACTACGTTTCTTATGCTCTAATCAACAGAACTAGAATAACAAAAAATGTACAACTCCAGAAATCTTATTTGGAAAAATATTGTATAATTTTCAGAATTTGCCGAGTTGCGACCACAGCTTTTTGCACGCTACCTACCCAATATCCTTCCGCCCTGTCGAGAGGAGGATCTAGATAAATATATTGAAGAGGCACAACAAATGCAACGGGACCTACGCACACACCCCGACTTCATATGGTAAGTAGTTTCAAACAGCGAAACTGCATTGAAATGCTAACTCGTAATTCACAGTTCTTGCCTTCCAAGTTTCACAATTATTTCTCACTCATAGTATTTCTTGTTCACAGGATTTCGGACCAGTAGTTTTTCTTAATAGATATGACATTGTAACTCCAATTTATAATAGATACATGTAATTTGATGTTTACAACATGTAACAATAAAGTCTTCATTTGTGCTCCAGTGGTGACCAAAGTAGAAAGAGAACCGGAGAGGACGACCCACCAAGTAAGACCTTACGATGTTTATGTCAATAATAACCAAACGTCTGAGGAAATAACAGAAATCGATACTAATACGTGTATGTGTTTAAAGACACCTATCTGTGCTTTGTATTAACCCTTTAAAAACAACATGATGCCTCAAGGAGTCATGTTCATTCTGTGTTGTGATGCACCATCACGACGACCCTTCGGAAGTGTATCAACCTGTAGCTTCGGTATGATCTCTGAACGCCTGTTAATCGCCATAACTTGATTGATGCATCATGACAACAAAGGACATGTTCAATGCTTTATACTGTATGCCACGCTCAAAGGGTTAAAACTGATTTCCTTACCGCATCTGTCTTTGCAGAGGCGATGCCCCTTAGTTTTCTACCGAAGAACTCGTGACAAGCAAGCCAGGTGATATACTGCGGATTGGCGACGGGTCGCAGCCGTGAGCTTCGAGGCACCACAGCTGTTCTTTAGTATGAGCATGTGATCGGTTCTAAGCATTGTCAGTATACAATGTTTCACCATGAGGACAAGACGTAGGAGACATTTCACTGATATGACTTGTTAGAAATACTGTGTAAGGATATTATTGCATTTGGGCATGTGATGCGACACCACAGGGTGCATTGGACGTTTAGATTTTTTCATACGGGGAGAGTTGCGCAAGAAGTGATTGGGAATTTGTTACGAGCGACTGTGCGTGAGTGGTATGAGGGTGTGTATAAACAACCCGTAATGTGTGTTCAGTAGAATTCCAATGTTTTCAAGAGTTACATTGAAAGTGGCTAAGGAGGGAGTTTATATTGAGAAAGCCTTATGGTAAGGTTATATTGTTAACAGGAAAAAAAACTTGTTCCTTATCATAGTGATAGTATTTTGATATTCCACCCCCTCCCCCTGATGGATACCCATATATATATATGCATACTATCAGTATAAAGTTGTCTCGATGTGAACAATATAACACTTCTTTAGTTTCAGTCGCTCATTGAGTAGAACTGAATGTTAAAAGTCATAAGCTATCTACTTGAAGAGATACATACTGTGGACTACAAGGGGTCAGTGGGACCCCGCCTGGCTGTGCGTCCTGTTGTCGATGGCCAAAGCTTATCGTTAACACGAGAGCCTCATCTCGCGAACAATGTTGATATGTAAATATTATTTTGCACCAAAGCGACTCTGCCCGGCGCACAGTGGTACCGATACTGATACGTATGTACTGTACAGAGAAGTGTATGAGTAGGCTGTTGTATAAAATGTAACACTTTACGGTTGACAAAAAAGAGTGCCGGCGTAGAGTAGGTATATAGCGCATTCTCTAAAGTGTTCATCGAGTGGAAAGCGTCAGGCTTACTCACTACATCTTACAATACCCATCTCGACATGTTGCCCATATCTCTGTCTTTATTTTCAGATGTAGGATATTTTATTTGTATTTCCCCCCTGTGTAGATTAAGACCAGTATTCCAGCGTAGGTTCTGAGAGCGATAGGTTGATTCTTCATTTTTGTTATAGTAACGTTAGCATGTCTATCGGTCATTCATTATACTTTAGTCGATTATCATGTTATTTTTCTTTAGATCTGAGCTGAAGCCAAGTAACCCAGCTACGACATATGTTTACAGTTTCTCAAGGAAAATTCCTTGTGATTGTGAGAAAACTGGCTACAGTTGTATTATCATTGCTGACCATATTTATTAGTTTGAAGATATCAAAACGAGATGTTATAAAAAGAATTGTAGTCTGGGATGTAGTGTTTCCTGAAAGCCTTTCATGAGGAAGGGTAATTTTGATTTAGTAAAAGCCGACAAGTTGTCAGTGCCAAGCAGGAAGAATTTATGTTGGTTTATAAAGAATTAATCAGAACATACGGGTTCAGCTCGGAAACCTTACTGAGAGAATGAGATTTGAATGTCTGAAGACCTCAGGTGTTATTTATTATAAATGTAATTCATCAGGATTTAGATGGACATGGCTATGGCAAATCACTTCAGCTATGAATTATTAAAAATATCGGCGTTCTTTCTACGACCCAACGCTTAAAAACTTAAAAGTTCCCTACTTGCGTTTCTACTCAGTGTTTATATGCTACCAGCCCCATACAGCAAGGTTTCGTTTTCAAAGCAGTCTTTTGATATAAAAAGATTGAAAAATCTTACTAAGTAAGGAGTGGTCTTTTTTTTTTTACAACGGGATGGGCGGTTGGCGGATTTGGAGGGGAGATGGGACCAACATAATTTGGGCCCGATAAAAGGGGGGGGGGTAAAAAAAAGTAGAACCCTCTAAGGGGCCGAGAGGCAAAAAATTGCACCCGATTTTAGAGGGGGAAAAGCTAGCGCATTATTGTTGCGAGGGAACCGATAACATTTCGACCTGCTCTCACTAAAATCCACCTACCACCCCCTGTTGATAGAAAAAAAGACTCCCTTATGACATGTCCCACCGGGTTCAGCATAGCTGCTCCTTCACACGCGTCCTGTGGTCACATCTTTAACGTTATACAGGCGTTAGTAAAGGTGACCACATTCTACTGAGACTGAGTCAGTACATGTATCTTGTCTAAATACTTGGTTAGTGCTTAAATATCTGAAACGGATTGTGCCACTTTTAAAGCCTTGGTCAGTGCTTAAATGTTAAAAACCTATTGATGAGAGATTGGGCCACAATCTCGCAGCCCTTCATATGCAATGTTCATGGTGCATTCCTTTCAGTTTCACTTTCGATTTCACTATGGTTTTGAGACTTGGCTGTATATGTGTATGAGTTAAGATGGTTCTATCTTTAATAGCCTTTTGTGCGAAAGAAATTCTTGTATGAAACTGGACTAATTTAGTGAAACTAAGTGGTACTGATATTCATATATCTGTCAGTTGGGAAGTTATCTCTTAGTGAATATTGGCTAGTGTCTCGTCTTTGGTATGTCCTTTTCTCTTTGACAATACCTCTAGTCATAACCTTCCGGTGTCTATTTGTTACTGCTCTGAATGGGTTATTACGACTTGAATTGTTCTGTATTGTTTGTATTTTGTAAGTTCATTCAGGGTAAGAAATATATATAGAGAAAAAGATGATAAGAACAAAGAAAACTAAGTAAAATCTTTAGCAACAAAGAAAACTCTAGAAGTTGAACCACAGGTAACGGTATTAGTGTCTATCATTGAAGTACATGCATGTTTCTTTTGATGTGGATATGTCCAGAAACTGGTTTTTGAGCTTTCTCCAACCCATGAGATAATATTCTTTAAATTCGAGAAACTAGCCCTCCTGCCTTCGATTTTAAGACAATAAAGCAAATAAGAAATTAAGTCAATACAATACGCTGTCTAATACCGTAGTTATATTCGAGAAACTACCGGGGCATCTCCCCCTGTTGTAAATGTGAGTAATGACTTACGTGTGTATGTTTTGTATCGGTAATCATTGCAATAAGTTGTACTTGGGATAAATAGAAACTAGGAAAGCCCCAACAAAATCCATGTGTTCACGCTGAGATTGCACGCCTAGACCATCTAAGCTGTTATTCTGTATAGAAAATTCCTCAATGCACAAACATATTGTTAAAGTGAGAAATAATAAGTTGGCTACAAAATTCAATTACGGTATCGTACATGTTGCATAATCACAAATACTGTTCTCCTGTTGCTACATCGATACAAGTTCGATCTTCGTTGGGTTACTTTAGCCCACACTAATGACTGGACATGCTAATCAATATAAAAGAGACTGCCACTGATTGGTGTTGATAGATTTAAGATTAAAATACGATTATCTACTGAACAAATTAAATTGGGAATTTGCTAAGTTTATATTATGTCATGTGTGTCAAGAGTCAGTCAAATTCAGCGTATCTCGTGGTAAGTTGGTATAAAACAAGCTACAGTGACAACTTATAACGAAACATTATAAGACATACTGGTTCATGTAGATTACTGGTTAAAGTTCGATGAACATGGTGCAAAAAGAGTACTCTGAAAGTAAACGCCATGTGGTAATATGTACTATAATGCCTGACGCTAATACTCTTTTCCCACTCTTCCTATGACAAGTACTGTGTTAAAAGTTGTATCATTAGGATAAAGTTGTAATAAAGATGTACATATAACTAATTTGTCAATTTATTTACTTGGAATATACTACACTGACTTACTGGTCATAAGCCATTAATTCCAATAAAATAAAAACTAGACAAGAGAATAAGCCTACCCATCTTCATCAATAGAGAATTAAATGGGCAAGACTTATGATCCTAGATAAGATTGCTGAAAACTGTTATCTACATCATGAGGTGTGGCATAGATATAGATATACACGTACATGATATTGATAGGGGCTCGTAGTCATCTTGGCCTTGGGTGTATCACGTGCATTCTGAAGCGAGAGATGGCCTCACTCACACCTATTGCTTCTCTGTTTGATATGATCGACATTAAATGCATGATTATCTAGTTGAGCATGAGTAAATTTGTGTTAGAGGCATGACTCATCTTATACAGATTTCAACCTATAAAGAGAAGGAATTCTTAAGTCGACCCTTGCACCAGAATCGTCATACAAATTAGTTTATCGAGCTAAGGGAGTGATCATTTTTTAACAACAGGAGGGGGGGGGGTGGTTTTCCGCGCGGAGCGCGCGAAATCTTTTTCACCCCCCCCGGTCAACGGGTCAAAATTTTTTACCCCCCCCCTACGGGTCGGAAATTGGCGCGCGCGCGGGCCCTTTGAAGCATAGTTACGCGCGGGCTTTTTGGCCCAAAACAGGTTAAATTTTTTTGCCCCCCCCCCCCCAAGAGGGGTCCAAATTTTTTACACCCCCCCCGGTCAAGGGGTCCAAATTTTTTTTCCCCCCCCCCCAAACCAACCCCCCCCCCCCCCTGTTGATAAAAAATGATCACTCCCTAAACATAGGTTACTCCAATCGTCGTCTGGCCTCTCCCCCTAGTGTTTGGCCTTCAAACTACATACAAATCTACGTTTTGGCGACATCTATGAAGATAACTGTGAACTACACCACACTAGATGGCGCCACCTCCTTCCTGTGAGCGATATTATGGTTATTACAGAGAGTGACAACACAGCAGACTGAAACTAGCAGGATAGAACCCCTCTGTAAGTATTTTAAGAGAATATTGTTGAATCTAAACTGGTATCGATGTCAAGGTTCTTCCCTGTATCGCAGAGAATACGTGTGATCTGCCTGTAAAGTGTAATAGTCCAGATTATACTGATACTAGTAAAGACACCAACTTCAAAAAAATGGAGACACTTTGAACACTCCATACTCAGACCATAGCAAGTGGCTAGTTATCACTGTTATGTATCATATCTAATAATAATAATGATAATCTATTATTTTCAACAGACTAGGTCATCATTGACCTGAGCCTACAGTTTCACTGTTTGTGTCATAGATTCAGCATATTACCGGCATGTTACTAGGCCTACATATCTAGCCTGGCCCTAGGCCAGGGCAATAAACAGTTATCAAGCATACAAACACCCACACATACACACATTCATGCACACATAGTCACATAGGCCTGCACACTAGAATATATGTACACATATAGGCCATATAGGGTCATGACATACATATACATTGTACCCACATGTGAGTTACAACTTATAGGGATACCTCCTATTGCAAATAGGCTATTCACAGGTGTGTTACAATAACTTACATAGATCTATAGGATATCATATAGAGTCTACAGTTTTAGTTTAAATCTACTCTGTATATTTCTGCATGGTAATATTGCTCTAAAGATATTTGATATTTTGACATATGAATTAGGACATTACCTTGCTCACCACAAGACCAAAACCAGACAGTAGACACTGCAGCAGCTGGGATACCGGTACCGTACTAACTTTAAAGGACGTAGTCAACCTTTCTTTTGCTATCTCCATTGGACTAGCCTCGCCCATCCCCCTATTGATGGGGGTGCAGAGGGGTCCCCTGACTCCCCTCTCAGGTCGGCAAGTCGCCGATATTAAGGGTCCCAGGTCACAAAGTCGTATTAGTAGACCATTTTGCTATAGACATATTTTTCCAAAGTCGCCAGGTCGCTTAAATTATTGTAACAGGTCGCCAGGTCGCCTGGAAAACAGCGCAGGTCGCCACGTTGATAATAATTATGATAAACCTCCATAGTTTAGGCCTATGGGGAGGGACTAGACCGCTATCTCATGATCTGGACCCCTCTTTTAAATGCAAAAGTCCCGGGGCAAAAGTATGCCACTGATAGTACTTTTGTTTTGTCCACAGGTTTGTACAAGTCAAATTGATGCATTCATCTTCATGATGCCCACAAGACATCAAGTTGGATCCTCCGCCAAATACCACCGGCTTTCTAAATCAGCTGATGATGGCTTTGTTGACTTACAGGTAAAGAGCGAGATATATTGGATATGCAACCTGTATGTGTTTATGTATGTCAATACCAGAGGATAATTCACGATATTTGATACTAGTAATCAAGCTTTAACATGTTTTAGATTTTTGATAGAATTAATTGATTAAATACTTATCCTGTATAGAAATAGTGTAATCCTTGATTGAACATCTTGAAAATATTATAATAGAGAATATACTACTGACACATAGATATAGTTCTTTTTACTTTAGGATGATCGATTATCATTTCATGGTTGTGTTTTATTTCATGGCTGTGTTTCTACTTCCAGTTTAACCGACCACCTCCCAAGGTGCCCTACAAAGCCATCCTCATGGCATCAGTTCTCTTCGTCATTGGGTCTCTGCTCATTGTCCTTGGTGCGCTCCTTCTTGCAGGATATATTGATACCAAGGTCAGCAAAAATTGATCGTTTGAATTTTAGGGAATATCTGTATTTTTACAAAAAAAAAGAAAAAAAAAAAAAAAAAAAAAAAGCATTGTCTTTGTGATTAACGGAATCTCGATGTTAAAAATATTCAAAAATAGGTTAAAAAATAGATATCGGTACAATTCAATTTAGAGTTTGGCCATTTTCTAACAACAGGGGGTGGTTGGTTAATTTCCAAATTCCCCCCCCCCCCTCTCCCCCCCCCAAAAAAAAGTAAGTCGGACACTACCTCCTGAGCACCCCAACCCCCTCCCAGACTATCTTGTTAGCTTGTTATGCATACCTCTTTATCTCATGTTTTGCAGTATTCAGATCGGACATGGCCCTTGTTGATTCTTGGTTCGCTGATGTTTATCCCCGGCGCTTACCACGTACGGTTAGCCTACTATGCCTGGAAGGGCTACAGAGGATACTCATTCGACGACATTCCAGAGTTTGATTAAGCAGCATTATGTATAAATGACATTGTAAATACTATATTTTTCCCTTTTGAGGAAGCTTGTTCAGTGCCCGTATGTCTGGTATGATATGAAATATTCACATCTATTTTTATTTTGTAATACCGAATATCGAATATTCAGTTATATAATTTGCATCTATTTGTATAGGCTATTTATTCACTTCTATTGTTTGTGCTAGAAGTATTCTTCTCTGTCAATTTATAATCATATTTGATATGTTATGTAGTGGTTGCAAAATTCCAGGTTGTAGACCAAAAATTACATTTGCCATTTTGTTTTTCACCAGAAATTACATTTGTCATTTTCTTTTTCACTTTATCGAAGGTCCCAAGTACTTATTTTTTCTGCCATGCACCCAACAAATTCATGTTCCATATGTAAGGCAATGTAATATACTCATACTACTGTAAATAGTACCCTGTGTATGTCTTATTACGCCAATAAGAACCTGTTAAATGAATCATTTCTTTTTATGATGAGGCGTCACGACCTCCTTCATTCGCGAGTAGGTTCGCTCAGCACGCCAAATATGGTAATGCCATGGACTCCAAAAATCAACCAATACCCTTGGCTCAAAGATGTGGCAAAATTCGTCATACGGTGCATGAGTTCATCATGTTTGTTATCTTGAAGAGAAAAGAACAAAACAAATTGTTATCTGTACATCCATATTGCATCTTCTAGAATAAGTATGTACATGACATGATTCAAAAGTAGCATGTTGGCAGTTGTTAGCTAATGTTGATTCTGAAAAGAATGCTAAACAGCCAAGGGAGTAATGATTGGTTGTTTATAGGCGATAAGGGTTTGTGAAGGGGGTGTTTATCGCTTGAGTGCAGTTGTATGTCTAATAAAGATTGTGTGTTTTAAGTCCGAATTTGAACTGTTAAAAGCACACCATGTTTCTGAATTTGAAATAAAGAATGACTTGTTAAGTATAACTTCTAGTGGATTGTTCTTTCATTTTTCAATCCTATTACCAAATTCACCAATATAATAAGTATTGACTGGTTAGTTATTAAGATTTCTGGCAACTCTATGCAATACTTATGTGTGCAGTTGCGTTTAAATACGGGGTGACGTGTTTTTTTCTCGTATTTTTCTTTTTCAGAAACGCCCTTCTCTATGTTTTTTTTTTGCCAGAGTAGTATAATAACATTGTGTCTGACAATGGTACACTGTCTCATAGAATGACAATTTTGTGATTTATTGGGTTGAGTTTACTATGGTGTATCACTACATGGAATCGGCGCATCGCCGTTCTGCATCCGATGCAATTGTACTCCCAAAAATGCCAAGGCTAAATGTCACATTCTGTGTGTAAGTAGGCTATGGAAATGGTCACGTTTATCGGGCTTATTTACACACCACACATTCTAATTACCGATACTTATGCAATAGACTGGTACATGTAGCCTACTGCACTTTGACATTTGATAGTTCTATTATTCATCTACTGGGTACGCCAATAATCGTAGTGGGGATACCCCTTCTCCTTTCATAATACTATCTACATCAGACTGATCTAGCCGTAACTAACCACCCGGCATAAACCCAACCCCAAGCATATCAGCCCAATCCGCCCAATCGCCCCCTCCCTCCAGTGTGTTTACCCACAGTTGGGTCGCGTGTCTGCTAATCAGCGTCACAGTTGAATGAACAGGTCACGGTCCAACAGCCCCCCCCTCCCCTACTCCTCCCCATCACCAGCCTCTTGACGGTGCCGTATGGTGTCGCCACTGTCGGGGCAGCGTCCCCGGAGCGTCCCGGGAGCGTCCCAGCTGGGCGTGACGTAACGAGGCCACGCCCCCTCCAGCTGGCAGCACGAGGACATTAGCATATCGGCCACAACACCACCACAGGAGACACCTCGCCGACCGCTGTCAAAGGATGAGCTGCCAGTGGCATGGACCTAACCACAACCACTGCCCTAATATAAGCTGCATATACCTTCTTACCACGACCGAGGAGAACTGCACTTGTAAGCCTTACGCCTATCTGCTGGAGGATTAGGCCCGAAGAGGCCCGACTGAGCACAAGGTGGGCGTTTTTCTGTGGTTAATATCGATATCATTCTGCTGTGTGGTATACTGAGGGTGTGGGTGAGAGGGGTCGAGCTGTGTGCCTTACTGTTAAAGGCAGATGAGCAGTAGTGGATTATGGTTGGGTAGTGGTAAAGTGACATTGTTCACATGTGTGTCGTAGTTGCTATATCATACATGCCTTGGTGTAAAAAGGCTAGAGAAGTGGTATGCATTTTAAAAATACCTCAGGGTAGATTATAGGATACCATATTTAAATAGATCTGCAATAAATACATCGTTTAAAAAACTAAAATGGGAATGCATAGACCTCCATAGTTTGTGATATTTTATGGTACATGTATTGCATATAGAGAATAGATCTCTCTACATTGTGTACCACATTATTCAGAGACAGTGGGCTGAGAATGGCCAGGCCACACTTTAAGAAACGAGATAAGAACATGCAATGTATGTGACGTATATATGCTATAGCCTTATATTGTATACATCCCTTATATATACAGTTTGGTAATGGGCTGGTACGTCTATCTATGCCTAGCGCCTCAGGATGGATCAATTCCTGGGAGCTATACGTCTTAGCTTCTTTGTGAACGCCTTAGGCCCTGTTTGCATATTCCAACAATGTCATATGTATCTGGGCATATAGCGGTTACAGGAGTATTGATCAGTTTAATATGCACCTATTTATAGCTAGGTGTCATTGCAAGGGTATTCACTGGGCTAGGGATGGATATGGCTGATATGGTTGTGGATAGGGATTATATATCCAGATGTCCTTTCACACATGAGTAGGCCTACTCAGTGTTAAAACTGATACTGAGTGTCTATGTAGGTTCTTCTGTATATATAGAGAGAAGAGACAGGAGTATAGTCGATGCAACTGGACACATAGACTCTCTTTTATCTTAACAATGTCCTTTAATATGACAAATAAACCCAAAATTGCATGTACATCAACAGAATAATTCTCACATGTGTGACCTATCTTCACCACTGTATCATTTGATTATTTTTATACTTAAGGTATGCTGGGGGTCACCATGTGGGCATGGGGGCTTACACTATTTTAACATCCAGTAAGCCCAGATAAAACTTTCGTTTAAATTCACATTCCATTCCCATCCTATTACATTTATAGCAGATCCCCCCGGTCCAGACACCCGAGCGAATCCAATTATCTCAAACCGACCGTGCGCTTATTATACCATCATTCAATATAATCGACACCAGAAAATTGCCCCGGCGATGTGTTTCTCGTCACGTTTAGAAACAAAATGCCATGTTTAATCATGGTGTTTAGACATTAAATAAGACTCGGGGACCACGCATGATGGAGGGTGTTATTTTATGTTCGCTTAACTCTTTAAGGGCAGCATGGTGCTTTAATGCACGAATGCAGCACTAGTGAATAACTCGTGATGCATAGCTGCATCATTAAGATCCTATGTGTATGATCAAAGGATCAATATTTGAATAACCCAATGCTGGCGAGTTATTCACCCTGAATTGTTAACCCATCATGACGAATGTACACGAACACGAAGTCCTGTCGGATCCATCACGTCACCTATAAATGGTTAATACCCTCCTACTAGTGTTCATCGTTCCTGCAACCATGGCTACCACGAGTTATAAGGAACTATATCACAAAATAACAGGAGGGAGGGTCGGATATATGACCTGATTGGTTTTATGCTTAGAGGGGGCCACAGCTCCTCCTAAATACATGTTATAATGTTTATTCATATGTATTCATTGAATAAATATCAAGCCATTAAACATCGTCATTGTCCTAGGGCTAGATTTATACGCAGCACCCTAGATACTTATAATAACACGATCTGCGAAAAGAGCCCTTAGTGCAGGGTGCACTGAGGTCCCTTTTTCCCAGTACATGTCACAGGATTATAGGTATAGGATATGAAGATAAATGAGAGTGGGCTGGGTGATTTGCCTCCAAGGAAGGTGGGAAGAAATGGCAGGACCGGGGGTTGGTATCCATAGATTGGGTATGAGTTTATGACTATGATGAAGGGGTATGGGGGTCGGCCTTGGTGGACACAGTGCTAGATTAAATTCAATATTTGCACATGTCAACAAATGAGGGTTAGGCAAGCACTCCAGCCTCAACTCCCATAGACCCCTGGCGCCATCCCCACCAGACTAACATATGGCAATTTCCCTACTCAGATTTGATGTCATGATGCTTATAATTTGGTCTATACACACTGCACATCATAATATAAAAATTCCACCCTTGGAACATGAACTATATAGGATCACACGTAGGATGGGACCTATATAGGGCATATTATGGTCAGGGAGTATGGGGAGGAGGAGGACATTATCATGGTTTGTGAGGATGATTAAGATGACTATATAATATTATGTGGGTGCAGAAATGAACCGATTTATATAGACGGGCTCTATAAGTCTATTGATGGACAGTGTGGATAGAAGCCGAAATGCAGAGATGGGAAAATGTTGAAGTCACACAGGTTTTTACAAGTAAGAATTTGGTGTGCTAATAAAGATTTTATACGATACCGATTATACAGATAAAAAACAAAACCATCCTGGCAAAAAAAAACATGCACATGGAGAGGATGGAGATTCCCTGCTGCTGGTATGGGCATTGTTTAACAAATGGCCTGCAGTACCAGTTCCTGCTGGCCAGGTCAATATTGAAGTATTAGTCATCGATTGGGAACAATGCCTCTGGCTCAGTAGGTAATCCGAGACAATCGTGTAGGGCGTGAGAGGCTGCTGGGGGTCTGCTGGGGGGTAAGGGGTAGGGATAGGATGCGGTGGGGGGAGGCTGGGTGGGGTAGGCTGGGGTGACTGGGGTGAGGGGGTCAGGAGGATGCTGGCTTGAGATTACACTGACAGCAGGGTATTGGTCTAGATATGAATGGAGGGTATTACACTCAACCTTCATTCATCAGGATCTGAAAAGCACAATGCATGCACAGCATTTCTGTTTTGACGAGGCAGACTGTAGTTCTCATATGGTGAGACATCCACTTTCACCAATTTTGGTAGGTGGGGAGGGAGAGGGTACGTATGCAGTAATATAATGCCTTAATTATTTGGTATGTTGCCCCAACAACAAATTCCCATTCATTTTAGCAGGACACCTCTTCGTCGTCTACTTTGACTTTCTCCATGTACAGAACGGTGTCTGCCCCAAGTAACAGTGATCTATCAGCTCGAATTATTACAACAATGACTCTGAATAAGTAGGATGAGTCAGGGTCAGCCCTTTTAACCTATGCCATCTGGTACCAAATTACTTTTATACAGATGAGAACCATGCCTATTCTGCTTACCAAATCTTTTTTTATTCTGAAATGTTCAATTGGATTCAATGACAGTTTTATAGTTACACACGATAAAGAATTCTGGAATGCACTATAGCCAAGCACATACCATTATGGTGATTCAAAATGACTGAACTCATTCAGTGCTCAATGCTTCTCTATACTTATACATACTTATGTATGGAATTAGTACTGTCATTACTTCATTTGGGAATAATTGCACTTATGAAAGTTATGCGTACAATGGTGACTCGTGTGCAAGAGGACTTCATCTCCTTTCGTAGGGGAGGATAATTGATGATCGATTTGTCGATAGAATGATTTTACTAATCATAATTACATCCCCATACAACTACCATACATATCTCCATTATGGACCCTTAAGTACCACACTTAAGGAGCCTCTGTCCATTGTCCCTGTGGTAATTGGATACTGCCGTGACGTAATATGATTAGCATATCACAGGCATAGTTAATTAATTGAATTAGGGATCCCTGCCCTGTCCCCAACCGAGGACAAAATAAGAGAGACGAGATGTCATTTCCCAACCAGTCAACATTTGATGGAAGCATGTTTTTTTTTTTTTTAACTGGAGAAATGTTTTATATCTGAAGAGATTTCATTGATCATTATACATGTATTTGACCTCGTTACAATGATAATATAATTATAGACTTAGTTGTAAAGAATGATTATCCATGATTCTACATGGTATATGTACCTTTAAAGATATACGGCAATGGAGTGACAAAACAACCCTCTGTAGATATTTTTTCCGTTCTCTGCTAACATACAATAGAGCTTGTAGTTAGATGACAAACAACGCCTATAGAGTTTCTCACACACTCCCCCTGTTGTTGCCATCATGGCATTGTGTTGCTTGTCTCTGTGCCTGCTTTGTTTGACCATGGTGTTGATCACATGATATGGTACTAGATTAAGTATCGTGAGAAACACACACACCTGTGTTTTATTACCTTCTTCACCAGTGGAGGATAGTAAGGGTTTCATGATTAAGCACTTTCTTTTAACACTCTAAGGTAGGCATGCTGCTTAAAATCTTCGTGTACACTACTCTTTTGTCCTCGTGATGCACCGACGCATGCAGCGCCAGTGAGCATTGGTGGATCATACCCTTGCATTATGCAGGAGCGTATCTGCTCTGTAGGGTCGACATGATGCGTTAATTAAGGCATCATGGGATGACCAATGGGAACAGTGAGTCAGAGCACTTTCATACGTTAACATACTACACTGTCATGAAAGGGTTAACGTGTATAATGATGGACTTAGTGTGACGTTCTGCCATACATATACAGGCAAACTTATATTAATGACAGGTTTTAATAGAGAGCAGATACGATGGGAGAGACAAAGATATGGAGTAAGGAACAGAATGCATCATGCCGATCCTCCTGATGCACTAAAACAATATACTGGCGAGTTGCCCATGCTGACAAATGAATATGAAACCCATAGGCATTATGCCGTTATTAAAGGGTTAACATTGAAATCTTCATTGATGAACACACTCACAATGGAGCTGTCCCTATGATAAGACACTTCTACAGCTCTAATAGTAAACCCCAAGCTCGGCTATGCCTTTCAAATTGCACAAAGTGTAATTTATGATAGTAAAGTAGGGGGTAACGGTAGAAGAAATGAGAATCTGACAGGTATGGCCCTAGACGCTTATCTTCGACACGGGGACATGGGCTATTTTGGGCCTTAGTAACATGGGACATGAAGAAAAAATAGATAGTGACATGGGACATGGTGGGTTTCTTAAAGCCCCAGCTCCCCTATAAATATGGCTGAGTACCTGTCCTGACTGCGCCCTGACTGTCGGTGGAGGAGTACCGAGACCTCGGCCTTTAAAATCGATATGGCGACATGGGTATTTCTTAGAATCGACATGGGACATGGGGGACCCCCCATCAAGGACCCCACAGGTGGTGTGTAGTTATACAAACCGAATTTGTACCAGATATACAGCCTCCAGGGCAGAGGTCAGCACAGAGATCCTTCTTTTGTACATGTATATGACTGCTTATGTATGTATTCATAGGGCTTTATTCAAAATACACTCAAATGTGTTTCTATATTGGTGTTTACCGATTTTGTATCCAAGTACATTTTACAATGGACATTCTCTCCTGTGAATGCATGACATGTATAAGTCAGATATAGCTGAGATATGGCTCTGTGTAAGTAGCTGCATACACTTTAGAAGCCATGTGAATGGGTGAATGTGTCCTTAGCCTATAAAACATATATACATAATACAGCTACTCACTTGGACCATATCCACCACCTGTATTTAGAGAAAACTGGTTTCATGTTCACTGACCCTTTCCTTTAGAAAATCCAGTCCACTTCAAGGAATCTATACCATATATATGTCTACATCATCTCCCACAGTGCCAGTGTGATTTAGGGTGAACCTCCTGTCGTTTCCGTTGTGTGTTTTTAGTGAACTGTTTGTATTCTCATCTGCCTCTTGATGCTAAGTCCCCCGTGGAGAGAGACTCTGCCCCCTCCTTGGGTGTCTGCCTCCTGCGTGAAAGTAGATGTTTTATGAAATATATCTTTCAAAGAAGGATTTGTATTGTGCTGTGGGAAGGATAGTGATGTACGTTTGCCTATACACAAGAAGGTCACAACCCACCCATATATATATGTACAGTGAAATCTCGTTATAAATAAGGAGGACTGATAATTATATGGAACTTCTGAACCATAGTAACGCGATGTGTTTTTTTTGGCTCAAAAAAGGTTAAATCTTTTTGCCCCCTCAAGAGGGGTCCAAATCTTTTACAGCCCCGGTCAAGGAGCACATGTTCATGGTCGTGATGTTCTGTTTTCTATAGGGGTCAGTGTGGTCGCCCTGTGGGCGCATCCATTGCTTGATCTGGTAACCGGCGAGATAAGCACTGATACAGCCATCACAATGGGTACAGGCTGTTACATAATGCACCCTAAAAATTCCGCAGTGAAGGCCAGGGAATTATCTCATTGGTTGATAATGCATCCAGCTAGACGCCTATACATTTAGCACTACAACGAACTTTTCTTACAAGGTCCACATTTTCCTGGTCCTAATTAATTAAGGCCCTCTTCATAACAAGATTTTACTGTTTTACCAATAGCTAGGTTTCCTATTCCAATGTTGGACTATTATTCAGATACACAAACATCAGGCAAGTCTGCCTGGTCGCATGTGGGGGGGGGGGGGATTAATTTCAGTTCAAATCAAATTTTGAATACACCATATATGCGCCAGGGTAATGCCTATCAAACTGTACACGTATGTTAGATAATACAGTGCACATTGACAGCGAAGCGTCATATATCACGAATTTGAGGAAAAATACAAACACAAATCAGGCCATCCTGTATATAGTATGATATTATCTGAGGACATCTGCAGACAGTGTGATAGATGGTACTAGCATAGAAATAATGCAAAGTAACTTGATCGGGCTCGACTACAAAGAAAAAACCCCACAAAGAACGAGTGACATATACGGTAAAGTATATAAATGTCATCTTGGTCCGTGGCCTATATCAGGCTTTGAGCTCATCTGGTTTCAATTTTAGTACAGCAGACTGTATTATTCGGTTTCCCCCACTCTGGTGGCCTTGTATTATGTAAGGTAGATACATATTGAATGAAATACAATATATGGTACATGTTGTACAGATATTTTCTGTATTCTGAATATTATAAATTGTGAACAATTGGAGAGAATTAAACAGGATGAAACATGGCAAAGGAATAGACTGAATGCCATATGTAATAACTCTGGTAATGGTATAACAAATAAAATTAGACATATTAACACTACGACAGATGCTGATACAATTCTAACACAATAGGTTATAACCTTTCTAGGGGCATACATACATACATAGCAATGTTCTTATTGCATAGCAAGAATACTTGGAGAATAAGGAGGATGAGAAAGGCCCTCTTTTGATCATTGATCTGTACGAAAGCCGTCCCCAAACATCATATAGTCTCCCCCCGCCAACCATATAACGTATTAGGCTTACCTGGCCAGATTGGCCCCTACAACAGAGCACACATAATATAGAGAGGCACTTGATATAATGTAAACCCTATAACCCCCTATAACTTACAACCCATATTTGACAATCAGTCAAGTACACAGAGTGCGCCTCCCCTAACTATAGCAGTCACTGATAACGAAGATAAGCACATACGGCGGCCCCTTTTATGTTGACCAGGTTATGATGATATCACAAGGTTATAATCTTGTTTTCCAATGTCATAATTGACTAATATATGGGTTATCAGGTAGTTCAAATTGTTGACTTTGCTAAGCCACTTGGAAAGGCATCTGTTCATACTTGTAGATATATGGGGGAGGGGTCCTGCTTTTTTTTAAACATTGTATATGGCCATATAGGAGACCCTTTCATTCTTGGGAGGATAAGGACATCTGGATCACTGCTGTGTATTCCCATAGGCATTTAGATTTTCATCTCAGAAGATGACACGTGAGAAGTAAATACGCCCAGCTCTGGAACACGCGTAAGGAGACCGACAAACAGACAACGTTGATGATATACAAGACAATGGTGCTGCCCTGCCTTGAATATTGCCCACTAATTCTAGACAGTGGGCCTGTATGGGCTGTAACCAAACTGCAGACCATTCAGAACGACTGCCTGAGGATCATCAACAACATCCACGACGCACGGGAGGCAAATGTAGCCGAACTACATCGTGACGCGGTCTTGGACATGCTTCACCTAAGACGGAACAAACAGTTACTCGTATTGATGTTTCGTAGGTCCAAATGCGAATACAATCTACTCCAACCCGCACGTGCGTTGCGCGGCAACAACAAGCTGAAGTTCAGACTACACCGCCCGCACAAAACCAGCTACATGAACAGCCCAGAGTACAGAGGCTCCAGACTGTGGGACCGCCTGACGTCAGCCCAACAACACAGCCTGGGCGTTAAGGAGTTTGTGACATGCCTGAAACCTGCAGACTTAAGAGCCCTCGAACGCATTGTTATTAGAACAACTACTATATCTTCTAACCGGAAACACGTGACCAGATTCTGTATGGCGGCAGCCATGTGCATTGGACTCTGGGAAAACGTGACATGTTTTTTTTCCTGTTTTTTTTAGATTTACTCCAATTAACTATTACTCATCGATTCAATTCTCATTTAATACTTATCTCAAGCACAACTACCTAAAGATGTATCATTAATTTGGCACTTAAAAGTGCAAAATACAGAGCTATGATGCGCTACCAACGCGTCCAACTAGGTAACGCACTAACGCTATGTAAGTAGGTCATGGAGACAGCCACGAGTCTAAGCTAGCTCAACTAGGTCACTGACCAGAGCGCTGACGTCGCATCTTGCAACCCGCCCCCCTCCCCCCCCCCCTACCCCCGGCCCCCCCTACCCCCGCCCCCCCCCTGCCCCCCGGGATGGGAGTGCAGACAGTGTTGTTTGTGTTTGTGTTTGTGTTTGTGTTTGTGTTTGTGTTTGTGTTTTGCCATCATCACATTATATTCCTACCCGCTAGTGCCGAAGGCACTAGTATAGTATAATACCGCGTAACACAGGCCATCCGCATGTCTGATGGACAAACACTTGAACTGAGGACCACGGTCTAACCCACCTCTAAACACTCGCATTTAGTGATATAGCGTTATATGAATATCTGACAACAGTTAAAAATTGGCATAATATGAAAAACGTCTGTATTGTATACGATTTATTAATGCCAAATAAAAAATCTAAACTCAAACTCAAACTCAACAGTTATCGAATACATATCATGCTCATATTTTGAAAAAAAAGAGTTAGTTCACTCTTTAATATCGTGGTGTTTGGGAGGTTCACAAATGACGACAAGAAGTCGATGTGGGGAGCTTTGAATGATTAATATATATGGTGGGCAAACTTTTAACGTGAGATTTTAAGGGGAGATATGTATAGGAAAATATATGTTTTTTATGACCAAAATCCACATTTTAGTAGTTAAGAGTTGATTGACCTTTATAACTGGGGAAAATGTAAGTTATTTCTATCCTACTGCATCAATGGCAGAATATGCCAATGTTTGTCCAATTTTTAAGGTGTTTTTCATTAAGAAATAGCAGAAAAAAGTTTGCCTCAAAACCGGATTTTTATGATGCGCGCGGTGATGAGAAACCATTTTATATTTTGAGTGGCCTAATGTATACTAGGGTACGCGAGCTGAACAATTCAGCTATGTGGTCGTCTAAAGTACCAGATGTGAGCACGATAATTATGTTTACCTAATAACCATACATGTAGTAGCCCTGTAGTGCAACCACACTAACCACATTTCCCATGTCCTAATGCTACATCATTGGCTATATATATATATATCCACTAAACGGCTGCTGCCTTCCATAGCTTCCATCACAATTTGGGTAACACACCTATATACAAGAAATGTACAATGTAACAATAACACAATACAACAGCTTTAGTCCAGGGTGAACTATGAAGTACGTCTGGCCATGCACGTCTTGACATTATCAACAGGGCCGCTCATGATCGATGGCTCCTGCTATTGAACATGCTGGTGGTCCTATTCACAAGCCAATAGCCGAGGATAATATGCAGAGGATATGTATCATATTAGGATGGGTGAAGTCAGAAAGTATAATTCAGGCCTGCATAAAAGGACCTCCCAGTGGGCACAGAACATTGAATCAACATTGATGAGTGGTTGTCAATGTTAATTTAATGTTGATTCAATGTTGATTCAACATCGGCCTGAATGTTGTGCCCACTGGGCTGTACCAATAGTCTATACATGTAATGCTATAATGTTGGTTTATGTGAGCTGGACTAATCACTGATAACAAAAGAAAGATATGATTAGCTGGTATCATGACCTCTTAATATACGATTACAGTGCGAATCTGATGATGCTATTTGTTATCTAGACATAATCCCAACATACGCAACTCAACGTAATACTAATCTTACATACTCACATAACCAATAACATTGTAGTCCAGTATCGGATGTCCTTATGTCCTTACTCGTATACACAATGTTCTGTAACAGGAACATGCTACTGTTGCCAAACAAGTTATGTGAGAGAAAATAAATTTACCTTCCCACATATTCCAAAGGCTTTAATATGTGTATAGGCCATGTCTGTAAATATTTTAATCTGCCCAAATTACGAATAAAGGCTGGAATGTAGCTGACTCATTTTTACAACATGATCCCCCTTTCCCTTCCCCCTCTTTCTTTTGTTCTCTTTCTTTCATTTTCTCTGTTCCCTCAGCCATATATACGACGGTCTTTCTCCCACCTCCAGACCCCCCTCCCCCATCTAATTCCTCCATCAGCATGTCGTCACCCACCTCAGCTACATGTGTCGCCTCCAGGTGTGGCAGAATGACCCCTAGTTACATGTCACACACCTGTCAGTACCATGGAGACCCACCTGGACTGGCCACACCCACCTTCTGACCCTCTGTGGGTCACCACTAGGTACCATAGGTAGAACCCGGGATTAGGTCAGTGTTAGGGCTGACTATAGTCTTGGAGGTAATAATGTGTCCCTAACCGAGTTCAACAAAGGAATCCAAAAAAATAAAGCAGTAGAATTTGTTAGATTTGTAGGGGGTACTGGAGAAAGAGAAACACTTATATACGTACAGCTTTACATGCATTATCATATATAAAGAATATATCATATGCATAGATTTATGTTACCTGGATAACGTTCACAAATTACGTCACTGGCTATGGATGTTTCTCTTCCTTCTAACTTTTTTTTTGTGAACGTTCCCCTGGCAGCAGACTGGCACCTAGTGAAGAGTAAGTGTCTGCTTGCATGGGGTGACAGAAAATAGTCCTTCCTGAACATGGCGTTTACATCCATAAGCACAACATTATAGGACTCACACGTTTTACCCGCATATATATCGGTGCTATTCTTCATTCGCAGTTACACATGTAAGAGGGATAATGCACAGCCTGGGGCTGCATGGGACCCCCTTTCCCCAACTCTCTCAAACACATATACACATATGCTCTAGACATTTTGCACATTATACCACATTGCATAGTGATGAGACTACTACTAAAACTATTGAGCATATACCTTTCTATTACCTACACATTGCCTAGAGCAGCTGGCCTAGAGAAAGTCTGAGCAGGCTACATCTGAAGAAAACTGCGCAGTTATTATATGAAACATGCGACAATATCCTCTGACAAATGTCAAATGTCATACTCATAGTAACATATATGTAAAAGGAGGCAACAGCTGTAGCAGGTCTGACCTCGAGACCTTGGCCTTTTAACCTTGGCCTTGATCCCACTGACATCCCCCGAAGCTAATGATCCAAGGTCAGTTAATCCGGCCAGTTAATGCTTACGAATTGGTTACTATAGTTACAATTGGGGGAAAACCCGCAGACCCATGTTGCGGTGAGGTTGACTGTAAACATTGTTAATATGTGGCGGGACATGTGAAAAGGAACCTTTATGTACCCTGTACTAAGGTCCCTTTTCCCAGTACATGTCACATATATTGGGAAGCACTCAGGTGTAGGCCCATAATACTGCAGGAGTACAGGAGGATGGCTACACACCTTTGATCCTGGTCTGCTACACCTGGTCATAACAAAGGGTTTACATGGTGAGAGGTTGCCCTGCCTCCTGGCCCTAGTTCTCAGTACAGTACCACAAGGGTGTAACCCCAGTGTATGAGGTCAAGGAAATCCATTACGAATCTATACTTTTGTAACAAAAGAGGTTTACACCAACTAGCACCATGCCATAAATATGTTCAGAAAGTATTCAACATACAGTTAGTGTTGAATACATTTCTGTTCAACAGCAGTTCAAGTATCTTCATCAAGCACAGGGTAGAAATGATCTATGTATCGTGAGTGTATCCTTTTTATACAAATATTACTTTTGTATATATCTTATTTAAAAAAAAAATCTATATTGATCTCCATAGCATAAAATTCATCATGTGCCATGGTCTATCAGGTCATTTCAGACAGTGGTCCTCCTTCAATATTATGCAATATTACGTTAAGCCAACATCATTTAGTATCCATCCTGAGTTAACCCACAGTTTGGCTGCCTAGTTGTGCAGACTGTAAACATGAAATATGTACAGGAATGTATATATTTGCAGATGAGCCCCTCTCATGGGTGGTACCGAAAAAAAAGTGTGGTATAAAGTTTAACATGTGTCAATAATCATGAGTCATTAATAAGGTCCAATAATTAAGTAACAGACAACCTCAGCAGCCATGCAGATACTATTTAGATTGAACAAAGCTCCCATCACAGTAACTCACACACACATGAAGACTTTGAACAAAAATATCAATGTCCAATTTTCACTGCTCATTTTTTCCCCTTTTTGGTTCTTATTAACAGGGAATAAGTCATACTACATGTTTGGTTGCACCTTTCGAGGTTGACCTTTTTGCCTGCTATATCGTCTGAGCTTTAACAACTTGTCTCTCATTCCTTCATATTAAAACCTAGTTTCCTTTGTCCAGTATTTAAAAGTAGCATTGTCAGGCGTTACTTGTATTTCATTGTCTAAGTCATTCCAGAATATGGCACCCCTATAATAGGGGCCCTTCTTTTTAGCCTGTGAAATAGGTCATATCAATGTCATCAATGGAAAATTAGATTTAAAGTTATCCCTAGTTAGGTTCAGCAGCTGGTATTAGAGGTTAGAGGGGTTTGGATTTAGAATGCATTGTTGATGATAAAATGTCCTGCCTATAAATGTACATTAATATTGTACATAAGTCTGAGGCATGTACAAATCTGTGGACTGGAACATGTACAAGCAGTGCCTATGTATGTATATATATATACATGTCTACGACTATGGTCTGCACCTGTCACTGTAAAGCTCTAACTTCTGGCCACCCTGGAGGAGCCTGCCACCACCTTCTACCCACATGTGTGCCAATTGTCACATCACCTGCCAACAGTCTCTGTCTGCTTATACGGGAGGCCACAGGGACTGGAGGTAGGTGGTGGTGAGGTGGGGGGAGGTTATTCCATATTCTACAGATTCTATGCCAGCATGTATATACATGCAAGAAATGCTACCAAGAGGACAATCTCCTTAAAGGTGTTGGTGTATAGGTGTTAAAAGTTCTTTATTCCAACTGAGTCTCCTACAGATGTTTTATAGATTGATATTGTATTTATAATTCCCCAGTTTTGGGAGCTCTTCAATTGTTGAACAAGAAACCTATCTAAATTTATATTCACTTACACGACTACTATATATACATGAGGTGGAACGCCACACAGTACATGCATACGGTATACATTACATATTAATTCATGTTTCAATACTATTTATACACTGTAATGTATTCCAAACTAGCAATCAAAGTGGTCCTTCCCTTGGATCCGTATCAATTTGAACCGCAAAATCATTCTATCATTTAATTCTCCCGCAAAATCATTCTCTCCATTAACCTCTCACAACCCATGTCTAAGTTTAAAAGGTGGATGGGATGGGGTGGACCCTGCCTTAAGGATTCTCTATCAAGAAGCATTTTGGCGTAATTTAAAGGCAACTGCCTAACGCTAGATTTGAGACGCACAAAGGCAGTACTAGAGAACTAAATGGCCCTGCCAGATAATCTATAGGTTTAAGAGGTTAGTCAAAATGACTAACCCTAATATGCAATGAAAAGACTAAGGCGGGTTAGTCGGTTTGACTAACCTGACAGCATTGACTAACATATGGAACCAAACTATGACTAAGGATCTCTCAGTCATTTTCTGGCTCCCTATGCGCGACCAATCTGTGTTGGTGAATGCTGGCAAGTTAGTCAAATTGAATAACCCACCTTAGTATTTTTTTTGCGTATTAGGGTTAGTCATTTTGACTACGGAATAAGTTTTGCCTTGGTCATTTATGAATTCAAGTTCGTCATTTTGACTAATGAAGGAGGACGAACCTGGGATAGACTGACTAACCTCTTAAACTTGTTGATTTTCAGTGTGGACCGTTATTTACTGTGACTGTATTAATACAGCTTCCCCCTCACACTTGTGTAAACTGAAAAAGTCTTCACTTAGTGTACCAGTCTGTAAACATGAGTACGTGTGGGGTAAGCATACATAGTATGCTTACCACCTTCTGACAGGAGTTTAATACCCACGATGTTTGGGATGAATCACCCAATGATTTGATAGCATCCTAAAATACGTATTATAAAACACCAGGTTTACATCCACGGTATTAATGATTTCAGTTAAGCAGCAATGTGGTGAGAATATAAAAAGTGGAAATACTAATAAATACTATCCATCAACTTGAAGGCCATTGCTAAACCCATACATTTCTTTCTCCATATACAGGGATAGTGCTAGACAAAGTATAGTCATGCCTGCAGTTAGGATGTTGTCCCGGGTAGGGCAAGTTAGCATAGCATGGTTAGCATGCATTTAACTGTATTTGATATAGTGTGTACCGGGCACCAATAGTACACAGTCCCAGATACATAACACGTTCATGGGCTCTAGGAAGGATCATCATATATAGTGTCAGTTATAATATTATATGACATGTCATCGGCTAATGGTTATCATCAAGTTGAAAGCCCCACCAATGAATATTGAACCAGGTTTGCAATATTTTGTTGATTTCGAGACTATATGCCACAAAGAGTGTACACTGTTCCTATACATGTAATATAACCTATAATATATCCAGTCACATATCAGAATGAATGACATGAAAATGTGGTAATAGAATATTCATCTCAATTAAACTTCTGGTGTGAATTCGAGTGTTGGCTCCATACAATTCTACTAACACTTTGGCTTCACACACCGAATCAATATCACAGCATGCAAATATTCAAAGTCACACTCGGCAAATGTAATAGACGTGAAAGAATGACGATTCCCAAACATGCCTTGCCCTGCTAGGCTGGTTGGGAGGGGCAATGGCGTGTACAGTAGTGGGAAATGCCAATTTGATGTAGGATTGCAAACGTGTTTTTAAAGGGAGCTTTCATGTTAAAATTTACACTGTTATGTATTCTCCCCAGTCTCTTTGACTATCACCATACAATTTTGATTTATTGATCAAGCAAAGGGTGAAAGCACACAATCTGATACGTTAACCTCGGGTGTAAACATAACCTCACATTGATTGGTTTCATTAGCTAATCAATGCTGCCATTAATGCTATCCATCTTGCATGATAATGTAATTGTTTAATATTCATAACATTATTCACTTCAAGTTCCCTTTGGAGAACTAATACACGGACAGTTTAATAATAATGCACTCGTGTTCATTTTCAGGACAACAATATTGTCTTCAAGCAGACGACATTGATCAGAACAAAAAAGAACTGAGTTTCAATATAGACCACAGAGCAGACGACATCAAATGGCTGCTGCCATAGAAGCCAGACTTTTCCCGCCACATGCCCTGCCCAAGGTCAAACGAGACCAACACCGGAAGTTGGAGGAACGTTTCGCGGAATGTCGGAATCCCAACGAGAGCGACATCATGCTGATTGCGGCGGAAGTAGGACTGTCGGAACAGGAAACGAAGGTAGGCGCAGACGCAAGTGACATATAAAGAGAAACCCCCTCCAATCAGCCAATTACTACGCCCCTGTATGGATATGCATGGCATTGTCAATTACGCATTATATTGATTAGTATAGATATCCAGTTCTATCTTAAGTGATAGTGACGCATCATACATAATACGGATAGCTAACCCAATAAACAAAAAAAAACAAAAAAACACGTTATACAACGTTATATAACGTTTCTCTACGGCTCCTTATTGTGGCGAAATGTAAAAAGAAACATGTTAAAAACATTATTTTGACACATTAAAAATTATGCATTTTGTTAGCTGCAGGCACAGGCTGTAACTGAGTCCTGCTGCCATTGTATTGTGTATGTATAGTATATGTAAAGGTCTGACACTCCTAGTCCCTGGTCATCTATCCACTTGAGGCGGCAGCACTGTACATGGGATTGTAGGTAGACTGTGGCACCATCTGAAGTACAGAGATATGTAGTTCCTAGATTTCTACTAGATGGTGCCACAGTCTACCTACAATCCCATGTACAGTGCTGCCGCCTCAAGTGGATAGATGACCGGGGACTATACATACACAATACAATGGCAGCAGGACTCAGTTACAGCATGTGGCTGCAGGAGACGGCTTATGTCGGTGATTTGGTCTGGATATCAAAAGACGCTTTCAAACTTTACCATTGTTGTGTCTGCCATAGAGGCTATATTTGATTTCCTCAGTTTTCTCAAACAGCACTAGGGTCAGACAATGGTTAGAGGACTTTGCTGTCCAGGGGTAAAAGGGGTCACCCCTGATTTCTAGACTGGGTGCCCTTTGGCTCATGGCTGGTAAATCAAAGGGTTCCTAGCACCTTTTGCCTGGTTAGGTCAGGCCTCAGAACACCTGTGGGCAAGAACGGAAGCGGTTAATGTATATCATACAGGCACTTTGTGAGGATTTCTCCCTTCATGGGTTCTGGAAATGGACTTTGTGGTACAATTTCAAGATATAGGTCTACCCGACTCGGTGTATCTGATTTAATCAGGGGAATAGTACCAAAATCATCAAACTTGTCCATGAGCAGGCCTAAAGCCTCATACCATGTGCTGTCTTAGTAATTGTTCCATTGACCAGAAAGCTGTGCGGGACTGTCGTGCACATAGGAGTAGTAGTTTTGGAGGAAGGCCACATGAAGAGCCCCTTATCCCTCTCCAGCACCGAGTCTTCCTCTCTCCCCATGCACGTGGCCACATACCATGTTGGGCATTGTCCATGACAGGGTCCCATACCCTACATACTCTATACTACAAGTAACGCCGGCCCTGGGTGTCTGCCAGGAGGTTAGCAAGGGGGTAAGAGGGTAGAGTATCCTAGAGTGTCAGACACGTGGAGCACATAGAATAGTGGTCGAAGTAATGTTGAGATCGTCGCATCTTGTCATCCTTTTATGTAATCAGACTTTGAGGCATTCTTAGTTATTATGTTGTTCTAAGATCAGCTTTAGACTAGCTTTAGGTAATTCTAAGGTCAGTATAGGTTCAATTGATTGTAATGATATGCAACGACCTTTAGCTCATTGCCATTTCAGTTTAAAAGCTCTGTCATCTCAGCATTAGACCATTGTCATCGCTCTATAAGCAAGCCTTCGATGTATGTATAGAGGTCAGGCTTATATAACTGTAATGTCATGTTCATGTCAATCTAAGGTCAGTCTCATGACTGTTATCTTAATGTCACTGTTAGGGCAGTCTCATGCCACTGTAAGGTCAGTCTCATGTCACTGTTAGGGCAGTCTCATGTCACTGTTAGGGCAGTCTCATGCCACTGTAAAGTCAGTCTCATGTCACTGTTAGGGCAGTCTCATGTCACTGTTAGGGCAGTCTCATGCCACTGTAAGGTCAGTCTCATGTCACTGTTAGGGCAGTCTCATGTCACTGTTAGGACAGTCTCATGTCACTGTAAGGTCAGTCTCATGTCACTGTTAGGACAATCTCATGTCACTGTAAGGTCGGTCTCATGTCACTGTAAGGTCATCTTCATGTCATCTTTATATCACTGTTAGGTAGGTCAGTCTCATGTCTCATATTACCCTAAAGTCATCTTCATGTCACTGCTAGGAAGGTCAGTCCCATGTCACTGTAAGGTCAGTCTCATGCCAGGTCAATATAAGATGTAAGGTCACCGATGTTATGTCAGCCCAGCCTACCTTCATATATCATTGTCAACCTCTGACCAGCCTCATGGTAGAACATATCTTTCAGAATATCATCTACATCGTCCACCCTTTCTTATACTACAGTGACAGTAGGCCACACCAGATGACACAATGCACAAATTGGATGGTAGTACACAGATAATACACATAATAGCCCATGTACAAATACATAATCCATGTCACACCACGACGGGCCATTACCAGGCCGAATGGGCATTGTAATAGAGAGGAGGTGTACAACCACTATCTGTGTGATAACCGCTATAAGTATTTAGGCCGGTTTGCTGATCAGCCCATATAATACTATTGACACATATAGCGAGAATGACACAGGTAGTGATTGTACAGGGGGGGGGGGCGAATGACAGAGATAGAGAAACAGAGATATAGACAGACCCACAATGATACAGACACTGCAAACATGCACGTGTAAATTCTCGATAGATATAATCCTCGTGTAAAAGAAAATATATGCCTCTCCCCAGAAACCAGATGCTGAATATTCAAACTACCTGCGATAATTGAATTATTCAGAATATAGGACGTCTACCAGTCTACTCATACCCCGACAATGTAGCGGAGGTGTTTGAATGAGTTGCCGCTACAACACATGTCTTCTTATAGATATGTAGTAAGAGCCACTCGGGGGGTAGGGAGCAGCTCAGCCGTACAGCCACCACCCTGCCTGGTGTTAGGTCCTTACATTAACCCCTGCCCTCTCAGACCCTGTGTCCTCCCACTCTACAAGACCACAGCCCCTCCAGCTGCTGTACTGCTCTATGGCGAGTCGATATAGTAAAGTGTTATGGTGCAGTACGATAGACAATATCTTGACGACCACAAAATTTAATGGTCTAGCCTATAATACTTTAATATATGGTTTACTAGTACTTGTACAGGTGTATTTCAAGGGGTGCTGGTCTGAATTGTAAATTCAAGACATTTGGAGTGACTGATGTAATCGACCCCAGAGGAACAGTGATTATTGATACTGAAAAACTGCACTTGTAGCCTCACTGGACATTGAAATGTAATTAGAATTTAATATGAATTACAATTAAATATGGTTAAACAAAAATCATCTATGACTCCAGCTAGCAATATGATCGATATCTAATATTGTAGGTGTTCAGTGATCCCCCCGGAGTTGTCCCCCTATGTATTGTTCCCCTAGGAATTGTCACCCCTGGAATTCTCTCCCCTTAGAAATTTCTCCTCCGGAATTTTCCTCCCTTCTATTATAGGATTAAAGGTAATAGGATTTGTCTTGCAGAAAAGAATAAAAGAAAAGGGGAACAAAGAGAGAAAGGGTGTGTGGGCCCAGACCCCCCCCCCCTATATATTCAATAGAACTTTCTATTACCCACTTATACCTGACATGGAAACGTGCACAAGAATATCGAACTGATGAAGGCAGGGGGGGGGGGGATTCCAGGGTGGGAGAATTCCAGGGGGAATTCCGGGGAGGGGGGGATTCCAAGGGGGTGGGTGGGTCGCCTAGAACCCGTATTGTAAGAATGGCAGGCCATTCAGCGTATTAAGGGGGATAATCCACCCCATTGAGGATAATCCCAGGGGGGTGCGGGGGAGGTATAAGTTCTCACTATCAGCTGACAGCCGCTGGTACCCCAGCTACCAGGCTGCCATACATCAATGCACTACGGTACCAGCGGAGCGTGTCATCAAAGCCATGCAAATTCTGAATAAAACTATGTTGCCTGAACAAAAGTATAGCGGGATATCCGTATACTAGAGAATATCCCGATATAATTATCATTAATTTCTTACGATCCTTTTCATTGAGCATCAGATGGTGCTTGAACTAGGCCTACAGGAATAGAGACCCATGATATGTATCCAACATTTTGAATTTGATTAGCTCTTAACTATTAACAGATTCAGATAACTATAAGACATTCATTTAGAAGTATAGTGTGCGTACTATAGTAGGGTTTGTGCATTTCCCTCCGATTGTGTACTTGTAATAGTTGTACTACAGTGAACAGTCTAAGACCAGAAAGGTTAAAATTGTGGCACAGTAATCACAAGACGTGGGACTGTAATATACCATGTTCTCTCTTGTGACATCCATGTCTCTACGAATATAATTATGCTTATGGGTAGTGTGAATTGCCTTTTCCCTCGATGGTGGCAATATGCCTATTATATCACAAAGGGCCTTACCAAAACTAATTGACGTTGTAGTGAAAATGACACATTCTTGGTCTACACTCAAACTCAGTTAGATAAATTATCACTGTATACCCGGTAAACAAAAAACGTTATACAACATTTTGTAACGTTATCTAACGTTATATAACGTTTCTCTAAGGCTCCTCACTATGGCATAACGTTATATACCATTTTAGAACGTTATTTTGACGTAAAATAACGTTTTTTTGTTAGCTGGGTATTGGCTTCATGTGGCGAAACATGTCCGGATACGCTCACAGATGAAACTTCTCCATCGATGTCTGCTCCGAATGAGCTTGATCAATGTATTACATGTGCATGCATCCCCATCTAGTGTTGACTGGAGAAACAACAAATACTCCTACAGGTATTCCTGTGCACCCTCATTCTGTAACATACTGTAGGTATTATAAATATAAGAACACATCTCTATACTTCATAATATCACACCATACAATATGATAACCCGAATATCAGTCTGAATATGATTAACTATACAAACAATTTAACATTCATAATGATATTTAAGGACAATTAATCTCGAACCTTAAGTTACATTTAAGGATAACGCTCTTTTTAGATAGGTTCATTGGCACATCTTATATACATGATTTACACAATCATGCGATGATGTCAAAACAATTTGGACCCCTCTTGGGGGAGGGGGGGGGTAAAAAAATTTAACCTGTTTTGAGCCAAAAAGCCTGCATGTTACTATGTTTCAAAGGGCCCGCGTGCGAGCCGATTTTCGGCCCTAAGGGGGGGGGGGGCTGTTGACCCCTTGACCGGGGGGGGGGGGGGGTGTAAAAAAAATCGTGCACGCTCTGTGCAGAAGCCCACCACCCCCTCCTGTTGTTGAAAAAAATCACTCCCTTAGTCGTCTTTGTAGAGATGTGTATAAGCTTTTAACTGCAGGTAAAACAAAAACAACACCCTTGCATGTTAGCATATTTATCAATAATAGAACCATGTTCATATAATGCTGTTTTGATATTTCTTGCCCTCTCCCACCACAGAGATAAAATTGTATGTAAAAGAAAATTCAGTTTTATTTCTCCTGAAATACAATTCACCTCTTTGCGTGGCTCGGGTTTCACGTTGACATACATATATATTTATTAAACCAAAAACGAATGATGTAGTGTTTGAGTATCATTTTTCTTGTACACGGATATTATGTTTTTAAACATATAGACAGACAAAGTAAAGAAACAATAGTCATCATAAGTATATACTAAAAAAGAATGCATTCATTTTTCAGATTTGGTTCAAGCATAGACTGGCCCTCTGGCGGCGACAACAGGGACTTCCAGCTAACAGCAGCGCCGTCTATGACTGACCTTCACTCCCCCCTTAATGTGTGACGTACTTCTAAACCAATCAGAACTCAATCACGTCATCACCATGGCACCACTCTACTCATCTCACATCCTCAACGTCACGTCATCATTTTCATTCCTCTCCAAATGTGCTCATTAAATTATTATGATAATTTTTTACCAAGGGGCATTATATATAAAATGTACTATTTGTATCATGTTATAAATGGGTATTAGGGAATCATCTACGGCATTTGAACATTTATCTTGCATTCATCAGTTAATAGAAGTGATATGACGTCTGGTCTTTTCTGGAATATATACTTATTATACCACAGTAATTGTTGATAGGTGCTCAATGGAGCTATATACAGCTGAAGCTTTGAGAGCTACCGTAAATCTTATTCTCCCTCCACAACCCCAGTTGCCACAAAATTCAGTTTAGCATTGAATCAACGTTGAATCAGCATTGGCAAATTAACCATTAGCCACTAGTGGAGAAAATGGGGCAGTCACCATACAGAGAGGTCTGCAAATGTTATATTGTTATATGGTATCTGCATTCGGTATCAAGCCACTAGGTGGCGACATGACTTACACTACTTACAGTATGCTCGGTACGTTTGAGGCTATGTTTATATTAACTCAAAATTAAAAGAATATTTGTTTCAGGCCACCCGACCATATATTCAAAATGGGTCGACCCTAGCATTTTCTTCCCGATTTTGGTGATCAATTTTTTGTAAATATTTTCGGTACTTAACAAGTTTTTTTTTGACGGGAAGAACAAGCTCCCACACCTAATTAATAGTCTGACCTCAGGAAATTGCTGTTTAATGTCCAATAATTCCATGATATTCCTAGTTACTGTAAGAATTAGTGAGTCATCCTGATGACTCGTGAGTCGTTGTGGCGATTTGTGACTCATTCAAGGTACTTTCAACATGAAAAAAAAACTAAAACTTTTTGGATTCTTTTGCCTGAAACACACCTTTTTATTTTTAGCCTGATATGTAAGCGACTAAGGAATGTTTTGGGAGTAAAGGGAATACTAGTTCTAGCCAGTCCGGGCACTGTGAGCAGTTACATTTAGATAAAATGGGTGTATTTGGGGTGGGTATTTTCTATTATTGTTAAAAATGCATTTAACAACAGTCGATGTATACTGTTACATAGTTGTTATGCCAATGTCTCAACTGCTGCTGTGGGAAGATACTTCACATTAATAAATTGATAAATGATTTTTAACTTTTATGTATGCATATATCATACATGTCATACCTATACATTGTATACATATTAAACGGCTTATAAAGTGCATAGGTTTGAATCAGACCTCTGTAGTAGAGAGTATTCCTCTTCACAATTCATACTACTTCTTACAAGTATAATTCACATTAATTTCTCACATTGCCATTATGAATTGCATTTACGTTCCAAACTGCGGTAATAATTAATTGCCAATACCATTTGGAATGACGTTTAGTATCTCTCTATATTGTAGCTAATTGACATAATCTTTTGGGTAATATAAATGCTATCATATATAGATACATCTTCACAAAGAATTGTTTGTTTATCATGATGATCCTTATTCTCCTGCTTGTTGATAATTGGACGGTAGGCCTATATATGTACGTGTTGACCAATGGTAATCATATAGTGCCGTTGTGTAAATCATTTTGGTGCATTTTACATATGACCTTGTAAAATCTATTAAGCGGCTTATAATTAGGGCAGTACCTGGTTGTGCTCCAGTCTGGCCTTTGCTTCCTGTCCCCCAACAACTTACGAGCCAGTTTTAAGCCACTGGTGGGATACAATTTAAGGCTTTTACAACAGTCCTCGCTCCACCCCGACTCATACTGCCAGGGCAGCATCAGCGGAGGATTTAAAGTCAGCAAAAATACAATAGCACCAGGAACGTGACACGAGGAGTGTATTACCCAACCAGACCCGCCTGCTGTGTAACCCCCTGACCAAAAGCTAGACCAAAAGCTAAACCAATCCCCAATACCATGACTTATCAGCTCTGTATCGTCTCATATGTTCATTGAAAAACTCCTCAATGAGGTGATATGATCAATAAATTTTCAATACTACAATTTTCAATACTTCAAGTAAATGGAATTTACTATATAAGGGATACATTCCTCTGCTAAATAGCATATGATATTGACTGCTAATTGTTAACTACAACACTCATTGAAATTAATGCTTTATTTCTGAAACATATTATTAGCTCTTAATTACCCAGTAAACAAAACGCGTTATACAACGTTATATAGAGTTTCTCTATGGTTCCTTGTTATGACGTTAAAAACGTTATTTCGACGTAAAGTAAGTACTTTTGTTAGCTGGGTAAGCTATACATCTGTCGATTCTATTTACATTCCATTATCAGAAAGCTCAAATGAGACTCAGAATATATCCGCTCATATTATGCATGTGTTATATAGTTTGACATGTATAGGCTTATTATATTGTATATGAAAAGTTATTTTTGGCGTAATATCGCTTTTATTACCAATATTACATAATGGGTAGGTCTACCTATTATCTATACTGCATGGGCATGGACGCTCTTAAAGGCGATAGAGTAAAACTACAATGGTAATGAAATCATTGCTAATTGCTTGATCTCCTGATTCAGACATATTTTTTTGAAAAATCCGTTTCTGGGATATCGAAGAGACAACATGTAGTCACTCTATATTGTTTCTCATATATAATGTAACGTGTGCTCATTCTATTGATCAGAGACTGATTAAAAATCACCGGGCTATGTGCAAATATAAAGGTTGTACTGATGTTGAATAAACGATGTGGACAAATGAATAACTATGTGTCTATTTACGTAAATACATCAACTGTGTTTATATCAAATACATCGAATATCGGACAGATAAATATGGGACTCAATGTTTATAAAATCTATTTTATTCAGACGTTAAAACGATTTAGATATGGACGGAACATATTTTTGTACACCAAAAATGACGTTTGCTTATCCCGATATATTTCATAGCATCACATTTTGAATAAATATACGTGCATGCCATACATAAGGCAATGACAATAGCAAAGACGAAAATCACATGTTCCATAATTAGGAAAGTTATTATATTCATTTAACATGTTCGTGTCTCATTATGGTTGTTATGCACCCCCAAGATTCGGTGTCTAAAATTCTGTACAATTATTTTGATATTCTATACAAATATATCTAAAACTGATTTTGTGAATTTAATTACTTATAAATCTATAGCTGATAACCATTCAAGAGGTGAACAAAACTGTCTTAAAACTGGTCCTCAGATCTACATAAAATACCCGTACAAAATCACAACACATACCTCCAAGGTAACAAAAAAAAAGGGTTTCTACACGTTTGCAAACGTTTCGGAGGAAAATCTCTTTCATACAAATCTATAGAAAACGTTTGCATCCAAACGTTTTCAAAACGTTTGCAAACGTTCTGAAAACGTTTTTTGTTTTTTGTTTTGTTAGCTGGCTTATCTTAGATAGTAAACAACTTAACCCTCTTAACCAACGTTAGTTACATTCATAGGTACATAATGCTTTAGTTTATCATCATCCAAGTGGTATCATGATATAATCGGTACACTATACAAATTATCTGGGCTTTACAAAAGACTTCCTCTAGGAAATAACATGTGAGATTAATACATGGCAACTGATCCCTCTATCATACACACACATCACATCATCGCAAACAGCCATGCATATACATGGTTCTTTCAGGTGGTACTGGCTTTACTCCTAACTGCATCTTACCAGAGATCATTCAGATGGATTAGATTATCTTTTGATATATGCAACATATTAGGTGTGAAAGAGGAAATATCTACATAGAACGTAAAATGAAATATTAAAACGGTAAACTTTTAGCAGGAATACATTGATTGGTAAGTGGACCCTAACTGTATAATTCAAATACAGAGCTCTTTGAGAGTTGTCCAAGTATGTACAAATAGAGAGTCATTTAGTCATGAAGCCTCCTATTAAATTTTTTTTTTTTTTTTCGCGAAGGCTTCTCCATTATACCACAAGCCATGCTTAGCCAACATGGGCTTATTGAAAATGATGCACATAAACTAAATCATAATTCTATTTTTATGACAACATATAGACACATGAGTGCGAATGTGATAGGTATACTTCTATGAGAACAGTGTCATCAAAGTGTAATTATGATACAACTGTACATGCTGTGCGTGAAACAAACTATTTAGGTCGGTGTTGAAATAGTGACTAAGCTCTCTAATATAAACAATAGCTTCCCATCATAAGGGTGGCTAAAACATAAATATATACATTAAACTGTATGCAAATGGTCCAAGGACCTGAGCACCAACAAAACAAGCAATTAAATAGCTATCAATCGATTTGATATATGAGAATCCTATACCCAGCGTCTGTTCATCTAATGCTATATTATACAACTGTGTTACACCATAACCAAATATATACTGTATTTATGAAACTCTAGTCGAATGATAGGGGACCTAGCGGAAGCAAGGCAGTGCGCCTGTAGCCCAAAGTCCACGGCGACAAGAAGCTGCGTTAAAACGGTATCGCACCCCTGCCGCCGATATTTCGCCGCTATTTCGCCTGTGTCCACAGCGAAATAGCGGCGGAATAGCGGCGGCAGGGGTGCGATACCATTTTAACGCAGCTTCTTGTCGCCGTGGATTTTGGGCTTAAGCTAGGATGATGCATCTACTTTTGTATTTGTTTTCTTTTACCCAATAAAACACTTTAAAAAATCAGGTAATATTATAATCATTTGGAGTACAAAGCAGTACGCAGAGTAGAGAAACTATTGTTTCATTTAGCTACACGCTTACCTACACGAATATACATCCCCCTAATTAAGGTAGCTATGCAGGTAAAGTCTGCAGTGGAGCACACTGCCTATTAAATTTTAATACTGTTTCTCTCTGAAAATATGTCATAATGATATAATATTTATGAAAATACAACATTCTCATGTAATAGATTATTACAATTAAGGGCACTAACTATTATTGATCAACGCATTTGATTGTGCATCATCCATGTGTCATTATCATATTATGATGTGCACCGTCCACAGGACTCTATAAAGTCGATGCCCTGTAAACACAGATACGTAGCTCAAACGTAAATTTACGTTGATTTGGGGTATGAACTACGTAATTTTACAAGGTTTGTAGACGTCAAAACGTGAAGGTATATTTACCTACCTCAAACCTAAAAGTCTGATTTACGTTTTTCTACGTAAATGAACGTTAAAATCAAACATAAAATTACACTTACATTTTATGTAAAACGATATGTGTTTGGCCATAGATCGGTGTCATTGATATATTTTTTTATTCACAACAATTATTTGTAGTAGTACAATTATAATTGTACAACCCATTTGACTTGTATTTGCATTGTGTTTCCCCCTTGGAATATTTTTTTGGACACAGTGTCCCCTGCACCTATAGTATACATGCTAAGCTTAGGCTAGGCTTTGTATGTATTTCTTTACCACAGAAGTGGTGTATGTTAAGTTAACTATGCTAATGCAGCTATACATGTGCAATGATTCGATATCCTCTCCTTTATATATGGAAAGTCAATGTTGTACAGCTGATTTTTATTAGAATAACCTGATAATCATTAAAGGTTTACTGCTAGAATCTGGTAAATTCCACAGAGTGTCATGTCATTCTCTCAATATTTGATAGTGCTGCCACCTTGTGTGACACTTGGGAGTTACATATCCAATTCTGGTTGAAAAAATACATATCTTAACGTTCATCTACGTAGATTTGCTACGTTTATTTACGTCTGAATGACGTAGAAAAACGTAATTCAGACATCTACGTCTGTACAACGTAAGTAAACCTTCACGTTTTGACGTCTACAAACCTTGTAAAAAAACGTATTTGAAACCTTTGGTTGGAAGCAAACCTAAAGAAACCTGTCAGCAACGTTGGAATTACGTAGTGTGTTTACAGGGTGGAGGGATGCGTTTCCTCTTTTCTCCAGGCTTTATACAGCTGTCCAATTTAGGCATACCATCATGTATAACATAACTTTGGCCAATTGAAGCCCCGTGTACTGTGGGTATTTACAATAATAAAAAATGATAGGCTACACTTAGTTCATTATATTGATATCTTTAAGATGTTTTCTCTGTAAAGGTATACAACACAATCTCGCTAATTTTAGATCGACCAACAATTTTCCTGAATGACTTTAAGGGATATTAGCCTGATGCTTATGGAACACAAAGAAAAGGCAAAAAAAGCCTATGCCATGGGGTTTATTTGTCTTTTGGAGGGCATTCACATTTGAGTGCATTACGTATAGACCCTCTTGAGACAATCTTTTTTTCTTTTTTTTTAACAATTTTCCACACAGAAAAAAAATCTCCAAACAATTTCTCAATGAAAATGCAGGCATTCATCTATAATCATTAGGAAAATGTTGACAGACAAAATGAAATTATTTTGAATTAATCAAAATAAAAACTGTTCATTGTATGAGCCTATAGGCATGGCAAAAAGGAAATAAAGTGATCGAGATATGTAGAATGTCAAGGTATGGCACTTAAATGGTATTGATAAAGGTAAATCATGACATATAAGTAAGAGAAATCTGCAAATATCATGGTTGCAGGCAGTTTCGTTTTTTTGCCACAAGGTGCCGTATGCGTAGATTGTGCTGTATACCTTTAATGTCCTACACTGTAAAAAGTTGGTTGCCATTTTCGTAGGTGTACAGTCGATTATACTGTAGGTGTACAGTTTATTTTAGGTAAACAGTAGAGTCTACTGTAAATCTACAGTAGATTCTATTATAAATCCATTCTGCAGTAGATTCTACTGTAGATCTATAGTATATTCTACTGTGTACCTACACTATCTATTTACAGTGTGTGTTCCATGCATTTCATTTCTTGTATGTTATATGCAGCTATCCTACAGTACTTAGCACTTACGGTATATCGATTTTCGGCCTTTGTATTCAGAGGAAGGTGAAATATTGCCCTCCAACCTGCCAATTTAAAGCGGTCCTATCAACAAGGGTCTATGACTATGGGTCGATATCTATAGTCTCTTACAATCACCATGGCCCGTAGATGACAGGGTGGCTTTAATGTTGTTGTGTATTTACCCAAATACATCAGAACACAAATCCCTTTCTGCCTTTTCACATGTATAAGTCCTGATTTTTGCATCATGTGACATATCAAACTTGAAGAGGAAATTGAAGGATGAGTCCAACTTCCAACTATATAATATGAGAAGACCTCCACCATTTCAGGCTTCCACCTTTGGGATAAGAATAGTTTTACTCCTTTGATATCTAGAGGCCTGTGAAGAGGTTCTGGAGGCAGCAGCAGAAGTAACTGGTACATGGTGTGCATGGGCTAGGTCTGGGGTGTCACACAACTGTCTGTCTGGGGTGGACGACTGACTGACCAAGGTGCGTGACTGGGGAGCTTGGGGCAGACGACTTGCTGCATCATATTCGAAGTTCGTTGACAGGTGGCGCAATGTATGCAGGAAGCTCTTCTCGTCACCGCGCTTGCGCTCTCCGTTCATCTCCTGGAGTCTGTAAAGGAAGACCCGTAGGACAGGAGCGGCTTCGAGGATGTTGGGTTTGAGGCAACGAAGAGTGAGTTGTGTTTCCATCATCTTGGCCATTTCTATTAGGGTTCGCGGGCTGCGTTTGCGGAAGAGGCGGTCAAAATGTGCTTTGTGAAGGACCATTACTGTGGTCTCACGAGAACAAACGGCTGTGTGGTGGAAAGTTTCCAGGCCAAGAAGGAACTCAACATCACCTGGAAACATAAAAGTATCATTGATATAAGTTTTATGTTAATAAAAGAACAATTCTATCAATTTTTAGTGGATGGCTAATTGGTGAACCATATTCCAGCATCCACAGAGCCTATATGGCCAGCATTCACACAGCAAATGGTGGTCACTTTCCACAACCCTCACCATGTTTGCCTTTTGGGTTGGCCAATTTGGTCATCACCAAACCTTACCAAAGTTAGCAACATTGGTCATCAGCAAATCTCACCAAAATTGGCCACACTAGTGATGACCAAACCTCACCAAAGTTTGCCACATTTGTCATCACCAACTTGGTCAACTTTACCACATTGGTCATCACCAAACCTCACCAAAGTTGGTGAATTTGGTAATCATTAAAGTTGACCACATTGGCCATTACCAAACCTCATCAAATATGCCACATCGGTCATCACCAAACCTCGCCAAAGTGGGCCAATTTGGTCATCACCACAGCTGATCACAAAAGTGGCCAACTTTGGGAAGTTTGGTCACCAATCATGGCCAAGAGTCCACTCATCGCAATCCTCACAATTTTCACCTTACGGGTTGGCCAATTTGGCCATTCCCAAATCGCCCCAAAGTCGGCCACATTGGTTATCAGCAAACCTCAACAAAAATGGTTGTATACAATCCAGTGAATGATTAGTAGAAAGTAGAGATGAATATATAAAAGTAATATGGCATAGCAGTGTGCTCTAGTATGGCCACCCTGGTATGGCCATTGTAGAATAGTCATGATCTTCACTGAATCTTCCACTTACCAATGATCTGTTTCTGTCCCAGGAAGCAGAGGTTTAGATTGACCTTCTTGTGGGTCATCTTGAGGTTCATCTTCCTGATGGCTGAGGGTGACCAGGACATGGGCACATGGAGCTGCTCATGAGGTGCTCCTGCTCCACCCTGCATCATGGACGCATGGTTCATGCGGTTTATCTTCTCCAGGGCAGGGAGCAGCTTCTGGGGGATGCTACCTCCACGGGACCTGGAGGAATGGAGAGAATGGGAGAAGATGTTACATGACTGTGTATGATTATAGTACATGTATGATATAATAAAATGTAGATTAATCATGTGAAATCATCGGTAATATTCACCTACCACAGGGCTCCATAGAGATTGAGAGATGGGTTGTATAGAACCCAGTAGACAGAATTTCCACCCTCAATGATCATTTTCTAGTCCAACTGTATACAGGAAATGTCAAAGGTATATAAATCAAGTATGGCCAGGATATCCTATTAGGCAGTTAGCTATCATATTTAGAATTAACAGGAGGAAGACTTACTTGGATTTGTATTCGTCCATCAGATCTGCACATCGCCCAAAGAGTTTCTCATACTGATGGTAGTGCGACTCTACATCCAGCATCAGTTTTACTTCACCCCTATAGAGTAGAGAACAAGACAACCATAAATTTTGGTTCTAGTCTAATTCCCTAAAGGGCTAACTATTTGATAAAACTTCTGAGCCAATTAACAATACTGGACATACTAAAGTCTGGTATAATCTTCTATGTGTTCAAATATTGCCGAATATCATAGTAATGATTTGGTTATCCTAGAGATATTAACTGCTAGAGAGAAATTGAAGTTACATTCTATTGGAATGCAGGCATAATCATGTTAATAACTTACTTTACAATAAAGTACAGGTCATTGGCTGGATCCCCTTGCTTCACTAATGTAGTGTCAAAGTTTAAGGTCTCCTTCGTCAAGGATACTGCCATCTGTTTCTTCAATTTGGGTGACCAGGAGGCAAACAATGACAGTGACTCGATGAACTTGACCTTCTCGGCATACTCGCGCGCTATGACCTTGGAGACCGAACGGTTGTACAAGTCTCGCGTGATAACAACAAAGTCTGTAGTTTCTTCACAGATGATGGAGGCAGTACGGATACAGTCTGTGTTAATAAGGGCTATCTCTCCAAAGGTCACTCCCTCAGCTGTAAAGGTAAAAAAAAGGCAAGGTCAATGGCATACAGTGATGAACATGGTGAAGGGACCTGAATCAAAGCAGTTTTCAGAGTGGATCAAGTCAACACCAAAATAAAATTATTCCACAAGAAGCAGATTGATTATGAACTCAATTTGTACAAACATGTAAACTTCTTTTGAGACTCATTCAACATTTGTAAGTTATATGCATATGGAGCTAGAAGAATGTTCAGTGAATTACCATACTTGTTTTCAAAAATGTCACAGCGAAGTACATACTTCATACATATTATCATTGCTTTAATATGGTCATGCCTGACATTGTATAGATAGGAATGTGTCATTGGGATAACCTTTGATGACAGTATTTATAAGTCAAACAATGTCCTTACGCAGAGTTGCCACTTGAAAGCCAAGCAGCTGGCGGTCAATCTGACGAACATCAAGCCGCTCCTCACCAAGGTCAAGGTCGTCTGGTCCACCATCTTTGTACAGATAAACTGCCACTGAACCCTTTAGAATAATGTAGAATCTGCAAAACAAACACAAGTCGTGGTGCATGTTGGATATAATGTGGACAGTGGGCATCAATTCGGCACAACTGGGCTGTGCATTCCGCATTAGAAGATGATCACTGTACAGGGCATTTTGTCTGGTACCAGTACTCTTTCCTCTGCTAACTATAGACTAGTAGCCAGCTGATTAGCTGAAGCTGCTTCCTGTCATGTCTGAAATCTTCAGTTTTAGGGGCCATAAACCTTTCAGTTACAGGCCTTTATTGTGGGTCCTTATGCCATTTGTTCAGATTGGGCGAGTGATTGGGGCACTGGCATACCAATCCAGGTACAGTAAAACTTCGTTATAAGGAGGACCTTGGGACCAGTGCAATTTGCTCCTTATAAGCAAGGTCTCCTTATAGGCAAGGTCAGCCTTATCAAGGTCCAGCAACAGAACACTCCCTACATGTGTCTCTTACACCCTTATAGACTTGATTTGAATACAATTCATGTACGATTTGAATACAATTCATGTATCATTTCAAGTAAAACCTCCTTCTAGATCCCCTTCATGGAGCTTTTGATCTCCCTTCCTCCCTAGGGAAGCTACAAACGTATTCTCCCCACCTCCATGGGATGGGGCAGTGGGCAATTTTATGCAGTATGTAACTGTAATCCTGAGAAATAACTTCCCTGGGTAAGGTTTGCAAGTTCGAAATAAGGAAATGAGCCAAAATTACCTCCTTATATCAGAGGTTAAGGTAAAAACACCTCCTTCTAAGAGGGTTTTCTTACTATATAAATGTATAGAGACAAATCTGGACCACCCACACAAATCTGCTCCTTATAAGCAAGGTCTCCTTATATCAGAGTTCCTTATAACGAAGTTTCACTGTATCTTGAATTCACATCCATGCCAAGCTATTTGGTTCACACACCATTTCAAAATGACTTATTTGGTCGGTCAAAAATTGTGATGGTATACAATTTGGTTGCAAAGTTCGTTCACAAAAACAAGATAAATATTTATAGGGTAATTTAAGTGTATTTACATGAAACTTAAGTTTTCCTTTGTAAATGATTACTATTTTTGTCCAACTAGGAAAAATGGTCAGTTAAACATGCAGCCTTGGCATGGATTCAAAGTCATCACTCCAAGATTGATAGGCCAGTGTCCTAACCACTCCCCCCCAGTGGGCACAGAACATTGAATCAACATTGACAAATGGTTGAAAATGTTGAATCAACTTTGATTCAACGTTGATTCAATGTTGAACTAAATTGTGTGCCCACTGGGCCCAATCTGGACAGCTGACATAAGGAATATTCAACTACCACTGATTCAGAAGATTATGACCCCTAAAACTGCAGATTTTGGACATGCAAAGAACCAGCTCCAGCCATATATGTCTCAAAAGATAGAATCACTGTGTCCAACTAGTGCGGGATACAGTCATGTGGATGGTGTACAAGACACATTCTAAGGTACAAGGATATTTCTGTCACAATTGGCCGTATAACCATGTGGATGGTGGAAATAATTGCCACTGTACACGGGGCTGCATAAAGCCCAAAATCCACGGCGACAAGAACCTGCGTTAAAACGGTATCGCCCCTCTGCCGCTGTTTCACCCTGCCGCGCCCTTTTCGCACCTTTGCCGCCAAAGTCCACGGCGTTATAGGGGCGAAATTGGCGCGGCAGGGCGAAATAGCAGCGGCAGAGGGGCGGCAGAGGGGCGATACCGTTTTAACGCAGGTTCTTGTCGCCGTGGACTTTGAGCTTATGGCCGGATTTACATAGGAAGTGTATGTCTCTGTTTGGGAGTGAAAACCCAGATTGGAAAGTGACTTACCTGTGGCCCTTCTCCCCTTGTTGAATAATGACGTCATCTCGATTTCGCGTCACAAACTCACAGTGTTGTATGACGTCCAGGAGTGTTTCTGTGAAAATAGCAAAGGGAGATTCCACATCAGTACCGGCGGACACTTAGTACCTATTATTTCCTTTCAAAATTAATTGCCAAAAAATTGCTAACGGAGTTGTAAACAAAGACATTTATACTTAAGGCTGTGTCTCATGCGATTGATACAATTGAAACGTCTTTGACTGGGTGTAGTCTTTGATCGGGTGTAGTCTTTGACTGGGTGTAGTCTTTGACCAGCAAGTTTCAAAAGGGCGGAAACAGGGGCTATGTAGGTCAACGACTACACTGAAAATCCTTAGGCTGAAAGGGTTAGTCAGTACAGACTAACCCAGGTTGGTCATATGAGTGTTAGTCACAATGGCATAGTTATATTCAAAAATGACCAAGGGGTCAGTCAGTAGTGGCTAACCTAGGTCCATCATTAGTGTGTTGTATTTGTATACCACTAGTTGGGGCCACCTGTGATGACCACTCAGTGGAACTTAAAAGACTAAGGTGGGTTGGTCAGAAGTGACCAACCTGACAATAATAACTAATCTAGGTTGGTCGTATAGGGAGCCAGAAAATAACTAACTAGGTTAGGCACTAGTGACTGAGAGGTTGGGCGTATAGGGAGCCTAGGAATATCATTGTACACCTGGTCAAAGACCATACCCCGTCAAAGACGTTTCCATTGTATCAATCTCATGAGACACAGCCTTAATATCATCAGAAGATGTCAAATATCCAGAGCTGTTGACATGTCCACACCATAGAAACTCATATAGGCAGGGGTGTAGCTTAGAGTCACGTGGAAATACCTTCTGGATAGAACAATATATGTGGTTATAATATGATGTGTAAAGGTTTTCAGGTGCAAAACAGGGCAAAATTACACTACCTGTATAAAAAGTGCCCTTATAGTCTAAATGTTCATGGTCAACCCTATCCAATATTCTGATACACTGTGTGTGAGGGATGGTATTCCGCATTAGCAAGATGATCATTGTACAGCGCCATTTTGTCTGGTACCAGTGCTCCTTCCTCTGCTAACTATAGCAGCCAGCTGGTTAGCTGAAGCTGGTTCCTGTCATGTCCAAAATTTGGAGTTTTAGGGGCCATAAATCTTTCAGTTATAGGCCTCTATTGTGGGTCCTTATATCATGTGTTCAGATTGGGGGAGTGGTTAGGACACTGGCAATTCAATTCAAAGGTCCTGACTTCAAATCCATGCCAAGGTTGTTTGATTTACACACCATTATAAAATGTCCTTTTGGTTAGTCAAAATGCGTGATAGTATACAATTCAGTTGTAAATTTCCTTTACATAATATACAATTTTATAAGGTAATCCAAAATGATTTTGTATGCATCTTTAGTTTTTCTATGTGAATACTATTATCATTCTTTAACAACTAGGAAAAGAATTAACCATGTGGCCTTGTGATGGATTTGAAGTCAGGACCTTTGTATTGAATTGCCAGTGTCCTAACCACTTCCCCAATCTGGACAGTTGATATACAGGATATAACAACTACTCAAGTATCACCAATTCAAAAAGTGATGACCCCTACAACTGTCCTTTTTGGACATGCTAGGAACCAGCTTCAGCTATAGGTCTCACAAAGGAGAATCACTGCAACTCGCTAGTGCGGAATAGTCAGGCTATAATGAAGAATTATGGTCCGTAAACATTGTAGATGGCTGATTCTATGCATTATATACTATATACAAACACAGAGGAAAAAGAATTACTTCCACGTGACCTTAATCGCTCAGCTAGATTCAGTGTAGTGGTTAGGCGGGCGGAACTGAACATCGAGGGCCTCATTATTAGAAATCTTCTGTAATGCCGTAACGAAAATGTCTGTAATATCATATAAGTATGTGTGCTCTGCATAAGCTGATATTCTCATTCCCATAAAAATAACTCCTCAATGATTATGTTTTGATACTGACGGATGAGTTCAGACAATTTTGGTGACATTGATGACAGCCTTATTAAATCCTTAGATGTAATTGCGTAGCAACCAGCTTGCTCAACAGGGAGAAAGAGCACACTACCAGGTTATAGGTTATTCGGGTACATGTAAAACCTTTTCAGAAACAGTTGCCATTGGAGCCAACACCTTGAGTTCAGGTGATTCCTGAGCCTTGACGGTTGCCATGGTAACCCTTTCTTAAAATTTTCTCTGATGTCAGCTTAGCACTACCAAGGTTCTGACAGTATATGACCTCCTGTGCCCAAATCACTCATAACCTGCCAAGGATATTTCCGACAAGCTGTACCAAAAGCCCTGGCTCTAGACTCTAGACTCTAGGGTAAACCTCACATAACCAACCAACTACCTGTCTAGCATCTCAAGTCGGCCACTACATTCTCAAACACAGGGTACTATCATAAACTGTATCTATGTGTAAGTTCTTTCTCATGCCATTGATCAATAACAGGTCAGGATTTTCTTCCACGGTTACCTATTTGTAAGAGTATACTGTATAGTATATACATTGGCACATATTGCACTTTCTGGTTGCCAAGGACTCCGTTTAACTTTTTCTAAATGGAAGATTTTGGTCCTAGTTACTTGGAAATTCCATTAGTAACTTCAAACTGAAAACAAACCCCGAAAACTCCTACTAAAACCAAATCTACACTAAATGTTCATACTTGTTTTGGTAATTTTTTTTAGTGAATCTGATTTTTTCATCATTTTTAGTAACCACTTATGAATGTTCAAAGTATAGGATTTCCACAAAACTACCAGGAATATCTTAGCTTATGATATCTCGTTTTGAAGATCTCGACACAAACTTAAATCACCAATGCTCTCCTCAATAACCCTTTTCATGTCACAAATGTCTACCTTTATGAAATGCTGCTTGTCATGCTTTGAGGTTACACATTGGGACACTGCATCTGCCCTATTGCCATGATTCACATGCTATTTTTTATGGCGTACGAGTCTTCCCAAATTGTCCCTTCTGCATTGCCAGGTTGAGTCCTACAGAACAAGCTTGATGAACTGGACCAGGATATTGGAACTGATCACCTGGATGCACTCCCACTTGTCATGAACGTCATTGGAGATCCTGTGCTGAACGCAGATTAGTACATAAGGTAACCCCCCCCCCCTGAAAATAACTCACACTGCGACATACAAAGGTAATTATCTGCACTTCGGGGGACGACGCAGTTATGTAAACATGGCACAGTGACCTTGGACAATTTATACCACCTAATGGACATTAAACCCCCTTAAACTTACGGTTTAGTACTAATACTGTAATCCTCCATTGTAGAACACTGGTTTTACAACCACGCTCAAGAGGATTGTTCCAGGTAATGCTATTTCCTGGGACAATCCTCCTAGAAATGGTTATGAAAGATTGCCATCCATCCGTCCTGAAACACGGCACGACATACCTCTACACAAGCCCTCTCGGCGTGATCAATCCTCTGTGAAACTGAATATTAAGAGATCACCACCTACCACCCCAAGGGATGCACGTATTGTAAGCTACATACAGCAGCTTAATTAGCGCTAAGTACATGTTGCTATGTGCATGTCTTCTTAATAGAGTACCTGCGTAAGGCTGTATACACTGGTGTACCTGTCAAGAAATGATGAGTTTTTCTAGCCACCTTTCAATTGTGCTCTCACCTGTCCCACAGGGCCATTTAGATGTCAGGCTCCTCACATCGATTTCCTCTTTTCTCTTCTGTGAGATTCTTTGTGCAAAAGTATCATAACTAATCTATTATATTTGTATGTTGAAAAAAAACCCCAGTATAATGAGTATGCAAAAGCAAGGTGATTTCCCATCAAAATTCTTTATATTTGTATACTGAAATGAAAAATTATAATGAATATGCAAAATTTGCAAAAGCAAGATTAGAGAGATGCCATAGCTTTATGGGGATTCTCTCCAGTCGTTTTAACTTGCAGGAATCATTCGAATAATTAAGAATCAATTCTGAGGGTGAGAGCCGACGGCATTGCCTGGATATAACAGTGTTGCTAAAGACAAAACACATCAATTTCTGTTCTGCAATACACTCCTGGACACTTACATATAAACATAATCCTAGAATAATCTGCAGCTTTGTCACTGCACGTGAGCCATACTGCACGTAAGCCATACTGCATGTGAGCCTAGAAGACCACAATTATATAAGGCATTCCTAGGAATAGTCACAGCTTTGTTGCAGTGTAATAAGCTTGAACGCAGTTAAGCCTCATCAGGTATGTGACGCAGGTCATTGCTATACTACAGTATAAGAGATCCATAATCTATGCCGTGACACATTTTTAAATTCAAACATAACACGCAGACATTTCTTGCAACATCAAAGGATCTGACAGGAATATAAGGAATGAAAATATGTACCTTCCGGGGAAAGTTTTGTGATGTAAAAATATGTTTCATTCTAAAAGAATATTGAGAATCCATGTACTAATCCAAAATAAGAAACCGTCTGTTGAACATTTACTGGGCAGAACTTTCAAAGGAGACCTCTAATGATTATTTCAGGAGCATTACCAGCCCACCTTGCGCAGCGCCAGCACACATGGATAGCCTAGAGGCCTAACCTTTGCTGCCACTTCAGCTTGAGTCAGAATAGAGCGGAGATGGCAGGACGGTAGGGCTTAAATAGGGCAGATAAGGGTTGAAGATATAATATTTATATATAAGTAGCCATGAAAGTTGAGTTGGTTCGCTTAGCCCAGAAATGATAGTGGGCTGAGCCTACATATGGGGCACACCTAGCAGCATAAACCGAGCCAATGTAAGGCCCATTTTGCCCAGTTCCAGCCCAGGTGACCCATGTTGATATTTGAAGTTGGGCTGAGGCCAGCTGTGGCCCACATGGTAACCCAGACCCACTCTCAAAGAATTCCCGGGAATGTCCATGCAGTTTGCCCGAATCCAGGTTATTTGAGAACCTACCTTGACACAGCATGATACAAACTTCACTATAAATAGCTATTCCCAAATAATCACAGATGAGTACGTTTAGAGTACATTTACAATTTATCAAAAGAGATCATGAGGCAATCGCATTTGGGCCTCACCAGACAGCACTCGAGAGTACCAACCAAATCACATTTGAACACAAAATTTGGACTGTCAATTTCTTGCTATTGTAATTTCCAAAACCCACACTTTTGAATTATATAAAATTTAATTTCCTGAATTAAATCTATGTGTATTTGATGTAATCTTGACTTTATGATGCTATTGCCCCTATCTATTTTTTAAACATATCACAAAGGTTATTTTCCATAAAAAATTTGGATATTTTAGATCTGCTATCGTTATTTCAATTTAAAGAGAGCAGAAACAAAAGCAGCTTATGAAATGCACACCCTTTTCGGTTTTTACGATACCTATAAGTTTGTGAAGAGGCTTTCTGGGTGTATAAGCTCAGCCCAGATTAGGGCCATACGTGGCCCATTAAGCTCAATTCCTTATAAAGAAGGAGTGATGTCTAGTTTATCTCTGTAGGAAACCTATCCCCTGTAGCTGGAGAGAAATCCACAGGTAGAATCGAGATAACACTCTGATCGAATCTGATTATGGTAGACAGGGTTACCATAATGTATCTAGGCTATAATACAGTTCCACACATCCGCTCCTGCCATCAATTTTGGTGCTATTTTGGCGCGTAATTTTCCTTTTTTTAACCAGTAGAATGCATTAACCTCATCATCCATAACATTATACATGTACTTATATTGTAATCAAAATGGTGAATATAATATACAGAGCTGCCGCACCTCTCTTGCCATTCCGGGGCCAAAACTAATCCGATCACCTTGAAATTATATTAATCCCATCCATGCAGGCGCCAGGGGATGTTGTAAGCAAAACATTCGCAGATTAGACTAAGTAGAGTCACATGACCGCCCCACCTCAGGAAATTAGTGCACAACCCTATCCAAGACCTTTTGCTGGAGGCAAGCAGAAAGAGAAATCTAAACAACTTGGGTAGGCCCTCTCTGCTTGGTACATGTTACTAGGTACATGTTAAATTGGATCGAATCATTCAATCCTCCATGGCGCTTTGCGAGAAAGCATCAATAGCTTAGAGGTTAGAGGCAGTGGGATGAAAAGCAGACGATTTTACTTTGTGAATATCGATACGAATCTCGATCAGAGCAATCTATAATTGATAGTATCGTGGAGTAGGACCATTAAGTTATTTTGTTTTAAAGTTACTGTCATGTATCTGGTACATATAATTATGTTCCTTAAAGGCGCAGTACATCTGAAAACCCTGAACTTGGGCTGGATCTTGCTGGATGAAAAACAGATGAAATCGGTTACCCTTGTCGTCACATGGATACAAGACCATGGGAACTAAGCTCTTCCCCCCACTGTTTGAGATTTAACCTCTAATTGTGGTTTTTGACATGTTCATTTGCTTCTTAATGAAGTAGACGCATTGTAATTCAGATATGTAGGCATCCAAAAGTGATGCAGAACAAATAATACGGTGTATATTTTCCACAGAGACACCACAACAAAGTGTTATACCGTATTGTCATGTTCTACCCTACGCATATCATGAGATATTTTTTGAATTATGTTGTATTTTGAAATTCAATTTATTGCAATAAATACACGTTTACAAATTCAAAAAATATATACATGTACGCGTGTACAATTACCCATAACGATTTCATCCACAACACAGTAAATTTAGGTGATTCTAACATAAAATGTAAGTAAGCTTACATAATGGCCTATGTAGCTGTGTTTACATGCCAAAGGGTGTATAATTATTAAAGCACATTACAGCCAATGTGCTAAACACATAACGATATCACACTTAGGCCAAACCCATTATGTTTGCTAGATGTAACTATACTGTATAGGTATACACTGCATGCACTCTATTTTTGGACAAACCTTTTAGCAGAAAGTAAGGGATAATAATATGGATGTTGCCACCTCCCCATGAACCATATTCAAGGTCGAAAATGAGACAAAGACATTACACGTGAAAGGTATTGTGAGTTCTATAACAATTTCAGTCTGGAGAGCCAGGCTAAATCGTACTCTGAATAATTGCTGGTAACCATACGTTAGAAAATGCAAAGCTTTTTCTGTGACAAACTATCTGCTTTAATTTGTGTAAAGAACACATGTGTCTTAAGCTAAGCATAAGAAAACGTATTTTTCACTGTGTAGCATTAAGAAAATAGATCGCGTTCTTAATTGACCCTGTGTATACTAATAACATGGGCTTTGCCTTCGCTGGGATGGGATGGGATGGGGGACTTTTGGACAAGATAAAGAAGGAGGGAGGGGGGAGGAGTAAAAAAATGCGAGATTCCACCAGCCCCCTAACTGTTGTTTTAAAATGACATGTGCTTATAAGACACGTACGAGGTCAATATGTTTTATGTACGCAACATGTTGAAATCCCATTTCTAATCCTTCCCAGAACCAGACATAGGAAGGTGTGAGTTCCTAAATCAATTCAAGGTAAAACGCTTTACTAGATCCCCTCCCTCACCATGGCCTCTTGGATAATTGGCACGTATCCGATAAGTGTTAGCTCTATACTGGCTGCAAGACAAATTCGTCATCTTCAGTATATTATGATATTTCTTAGGCGTATATAATAGCGATTGGCTTAAGACCCCGATGGGTGCCAGTCGGTCTTGGCAGGCAGGGTGGGTTTGGCTTGCTATCAGTTTAGATTACACAGTATGCATGATACAAGATGTCATGCTGGGCACAAGCTAAATGTCTCTGTTATATAGTGAACAAAGGGTGATGAAAGTTTGGTGGTGGAGGTGTTTTAATCTACAATACATCTAGTGCATGTGCGATAGACAATGGTCAATGGACATCCCCCCTCTCCACCAAAACACACACATGGATTACAAAGTTCCCATAGCAGCACACAAAATTCCATGAACTCGGTGGACTGCTTTCCCCATTAGTTTTATTCCATCTATACCTAGTATCTGCCTGTGGCGTTGGACGTAACTTTAAGCATAAAAAAATTCAATTTGACACAATATGCATGCTTATGCATACAGGATGTGAACAGATGCTTTAAGATGCTTAAACTCTCTCCTCTGAATCCCTATAGAAAATAAAGGAAGCTAATCTTACTGTATAGTGCTATGCACTTAAATAACCTGACATGCGATTCTCTGTTAATACGATTTCTTAATGTACATATTGTACACTTCACACCAGGCACCTAATCGTATACATGTACTGTAGACTGCAATGAGGACCAGAGAGTTGTTCTACACTAGATGGGGCTTCAGGTAGTCCAGGTAAACGCGATCCCGGTTTTCATACATGTTTTCCCACCTGTAGAAAACATGAATCAAAACCGGGATCTCGTTTACCTGGACTACTTAAAGCCCCATCTAGTGTAGAACAACTCTCGGGTCCTCATTGCTTTGTAATTTTCTTGATGAAGTCTTAGCTGTGTTAGCCACAATATGTTACATATTATGATATCATTTGACAATTGCCTGTATAGCCCTTTACACTGGTTCCTACGTGCCTCACTTTGCGGCTTACTTTAACATTGGCTCAAGTTAACCTGGGCCAACCCTGGATATATGGCTCTTTATTCCACTGGGGGTGTGGCGCACTACAAATTAATCACTCAAGTACATTTTATGAAAAGAATTGAACTCATGCCAGGATAAATCTCCAAGCTACTTAAATTTGATTTAGCATGTCTCACTTAAAGCCTAGCGAGTTGAAATATATATATAAATATACATAAATACTAGAATATGATGTAGTTGCAGATCTTGCATGTTTGAATAAGAACAAATACCTTAACTCAGGCGGATCCGTCAATTGTTTCTACATGAAATCGGGCATGAAATAGCTCACTCTCCCACATTAACTGTAGTCATATAGCATCCAACCGAGTACATATGAAACAGTTTGTTCCCAAAACCTGTCAGTCGTCTGTGCATGCATTTGAGTCATGGTATAGAGAGTGATAAACACCTTTTGCAGATATATGTATAAATATCATCTTGACTAGCTAGAGGGTCATTGAATGATGTTTGAACCCTAAAGAATCCATGTTGTTGTTGATATTTGTATTGGCTAAGTAATGTAATATGCAGATACTTTTTCATTATATATCCAAGAAGGACTCCATTTTATAGAAATAGAGCAGATAGGACATTGTCAATGATTATTATTACAGTAACGGAACACGCATGATGTAACACCGTAACATTATCTTTTAGTATTGCGACAACTACTTTTCTGCGTATTATGGAGAATTTCCACATCAGGAGGCCATTTTGACACCTTTAGACAGGATGTAAAAATTATATCCGCTCACCTTTGTTGAGTGTGTTGAGGATTTTGGACTTTTTCCTGAACCATGATTCCAGATATGCACATTCATCCTCCCGCCTCAACTTTGGAGGTCTGGACAGAGTCCGTACCATGCGTACATAATGTGAAGACATTTTGAATATTGTCACTCTCCCAAAGCTTGGGCAGGTAATTTAATTCAGATCTATGTGCCCTGGCCTTGTAATGGCGAGTGTGATATCCACAAGGCTGGCACAATGCTGTGAGATAACTATGGATGCAACAGGAGTGGGCGTCCTCCTGACAAAACCCAACTCTGCCTTTCTCAGAAAAGTTCCCTTTTATGCTCCTTATTCCAATGCTGAATCCAAGTGAAAACAACTGATTATCACTATACAGAGACTCATCCAGACTGAAATATATTATCCATTGCACATTGTGTTTAAGCTATGTGAATGTGCGCTATATGGTCCTCAATGGTAATTCTCGTGTGTTGACTCATTGGTGTCCAGGCTATAACTGGGAGGTCCCTCTCACACGTCTGTGGCACCACATGAACGCTGTTTGTACCGCTGTTGTTCTCACCTATGCACCTAACGGTGGCACACGCGAGGCCAAATGGGCTTAAAATCTGTTTAATTAAACCCCCAGCGGCCCTCCGGGCGGCCCTATATATATAGGGCTGAGTTCCTGTCCCGGCTCCATTCCGACTGTCGCTGGAGGGGTACCGAGATCTGCGACTTTAACGGTCCCGTCATGCAGCCAGCCACAGGCTGTAACTGAGTCCTGCTGTCATGGTATTGTGTATGTATAGTATATGTAAAGGTCTGACACTCCTAGTCCCCGGTCATCTATACACTTGAGGTGGCAGCACTGTACATGGGATTGTAGGTAGACTGTGGCACCATCTGAAGTACAGAGATTTGTAGTTCCTACCTTTCTACTAGATGGTGCCACAGTCTACTTACAATCCCATGTACAGTGCTGCCGCCTCAAGTGTATAGATGACCGGGGACTAGGAGTGTCAGACCTTTACATATACTATACATACACAATACCATGGCAGCAGGACTCAGTTACAGCCTGTGCAGCCAGCGTATGGGGTAGGAGCAAGGGGAGGTACCCTGGGCTGTACCCAGTGGGCACACAAACTAGTTTGATATTTAATCAACATTCGAAACTAGTTGATTAAATAATTGTCAACGTTGATTAAATTGAGGTTATGTGCCTCCTGCGTTATAGAGGGGAGTCAGGGCTTTTACACCTCTGTTCTCATACTGGGGCTGCATACATTACAGGATATATACAATAAATCCCATTAAATCATATCCCTGCCCTTTATATCCTATATCAACGTGTGTGACATCAACGAAATTATTATTTTTACCATAATTAAAAGAAATACATTTATATCTAAGTCTCAAAGATATATACAGGAGAACCATTTTGAAGTTGCCTGGCCTAGGTCATACATATTAATGAGCCTTGACCGGGTACCTATAAGTGAGATTAATTCTCTGCTGGGAGTTGGTCTGTACCTGGCAAAGTTCATGTTTGTTCAGAATGGTGTGTAAGAGACAGTAAGTCCATTATTTAGTCTAATACCCTATGAACTGTATTTCCATTGTGCCACTCCTTTTTAATGTGGAGACCCGGTTAATATTGAGTAGAGAGTAGTAGTAGAGAGCATATATATATATATATATATATATATATATATATATATATATATATATATATATATATATATATATATTTCTAACTGTGTTAACAACTGCCCAGTGTTACAGTGTCCTTAATTGTTTCATTAGAAGTACTTGAATAGGTCATTGTCCTCCCCTACCCTCGTACCTAGCTGTTTGACAGAAATATTTGATAAATTCTTGATATTCCTAATCAATGGAGCAATCTCCAAGTCATATTGCTAAGCCACGAGTCAATCCTGCTTCTTTCAAGATATGATGAATAAGATATATAAAAATCCGACCTAAGAACCCTTATTTTGAACCATGTTGCCTCATACACACATGGTCTCGTTTTTTTGTCCTATGTGAGAATTGGACATTGTAATATGCTACTAATGCAGTTGACTAATGTTGTACAGTGTATCTCTGTAAACGATAGTACATGTATACTGCTGGCTACAATGATCACCAATTAGCGTGTGTTACCTATTAGATCCAATGTATCTGACACCTATGTGTTATTCACACATATAATGCATGATACTACCATTGGTGATGAGAATCGGATCAATCAGGTTCGAAATGTATGCAGCCCTATGCTTCATGTCCATGACTTTCCTCTGGCATGCAAAAACAAAGGAAACTGATTCAGTTAACATGGTTGTTTGTTACCCTGTAAGTAAGTACGCCTCGTGACACTCGTTTTATGGCGAGCGTGTGTTTATGAATTATTTACGGATGACCAGACGACTCTGAACTCTGGGTGGAAATGTACCCAAATTGGCGGGAAAAGAATAGGTGCACGGACCACACACAAGCGACCTTGGAATCAGAGTCATGCCTTTTTAAGCACAGACAACAATTACTGATAAAAATTATATAGCAGTATGTGCCGACACAGTCGTGGGTGGTTTTGCGTTCAAATGCAGATGAACTGCCCTGTTTTTTTTAATAAGAAAATAGGATAGGCCTCGTGTAGAATGGGACCTAGATTACAATATATCCTCCAAATTTACCAACCTGTTGTTCAATAATGGCCGCTCCCTAAAATGGGCTGATATTCGCTTTTATCGGTTGACGGTAAACATTATTTAGATCAACGACTTTTTGCCTGCAATGAAACAGTGTAGAGCATGGTATACTCGGTCACATTGCCAGACACGCAGATCTAGAAGTGCCGAATTAACCCAGCTTCATGTCTTTTATTGGGGTCAATAAGGAATAATAAGGTAGGCCTTGTTTGCGCAGGTTGAACTGTGTGAACTGACGTGTATATATAAGTCATTCCCTAACATGGATTACTTGAATATCAAAGGTAAAAGTACTTTGTACACACTATAGGAAAAGAACAAACTTAGAAAGGTGACTGTTTTCTTAATTGCAAAAAACAATAAATTTTTTATGAAGCTGTTTCTTTTGTGTCAGTAATGCAGGGAGCTAAAAATAACGTTTATTTGATCTACCCTTGCAGGTCAATACAGTCTTAACTAATGAGAAATGTGGATGTTGTTCAAAACCCCCATGGTCCAAGCCCCTGGCAAGAAGACCAAAAATTCGCCCCCGTCATATTTCCCAGTGCTTTCCAAGAGACCACTTTGTTTCAGTGGCAAAACTTAAACGTCTGACTGTTTCTTATTAAATTGTGATAGGGATCTAGAGTCGGCCTAGCACAGATTAAGGAAGGTGAACCGAGTAAACGTGTCCAACAAAGAGCATGGGTCAGTGTAACTTGCACCAATTAGAATTAGCTTTACTCAATTGCATCAGAAATAAGGGATCCGGGTTCAAATTTTCCAATGGCTTAAATAATATGTGTCTACCCTAAATCTAATGTAATATTATGTATAGGGGATATTTCGATTTAAAAAAAAAAATCAGACATGTACCCTGTTTCGATTGGCAAAAGTTAATGGTCTGACCAAAGTGGGGATGCAGAGGGGTGCCACCTGCAGTCGGAAAGTCGCCAAATTAAGGCCGCCATGTCGCAATATCGTTTTTAGAACCTATATCCTTTACTTAATTTTCTGCAAAAGTCGCCAGGTCGCTTAAATTATTCTACCAGGTCGAAACGTCGCCTGGAAAACAGCCCTGGTCACCAGGTCGCTTTTGACACCTCTAGAGCCACAAAGGTGGAATGCAATGCTTGATGGATACATACTGTGTAGCCATGCTCAACATAATTTGACCTCCGTTTATATCCAGCACAAACATTGACAGTCCTAGAAGTGCGCCTTGTGGTACTCCAAACCAACAGTTCAAACACTTGATTTTCACTTGCTCACGAGTAGCAATTGCTGGTGTGTCTACAGGCCAAATACATCTTCTTGGGCTTCAAGTGCCAAGGGAGTATATATGTGTAGTTGAGGGAGGGGGTGACTAAAACTCGTAACACTTATGAACTAGCCATTAGATACTAGATCGACTCTTATCCGAAACCCTTTCTCAGCCCAAAGATAATTTGAGCCCCCCGCCCAACGGTATTTACCTGGAAAAAGTCCCTCCTCCAAAGAGAAGGAGAGAGGAACAGAGGGAGGAGTAGGGGGCAGAGCAAAGGGTGGTCGATGGGAGGGATAAAGATACGGGTGGGAAGGAGGGAGGGAGAGGGAAGGATCAGAGCGTATGAGCTACATATCAGCGTATGAGCTATATGCGAGGCAATCTCGTACATAGGCTACGTACACAGTGCTCATTAGAGTCACTTGTAGCAAATTTTAAGGTTGGCTTTGCCCAAAACCTCGAGGGGAGAGGGAAGTAAAGCTAACACCTTTAGATATCACCAAACCCAACCCTTGATCTGCTTTATATTTGATCAAACGTTGCAAGACTATACTCTTTTACACCTCTAGTACAGGGTTCAACAACATGCATGTTTTATTTCAATTGGATGGTGTTCTAACAGTGACTTAGAACATTAGTCAGTACAAGTCATGTGCCAGGTTAGTGCACTCACTGTCACATGAGTACAAGATGTAAATCTGTCTCTGCATACTTGAGGGCGGTTTAGCAAATAACATAGGTGGACTTTAATTGAAAATTAATTCATTAAAAGAAATCAAGTCAGAAGTTAGGTACGAGAGTTAAACTTCAGTTCTTTCCCCCCTTTGGTTTCATTCTTCAATACATATACTGCACTGAAATTCCTAGGCTCCCTATACGCCCAACCTCTCAGTCACTAGTGCCTAGCCTAGTTAGTCATTTTTTGGCTCCCTATACGACCAACCTAGGTCAGTTATCATGGTCAGGTTAGTCAGTACTGACCAACCCACCTTAGTCTTTTTATTTCCAGGGGGAGCCACTGAGTGGTCATGACAGGTGGCCCCAACTAGTGACATACAAATAAAACACACCAATGATGAACCTAGGTTAGGGAGCGTTCATTATTTATGGCAGGGGGGGGGGCGGGCGTTTGGCAAAACGAATACGTCAAAAAAAAAAGACCCCCCCCCTCTGAATGGGTCAAAAAAAAAAGACCCCCCCCCCTCCGAATGGGTCAAAAAAAAAAGACCCCCCCCTCCGAATAGGTTGAAAAAAAATGACCCCCCCCCTCACCATAGACGTTTATAAATACTTAATAATGGCATCAACGACATACAAAGTCCACATAGTCCTATACTATAACCTATTATAGCATGTGCTTAACCATTATTTGAGGGAGTGGTTATAGGGCATAACAATATGGTGAATATATTTATGTGGAGAGCGCGCATTTTTCTGTTTCCGTGGCACGTTTGATATTTTTGCTAAAAATTGGTGTGATTATTTTGGTCCCCACCTACAAGTCCTGCTAATACTGTTTGGTAGAAGTACCATGAAATGGCCCAGCTCAGGGGCCGCGGAAGGTGGATAAAGTTAGGGGGCCCAGCTCCCAAAGCCAGCTGATGAGTGTTGGTTAGAGGGAGAAACAAATGGTTGTTTTGGGGCCACAAGCCCCAGGAAAATTTGGGAATTTGACCTTTATATTAGTGTATTCAGAGTGGTCTGAAGTCTACCATATGATCCTTGGAAATTTTGTAATTTTACATTGAAATTGATGTGTTCTGAGGGACTTTGAGCTTGTCTTTCAAGAAAGTTTTAGGAATTTTACCTCGAGATTGGTGTATTCTTGGGTACTCTGAGTCTAGAATGTTCATGTTTCCCAAAAAGATTGGCTCCCCCACTTTACTAGGCCCCCAGCCCCCCCCCCTGCTCCGCGCTACTGCAGCTTAAAACAAAAATGTTTGATGAAGGGATGCTCTGGACATTATAATAGTTGGTTGGTTGGTTTTTGCGTTGCTTTACGCCCTAATTAACAGCTATGGTCATTTCAAGGGCGGTGATGGTGATCGAATCTATGAGGTGACTGAAGATAGAAAGCATGTCCCTACACTTTTACCGAGACAATAGTTCTTTTACACCCCACACTATATAGGCACAGTGTGAGATGGACAGGCCTTTGATATGCTGTAAGTCTACCACAGCAGGGGGAAGGTAGCAGCTCATTATAATAGTGGCAAACCTGAAGAAAATTTTGAAAATCTAGAGGTCAATGGGCCCATTTTAATGTATCCTGGTATTATAACTTGCAGTTAAAGGAACAAGATCACTATTTAAACCTAGTTTGGTTTTACAAAGGCTAGGATCAGTAAGAAATAGGGAGCTGAGGGTGAGAATTTGAAGTTGAACAAAGACTCACAGGGGAATGTGTCTTTGTTATATAACGGCACGGATCAATTACAATCGCTTATGCCATCAATGGTATGCATGGATGTTACGTGCACCATAGTTGATAACCTTTATTTGAGGAAATGCCATAAGGTACCTGCCTTCAATATTCTAGTGTGTGGTCAGTATAACCAAGCCATGGGAATGCATTGACTCCAAAAAAAATAAAAGCTTTAAAATAGTGATGAATAACTCACTGATAACCCTGCAGAGCATCGGAAGCAACTTGACCAGAACCAAATATAGAGCTCTAAAAATTCTGATGAGGCCAAGTAGCGATGAGTAGCAATGATTATTTAGTGCCTGATTTCTGTTGAAGCCAAAGATGAACTTAGAAGGAGATTTAGAAATTGGCGACAGAAGGAGTGGCATCCGCAGCAGAAAACTCTGTGGATCTGGTGGCTATTTGCTACATTTCAAGGCATTCAGTACACCGATTTATAGTGGGATGATCATGTCTACTCTATGAGTCTGCTGATTTTATAAGTCCTAGAATCTGTGAGAAGCAGGCAGCTATCAGGGAGATGGTGAAGGTATTCTAAAAATATTGAGAGCTCTGCAATCAGAACGCTGTGGCTCATTTAGCAGGGTCTGGTACAAGATACCAAGGAAAAGTGTGTATCATGACTAGTGTAATCACGCCTTTGACTGGTGGCGTGGACCTAAGCTACAATGTATCAACATTATATGAGGTAGATCTGCATCTTGCATACTATGCATCTGCTCCTCTATTGGGAAGAAGGGCAGGGTCTAAAAATGTAGGCAAGTTCACCCTTGCATATGGATGCCAAAACGTGATGGGCAAGGCTAAAGTCCAATTAACCCAAACTATTTCGGATACAGTACTGTCATATTTCGGTACCACAATAGCATTCATCTAACTGCACACTGATAGCTTTTCTGTTTAGACCCCCTACATTCTGTACTCTTCTCGTGTTGAATTAATGCTCTTTCTCCAGTTAATTATTGTTGCTTTAGGAAAAGAAAAGTAGTGAATCATTCATGTGTCGATTGGTAGGCAAGAAATTTAGCAAAGTTCTACCGTCTTTATGACCCCAATTCGCGACATGTGTTGTGAAATTCGCGTCACGTTGTGTCAAAAAATACCCCCTCCCAAATAAATACCCCTAAAAAAAATGACCCCCCCCCTCAGAATAGGTTGAAAAAAAAAGACCCCCCCCCCTAAGAATAGGTTGAAAAAAAAAGACCCCCCCCCTCCGAATACCCCTAAAAAAAATGACCCCCCCCCCTGATTTGCACACCCCCCCCTGGCATAAATAATGAACGCTCCCTTAGCCATTACTGACTGA